>MNCI01015670.1:293482-441462 GCA_015680685.1 Gnetum montanum | reverse complement strand
GAGAAGAGAATAGTTCCATGCATCACATACAGTGATTCATTGGGTGATGACATGGAGGAAATGTCTCCATGTAACAGGTATGCCCAAGAAACTCTACAACAAAGATGCCTATATGTAGCAACCACACAAGAAGTAGTAGACACCCCGTGATTGATAGCTTCTCATAGGGGCAAACAAATATGCATGGAATGAACTAAGGAAACTCATGCCAACAACTGTGGCATAGACACATTGGAACGCGAGCGTCGCCAAATTCCACCCCTCAACTTAAGATTATCAATTGGGAGAAGTTGGGCACTCTAAGAAATTCAAATAGGCGCTCACTATTTTGGATCTCTCCCTTACAACTCAGTCATGGGGGAGATGGCCACCTATGCTAATCATATGGGGCCCTCAGTTCTTTTTTAGTTTTTGTTTTACACGTTTTTGTTTTACACATTCTTGTTTTACACATTTTTGTTTTACAAATTTCTTTAACTTTTCTTGTTTTTTTTCTTACAACATTGTTATACTTTTTTCTATTTTGTATGTGTGTGTGTGTCATCCGCCATGTAAGTTCATCACCCAATAAGTGTTCGGGCCGATGGGATGAACTTTTTTTCATTAATTGCTAATGTTTGGTTTTTACCTTTAAGTTCCAATGTTGATACTAAGGTATGTTGCTTTTGATATGGCAGGCAATGAGATCACTTCATCCATCCATCCATCAAGTCTATGGTTTCCCTTGGCTTGGAAATGTACAGTTCCCTTCCAATAAGAACTTTAACGAACTGGTGACTAGGCATTTCTCAAACCAAGGAAGGACTCAAGGGTTGCAAAGGGTGTGACTTCAAGGGAACTTGATGCTTTTGTGTTGGTCATTCACTTGGGTGCTTGGTTGTTTTCTTCTTGAGTTTTCTTACCGTTCCGATGTTACCCATTCTTCGGAAGTTGAGACAATAAAAAAAAAGAAGTCTTTGCATGGTGTGGTCCCCACACATAAAAACACAAAAAAAAGAGAGTGAGGATTCAAAGCACACCCCTTAGACGAAATAAAAATTTGGGCTGCAAGCACTGGTTATGGAACCAACATGTTCCCTCTAACTAAGGCCCTTCTCGCTTCCCCTTCTCTCGTTTGTTTCATCGGAATGGTGGTGGCTCTTTGATGATGCATCCTTGTTATTCAAGAGGATGATTTAGCCAACTACATTGATGCGAAGTCACTGGAAGTGGTTGGTTTGAGCCAGAGTTGGAATGAGATTCGCCAAGTCATATTAAACATAAAACACACAAGGGGCTATACACCACCTTATCTTGGGACTCCATTCCACTTCTCTTCTTTCCATCCTTCTTTCCATTGTTCACCTCATTGTCAGTTGTATCATTAGTGTATATATTTTGGTTGATGCATTGTTTTCTTTTTGGTAAATTATTCCAGTTAAGACTTTCACTCTTGTTCCAAAGGACATTCCCAGAGCCCATAGACTCTTTGAATGTGGGATTGTTAGGGCATTAAGGGCATGAGCCTGCTTTGGGGAGGACCCACTGACAATCCTATTTGGAACATTAGTTAACTTCTTTTCCTTAACATTTTTGCAATTAATTTTCTTTTTTTTCATTTCCATCTTGACATCCACTTCACTAAGGCCATAGTTGTCCCTTTTTACCTATCTTTCTTACTCCTTTTCTTTCTCCATTCTAATGCTACCAGAGGTTTGCGATTAGTCATGGGGGTACAGGGCCTGCTTTTTCGATTTTTCTCCTAAGCCTCGGATCTTTTTTGTTTTTCTCCTTAACCCCTTCACCTTCAGTAGTCATCATCTACATTTTCCCCGATCCATATTAGCCATACCACAACCTAGCCAATGGACTTACACCGAAGCAAGGTATTATTTACTTCATGATTCAATTACCCTTGCTAATATATGATTGTGTTGTGTGTGCAGATGGTAATCATACAACAACAGAATGGATCTAGAGCAAACACTTGGAATGGGCAGCGTTGAAGCAGCTATACAAGGAGTAGAATTGATAATGCGCTTACAGATGGACAACGGAAGGTGCAATCTAGGCATTGGTAGCAACAAGACTCTTCTCTCTTCTTCTCTTCTATTCTCTCTCCTCTTTTCTCTCAGCTGCCAAATGTGGCCTAATGTCATTGTAACTTTATTCGAGCAACTTTGTAACCTGAACACAAGTTGTGTACGACAATAAAGATGAACTTGATTGGATAAACCTTGCAGTACATGGTTTTATTTTGTTGTTATTTATTTCTTTCCTAGTGCACACGAGTACGACTTGATTACGAGCATCTATGGATGTGTATGGCTAATCAAGGAATCGGCTACTCGTCACAATGCGTGAGTACGACTTGACTANAAGTGGGAACGGATGCTGACACTAGTTAATTTAGACTTAGGACATTAGTTAGAGTTAGTTAGTTTCTCAACCCTTTCCCTCATAGCCTAGGAGATAAATTGAAAAATACCAAAAAAATCATATACCTCAGACTTGCTTAACCATACACCGTGACACATACAAGTAAGCCTGGGAAGACAACGAATGATTAACCCCAAGTGTTTCTTGTGGCGTTAAGGCATTTAGTCGGCGGAGTTCGACCGGATTGCGTGTACACGCTCATATTCATATGGTTGAGTGTAGGGGTACCTCGCCACTCATCAAGAAGAATAACTAATTCCATGTTTGGTAATAAATCTTGTGTGGTAAAATATGTTTAAATTCTCATGGATTGTTATTTTCCATGTATGCTCCCCTTTCTATTATGAATTTTATTCCTTATGCATTACAATACAAAGACATAACAGTAGAAGCTTTGGATTTGCTTAGAGTAAAGATGCTAGCATTATGGATGGAATATTATTTAGCATTGCTTATAGGCTCTCTCTAGATCTTTATGAATAAAATATTATTTAACATTATCAATCTACGATTGGTAGTTGGCCTCTTGACCAACTTTACTAAAACATGAATTTTTATTTTACTTTTAATTAAAGTAAATATTATTTAAGAATATTGATAAAGATCAAGAGCATTATTTTATTGAAATGATCAAATCACACTTAGGCCTTGATCCTTGAGCATTTGATATATTCTGGATTTTTTTTAATCTTTTTAAGAATTTTTATACATAGGTTTAATATTTTTAAAAATCATATTATATTTTCAAAAGTATTCAAAGACTATGTAGAAGAGTTAGGATTTAATGTTATAAAAAAGTAACTATTTTCTAATGTAAAAATGGGCTTATGAAGAGGCATCCTTTCTCTTTGTACATTTTTTTTCTTTGATAGCAAACAAAGAAGGATAGGAAGCTTTCAACCTTCGTTGCTATTTATTCATTATTTTTGATTGATGTATTATTTTATATTTAGAGAGATTTTTCTCCATCTTTTTATAAGAAACCTTTTAGTAAGAACTGAAAACCTATGAGGGCAATTTTGAATAAGAACAAGGTTAGATCCTTTTCCTAGCCCATTGTAGAAGTTTATCAGGATTAGTTGTAAGAATGAAAACATGAAAAGGCATCTTCACAACTATTGGGCTTTTTCTTTAGACTATCTCTTTGATGATCTGATGTACTTTGAATTTATTAAATATTATGATTCAGTTTTTTGGGATTCAATAGAACTCTACACAACCATCAACACACCACACCCCCACACCACCCCCACCACCCCCCCCCCCCCCCCCCCCCACCCCCCCTTCCCACCTACCTAAAAATAATCTGCATATAGCAAACAATATTTTGAGGTGTTTAAACAAGTTTGAAGTGCAAGTTCCTTTTCTTTAGGGGAATAAAACATTGAGATATGTTGATGACACACTCATCTTCAGTAGTGTAGTAGTGGGAGAAAATTGGAAGATCAAGAAACTATTGGATTTCTTCAACAAATGCACAAGGTTGGTGGTCAAATAGCAAAAGTCAAAGATTCTTGAAGATAACTATTTTTTTTCATAGATTCTAGTGCACAATGAAAATTATTAATTGCAAAAGGGTTACTTTTTCTTTTTATTATTCAAGGTAGTTTTTATTTACTATAATTAAAAAATCATAATAGTGAACCCTTTATTAGCAAACTCCACAAAAAACTCTCAGATTGGATAGGACTTTTTAGCTTAAGAAAACTAACTTTTATAAAGTTTTTTTTTTCATTATCCTTATTTATACTATGTCTATGTTTGGCTTCTAATAGGAATTCTTGATTACATTGATAACATTTTTTGAACTTTCTTCTCAAGATGTACAAAACATGGGAATTGCCTTCATCTCATTTGGGGAAATAAATTGCAATTCTTAAAACTAAAATGTGTTGTGATACCTGGGATATGAGGATTTAGGAAAAAATCATTATTATCAAGCTTGTTCATGAAGGTTAGTTGAATAGCAAGTTTATTTGGTCAATAAGTATCGAAAAGAATTAAGGTGATCTCAATAGTGCTCCAACTCAATCCTTGGTTATTTGAGGATCTTTTCAGCATGAATGAATGTTTGTTCAATTTTTGTAGACATGGAGTTTTGGTGAAGGAAGCATTGAAATCTTCACCCTACCATTTTGATTTAGGAGTTCTCTTAGCCCTTTGGTGAAGGAATAATGATGTTTTCTTAATAAGACATTTCAAATCTAGTGACAACTAGCATTTCCTATCATCATTTTTTTTAGATAACTAATGAGTGGTGTAGGTACCAGTATGCCCAACCATATGAATCACAAAACGTTCACACATAATTCAGTTGAATTCCATGGACTCTATAGTTTTCCGATGCACTAGTTCTCTAGGAAGTGAACTGGGTGTTGAGAACATTCATTATCTTCCCAACTACACTTATGAAGATCAAGGATATGGTTATAGTGTAATTGAGGCATATGATTTTTATAATTTTGTGTTTTATGGTTTTGGTACTTGAAATAAATAGGATAAGGAATGAAGTAATTTAATGTCTACTTTAATCTAATTGCCTAACTATCGTGTAACTAGTCCTAACATAAGTGTCAAGTCCCACTTGCTATACACATCTTGAACACATATAACGTTGTTGGATTACCAAGCATTAAGCACTGCTAAGATTACCAAACATCATACACATGCTTGAAGTGGTCGTACTTATGTGTTTACTTAATCACTATTTAGCTTATCTTGATTAATTACTTAATTATCTTAATTACTAAGGAACATTGAATAAATAACTAAAAAAATTAAATGCATGAATAAAATATTTAAACTATCCAAAATGCTACAAGGTTTACAATAAGCTTGTCTTTATTGCCACATACATTGTTGTGCCTAGGTACAATAGTGCTTGAATAAGGGATCTGTACACAATGACTCCTATTGTAGGCACTCGCAAAAATATTCTAATTTTCAAATGGAAAAACTACAAGAGCTTCACTACAACTATGATAGATTGATGCTTAAACATGATAGGTTGGCATGTATTTATAGGTAAGAACAGACCTTGCATTAACAAGGCCACATCAATGCGTAAAATGATGTGTTGATGGGGCCTAGTCAATGAGGCCTCCTCGACGCGGCCAATCCATAACTCATCATACCACCATGTCTAAATAAAAACTCATCCTATTGACTAGCACATGACTCAATAAAGCTACATGAAAAAATTGAGTGCCTAGGTGCATGGATCAACAAAATTACAAATTGGGGTGTTCACGACACAAAATTGAACACCAAACAAAAATCAAAAAGATGTCCTCTGATGGTGTGAAAACTATTTAAAAAGATCACATGATCCTAGGTGGTGGAGGTTCCTGAGGCTCTGACAGACCTTCTATAGCTTCAGGAACATGTGGTAATTGAGGTTGTTGTGACTGTCCAGTTACTACTGCAACTTCTAGTGGTAAAAAAAAAAAAAGCATCCAGCAATGCTTTCATTTTTTCCTCCTCACTCTTGGGATCATGCATAGTCTGTGTAGCTTCATTGATGTGGGTCGAAATGGGCACATCCCACTGACAAGGAATTGCTAGGAATAGATCCTTATCATTGACAAACCAAGTAGTGAATTATTTGCATTCGATATCAGATACCCTAACTATGTTCTACAACTCCTAATAGTCATTCATTCTCCTAGCTAGGTTCTTGGCAGTTGATAGTTGATTAATGAATCATGCCTTGAGAACTTCAAGTTTAGCGTTTACCATCTCAAGCTTTTGCTTGGTGTCCTTGTGGTGCTTAAACTCAGCCTCATATAGCAAATATGAGCTGGCCACCTATTTTTCAAGTTCCAACCACAACTATCCAATAGTCAGCATTGATAGATTTGCATACAAGAGATTGACCAATTCCATATATTCTGTTATTTCTTCGATTTGGAACTCCCTTATGGGGATCTTCGCTTTGTTATAGGCATTTATTCCATCAATGATAGGCTACTAAACTTCTTTTCCTACTAGACTTGCTAGAGGGCTTCATTTACTTTTGCCTTAGCCATTTGGATATGCTTCTCATTCACTTCCTTTTGCAGGCCAACCTAGTCTCTATAGTGACTCTTCATTCTCTCAAATTTGAGAGCCTTATTCTTCTAGGTGGCAATTTCAATAGCATATTTCTGATGTAAGGCATGGACTTCCTCCATAGATAGATTGCAATTTTCTACTACCAATTTCCTAAATTTTGTGTTTTCTCTGGCTAGTTCCTCCTATTATTGATGGATAAATTTTTGCATCTGTTGTTTTTATGCATCAACATTTTGCAGGTGGTGATTTTCTGTAGTTAGTGTTTCATTTTCCTAGTGTGTCTAAACCAAGTCATTTTGAATTGAATAGGTCTTTGCTTTGGCCATGGAATAGTTAAAAATAGATGTTATTATTCCCTCCTCAACTTGCTTTAATCATTCTTAAAGCTATTGAAAAGCTTCATCTCTAGTGATTGTAGGGTTCAGAAGTGTAGGGTTAGCAAAGTAGGCATGTAATTTAGCAATCTCCATGTCCAAGTATTTGTTTTGTGCTTGACCCATTTCATGTTGCCCTTCTAGGATGATATATTTCCGATTTGCCTTGAGCAACTATAATTGGATTGTAGTAATGTTGTCCGAAAAATCAAAGATGTCTGGAATCGATTGCCTGGTCACCACCAATTGATCCAACAACTCTTCATGTTGGGCTACACTCAATCTTCTGCTAATAGTTCTTGTGAATGTCTATACATCCCAAAGTGTAGATATGTATGGTATAGATGTTGTAGGTGCATTAAGTGCTTCTGCAATTTGGTTAGCAACAACTTTTGCAACTATCTCCTACCCTTAGTGCTGTATCATCAATATAATTGATCCCTTGCCTTCCTCCAAGTGCATAAAAAAGGAGGTGAAATTCTCAAAGATTTCAGGAATAAATGGTATTGAGATAGACACATTGTTACCTCTCAAGCATTGGGTTTTGATCTAATGGGCAACTATGTTCATTGGGCTGAGATTATTGGACCACCTCCTTCCATCTAACTAATTTCTCAAGCCAGTTCATTAAGGTGACTCATCACTAGTTGATATACAAATGGATATCCACCACTTGTTCCTACTCACTAATCTTGCTCATGCAAGAGCTATTCTCAAACTTTGTGCAAGTGCTCAATGGCTACACAGGCGTTTGACATTGTTTCTTGAGTGGGTGGTGGAGGTGGCAATTGCTGCCCCTCTTCCTTGGACATGGTAGGCATCCTATCCTTCATCATCTCATATCAAGAGGTAATGGAAGTATGGTTGATCATGTCATTAGCATAGCAAATTATCCCTACTCTTTTGGAAAGTTTTTAGATGAGGCATGAAAAAGGTAGGGTTTTCCTTCGACATTCACTTTCTTTAAAATGCTTTTCTATCCCTAGATAGATCAATTATGAAAGGTTTGCTAGAATATCCTACTTAGAGCAGTGCATGCCTAGACAGAGAAGGTAGTCACCTTACTGGGCATCACCATTGGATTGAGGTGATAGGCCGCTATTTGTGAAATATACGCATTCTACCAGTGTGAGTGCATCAAAATCCTTATGAACAATCCCATAACACTACTATGTTTTGTCCTTAGGATTTTCCTACATAGACAACTATGCTAGTTATGTTCCAAAATTAGGCAACCTAAGAGCTTACATAATGGCTTTAGCTAAGTAGAACACCTGAATGTCCTTGATTTTCATAGTGGAGCCTACTTGTCTATTGTTCCAGAAGAGGTACGTCTCTCCCATGTACCACTTCCTACTGGAAGTGATGATTGGCCATATGGAAGAAGTTTGCAATTTTGTCTTTACCTCTATTGGAGCATGTTGTAGAAATGGCCTAAAGTTTAGTTTCTATAGAACTGAACATTAGACATTAATGAGTAGCAAGGTAACCCTACGCCCAACCATATGAATCACTAAGGCATTATGTGCAATCTAGTTAAATTCTGTGGATGGGACTAGTTGTGGCATCTAGATCGTTATGCTTTGATCACAGTTCGATGTCTTCCCACTTGGACCAGTGGTAGCTTTGTCATGTATGGTTCACTCCAAGTGAGGCATATGATGTTGTTCCTAATTCTAGGCTACTCCTAATGGTGATAAAGAGGTAAAGTAATTAAACTAATGGATAATGGAAAGTAAATTGAACTAGCCTATGTGCAATGAGTATCCACCCTTAATCATATGTATATGTCTTGAACTTCATGGAGCTACTTCTGGGATGGCCAAGCATATGTCATTGGGTGCACCAAATAATACACTTTTGGGTTACCAAGTACTTCCACTTAGACACTCATGATTAAGGTGTACACATTCTTCTTAACAACAAGAATAGTAAAAAATAATAAATGGAAATTTCTAACTAAAGAAAGCATTAAATAATTAAAATAAAAATATTAATCTAAGTGGATGTTGTAATGATGGAATTAATCTCGATCTTTATTGCTAGTCATGTAACATGTCCAAGTACATCACACTTGAATAAAGGTATCATATGATTACAAACATCACACTATGGGTATGCAATGGAAATAATAGACTTTAAAGAAAAGAAACTAAAAACTAACTTGAAAACTACTTTCTAAGCTAAGCTAAAATTATCTCATCTAGAAGCCCAAGTGTAGTATTTATAAGTGAGGTCCATATGAGACGACATCAGGTATCCAACATTACTTATTAGCCTCAATGTTAGGTACATGAGGTCAAGACTCCGATGTTGCATATCTGACATTAGGTCCTATCAAATCACAACTCATCATGCCCCCACAATTGAATGAAAACTCATCCTTGAGTTTTAAAAAATGAGGAACAAGTTCTTTACAAAATATTGGGCAAGTATGGGATTATTGACTGACTCAAACAATGGATAAAATAACTAACTCGTTGCATGCTGCAGTGGTGTAGTACAAAAATGGAATACATTATTATAAAATAAAATTAGAAATAAGACTAGGAAACTCATGTGGTGCCCAAAGGTGTTGGCTCTTCCATTGGTTGCTTCCCTTTTTCGTCAAGCCCCTAAAATTTGTAATGGTTGAGCAAGGCTTGCAATTTTTTCTCCTCCATCCTTGGATCATGCATCATCTAAGGTACTGTGTCAATGTGTGCTAGTGCTGATACATCCCAAGGATATGGTAGTTGTGAAAAAATTTGATTTTCCTTGACATACCATGCCACAAATTGTTGTTTTTCCTCCTCGAAGGCCCTAGCTTTATCCCTTAGCTTATGATAGTCTGTCAATCTCCAAGCTAGGTTTGATGCTACATCTTTCTATCCCTAGTAGCTAGCTTTGACCACCTCTAATTTTGAGTTTTCCACTTGTAACTTTTGCAAATCATCCTACCAATCCGCAAACTCCTTCTCATACAGTGCGTAGGTGGTTGCCACTTTCTTTTCCAACTCACTTCTAAGATGACCTATTGTTAACATGGCAAGGTTATCATATCTGAGGTTAGCCAACACCATGTATTCCTTCAAATCTTTTATTTGCAAGTCCTTATTTTTAACTTCCGCTTGGTGGACCATGGAATAACTATCCAAAATGGCCTACCATTCAAAATTCTATGTTGCCAAGGAGCTAATGTGGGCCTTGGTCATCTTGATTTCCTTCTCATTAATTTTCTTATGCATGCCAACCTAGTCATGGAAGTGTTCTTTTAACTTCTCATGTTTCTTGGCCTCATTCTACCATGCATTAATTTCAATTACTATCATCTAGTGAATAACGCTTACCTCGTCTATGGAGAGGGTTCTATTTTCTTGAGCCAATCTACTCATATCCTAGTTGACACTCACTAGTTGTTCTTCTAATTGGTGGAAAATCTCTTCCAAAATGTTCTTTTGCTTCTCCACTATGGTCAATTGAGCATTCTCTATAGTGAGTTACTTGTTCTCTTCTTAGGTAGTGGTCAATGCCTTTTTATGCACATGGGTTCATGCATTTGCAATAGAGGCATTCCATACCACCATCTCCTTTTCTTGCCCTATAGCTCCTCTCTCCTTTTCCAACTTGGTAAGCTCCTCCATCCAAAACTGCTCTAATTGGTCTAGTATGATGAAATGGGAAAGATCCCATCGTTCAACTTGCAAGAAAACTAGATATTCTTGCAATCCTTGCACCTTAGCTTCTACATGCTCTCCCTTGATTTGAGCCATGATCAACATTCCTTTTGTAGTGATTAGGTCTAATTGTGTTGTAGTAACATCACTAGGGATGTTAAACAGAGTGGTCATCACTTGACCCATTTGCAACAAATAATCAAGTACATCCTCATGCACTGCAAGAGTCATTGAGGTCACAGCCAACATTTGTGCATCTTTTGTCCTTGCCAAACTGGTTGAAGGCACAATAGGAACATTGAATGATTCCTTTATATGATAAGTGATCACCTCTACTGCACCTATTGCATCCTCCTATTGTAGCACCACGACTGTGGTGCCTTCTCCTATTTCTAATGTGACTTGAAAGGATGTAGCATTCCCAAAAATCTGGCATGACCATTGGGATCCCCCTCCTCCTAACTAAATCAAGATCTCTCCCCTTGTTGGATTGGCTGATACGGTGGACCGTACAACATTGTCTATAACCTGGAAGAGATTGGCCTCATCCCTACTCCCCTAACTAATGGTCTTAGCAATTCTTTGTAGGTGGCTCATCAATGATCTATAATCTTGTGGTAGTAATGGCAGAGCTTGTGGTTGCGAGTGTTGCTCAGGCTCTTGTTTCATTTCAGTTCTTGATTTTGCCTCTTTTTCAACTTCTTGCTTCTCACCAAAATCTTTTTTTTTTTGGTGTTGCAATTTTTAGGAGCTTTACAAAGGAGGCATGCTAATCCTTTCAAAGGATATCATTGGTATATCCTAAGATTCTCACACACTTACACAACTTTCTAATCAAACAGGGAAATAGAAGTGTAGCTCTCCTTAATTTTGTTTCTTTGAACTATTGTTAAATTTCTGTGAAGTACTACTAGGGAAGGTTAACTAAAAATTTTTCCATTAAAATAATGCTTCCCCTAGCTACATAGGTAGAAATTTGATTGAGCCCTTTGGTGGGAAATAGGTGGTATGTCCTAATCTTGACATAAGTTCTCTCTTCCAAGGTCATCTCATGGTGTGATTTATCTTCTTTGCCTTACACCTACTTCAACCATAATTTCTTTATTTTGGGGTCAGATCTAGTGGATAGGTGAGCAACCTTGGCCCCTTCATTGGGCAAGTTAAGAGTTGTAGCTATATCTTTGACTATGTAAGAGACATTCACCCCATAGATATTTATAGTGGCACCTTCATCCTTATTGTGCCAGAATTGATAGACTTCCCCCAAGTACCATTCACCACTATTTGATAGGATCGACCATAATGGGGACACTTTGAGTTACGTTCACACCACTTCTAGAGGAAATTCTATGAATGGACTAAAGTTCATTTCCACAATGACTGAAGGCAATATGAATTTCTTCAACATGGCAACAAGGCAGATGGGGGGAAACGTGAGATGTTGTCCCTATGTAGGGGCTGGTACTTCTTCTGCCTCTTCTTGGGATGATTTCCTGGTAGCAAGGGCCTCTTGATGGATACTAAAAGACTATGCATCCTATTTAGCATGTTCTAGTTCTTCTCCTTGCTAATTATAGCCACCATATGAATTTTTAATGGCTCTCTATGAGGGTTCACACTGAGTAACTCTTTTTGGAACCATCTGCGGTAAGCAAAAGCAAATGTTACCAAGGTTATGTCTATTATCATCAATCAATTATACCTTACTCATAACCTTAGTTCATTAAGCTAATAATGTATATGATTGCAAGGTCAGGAAAATTTTCAAGAAAAATATCCCAAACAAGGTGTCTATCTTTTCTATGACCCATCACAACTGGTTCCTTTTTCATTATATGTGGCTTAAGATAATGGTTATATACTTGAGGGTTAGATAAATTAGATTTCTAGCACTATCGTTAATGATTTTTCATTATAAGTCCTAAGGTTTTTAACATTCTTACCCTTAGAATACCTTGTGAGTGATAGCAAATTTTAACAAGTCGACACAAGGTTTGCATATACGCACCTCCCACAACTAAGTTGAACACTCCAGGTTCAGATTAGTTTAAATGGTATGGAAATTAGAGTGTTAGAGAGCTAGATATCATAAGTGAAAGATGGAGGTGCAAAGTTCTAAGTCATGAGAAGAGAAAATGGCAACAACTCCCCTAGTAACAAATGAGAGAAATGAAGTTCATGTTGCACGTGGATAAACCATATATACTTTTTTTCAAACCCAACATTGAGTACATGATGTCAAGGTCCAAAAATTTCAATTTTTATGCGGCCAAAGGATATCCAAACTAAAGCTCTAGGTTTGATTGGAAAGTTGAAAGTTAAATTTTGCAGTTTGAGTATGTGGAAAAATTCATTGGAGGCACTGAAAGTAGGATAAGGTGAAGTTCTCAATGGTAAAAGTACAAGAATGAGCAAGAAAAAGGGCATTGAAAGCTTGATTATGGGACAAAGTATGTTCATGATAAGTGAAACAATAAAATATAACAATTGGAGTGCATGGAAGGGGAAAATGATGTGGTCATGTTAAACAAGTACAAAGCATAAAAATTACACAAGTGGATCCTCCCCAAAGTAGGCTCTAGCTGATTATGCCCTTATGTAACCATGCCTAAAATGTCCATAGGCACTAGAGGAGTTGCATGCAACACATACGTATGAAACAAACCACACATGTTAAAACCACTAAATTGAGATAATTACTCCATGTTACACAAAACCATAAGTTATGAACATTCAAACAATGAGATGGGATGGATCGAAGAAGGAATTGTAGAAATCAAGACATGAGGTGTCATACCCTAGTCATCATGAAACCTTGTGTGTTACTAATGGTTAAATAACCATGTGTCCTTTCCAAGATTCAAACCAAGTCCAAAGCACCTTTCAATGACATTGCATTATTTCATCCCATCAATAAACAACCATAAGACTATTAAAGTTTTAGGGAGTAACATCACTTAGCATTGTGTCCAATGGGAGGAGCATTATTATGACACAATTATTAGGGTTTTTCTTGGTTCTATGAAGCCACCAACCTTCAAGCTTGGGTACATGTCTTTCCAGTGGGATCCACAAAAGCTTATTCAGTACTGGTAAAAGTTGCTCTTGCTCCCATTTTTTGTTAGATCTACAAGGATATGGTTACAACCTCATAAAAATCATAGAACATACAAAAGTAGTCAAATATAATTGACAAATCCCCTTGATGTCACACCCTTTGCATTCTATCTTGGTTCTACACTCATTCATCCAGACACAATGATTATGAAGTTATTTAGAGTTTGGATGATGAAAAAGATTATCATTATGACCAGAGCAAGATCCTCTTATTAATGAAATGAGTGAATGAATGTCACAGTCTCAATATTTGAATAATCAGTCCCTTATGACTCAACAACATAGAGAAAAAACCTCACCTCAATGGACAACATGATCAATAGTGAGATTACATACAAGGAAAATTAAAGCAATAACTAGAAAGAGTAGAAAAAGTAGAAAGAATAGGAAAATGATAAGAAATTGTAAAAAAAAAGATAAAAAGTACTTAGAAACCCTAGATTAGAAAGGGGGGTAACCCCCATGACTAAACATTTGGTCATAGCTAGGATTAATAAGTGGATAAAGAGGATCCATGCATGTATGAGATGTTGGAAGCACTTCATGCCCCAGCCACTAGGTGTTTATTAGTGGTGTGGTGGTTGAGTAGAAAAATTGTTGGTCACACACCTGATTGTTATATGTATGATGAGCCAAGATATGAGGTGTGTTAATATTATGGATGACTAACCCACAGTTACATCCTTGAGCATGAGATGGTATGCATGGATTCATGTGTCTCTTCACATTTGTAGATTCATTGGTTGGTTGTGGAATTGGAGTATGGACAGATGATGGCCCTTGTGTATGGTTAGAGGATGTTGGTTGATATAGAGAAGGTGATAAACTGGATTGGCCTTATGCTAGCTTAGATGATATGGTGGGTTCATGCATAGCTTACCTCGACTTATGGCCTTTTCTCAAAAAGAGACGCTTCCAACATTGCAGTCAGGACCCACTGGCATTAGCATATCTATGCATATTTGTAGCACAAGTAGCACTCATTTGTTGATATTGAGGTGTTGAACCTTCCTGAGTTGGTGGTGGTGGCACATAAGGAGGTGGATGATGAGAATATTAAGGGTAGGTTGGATGGTAAGAGGCATGAGGTGGTGATCCTTCAAGGGATGTCATGTATTGATGGTACTTAGGAGAGTGGCAGTGGCGATCAGAACTAGAGGACACCAAACTAGTTAGAAAAAAAATGTTGAACATAATATCTGTGAGGTTTCGATGGGTGCAGTTGATTTGGTGGTGGCCTCCCCCACGATTGTGGTTGTTGCCACTATGGTTGAGGATGTTTAGGTTAGTAATAAGTCCTTGTAGGATGGTATGATTGGTTGTGGGCCTCTCTAAAATTACCTTGTGGGAGACGAAGTCTCCCAAGCATGTGCTTTTGCACAAATTTTGGATTTAAGGCACCTACCCAATACTCCTATAGACGCAATAATACAGGGCATTGGCCCTTCAGATCATCATATATGCATAGGCCACATCGATCATCTTTGTCTATAGTTTAGTCCTTAGCCTCACTTTCGTTAGTCAATTTTCTCATTTATCGAAAAGTGTTCTTAGCTATTTCTTAGTTCTATATCCTTTGTTGATTGTGATCACTTGGCTTATGTTGCATGAGCTTCTCTACGACCATCTCAACAAGAGTTGTGACATTATCATTTACCCATTTAGACATTCTATTAAAATTTGATTCTAAATCATCCAAAGACTCCTTTATTGGCAAAAGTCTATTTTGGGATTACCTTATTCAAAGTAGTCTCATTTTCCCTACCATAAATTTGGACATCCTTTGGTTAAAGAGTTGGGTCCCATTGATGTTTTTCAAAATTATCCCATTTACACATTTCTCCTTCTTCTTTTTCCATATGCTATATGATCTCTTTCATCTGATGGACTTGGATCTTGTATAGTTTCCCTGGGGCATACATCCCAAGGGTTGACCTTATTTCATTACAAAGCCCATCTATGATGTGGTAAATTTGCTCTTCCTTGAAGAAACCATGGTCTAGGCAATGATTAAGTAAGGCATAATACCTATCTAAGCCATGTCCAATGGTTCATGTTGTTTTTGTTTCCACTCTTGGATTTGTCTCCTCAGATTGGACACTCTTTTATATGTTTGGTATCTCTCATTAAAAAGTTCTAACATTGTAGACCATTGTAGGATTGAATTTGGTCTCAACAATTGATACCACACTTTGACTCTATCAATTAGTATCCTAAGAAAGAGCTTAAGCTTTTGACACTTACTTTCCATGTTATAGAATGCATAGGCATCATGGAAGACTTGTAAATGATGTTTTTGCAAGTCTGCATCATAGCCTCCTACAAATTGAGAAGATTATTCATATCAAGCTTAGGTAGACAACTCTTCTTGCAATTCCTATGAGATATCGTAACTACCTCTATGATATGCATTAGGCTCTTAGTGGCCAACAAGAATTCATTTTCATCAAATAAATTGTGAGGGAAATTTCTATGTTCATGCTCACTTCTTCAACTTTTCTCATGGGTTCAATTCTAATTTTTAGTCTGACCCTTTAGTGGAGCTTTATCACTATACCTACATTCATCTTCATTAGAACTAGATGTTAAAGGGGAAGAGGAAGATGAGGAATTGTAAGGATTTCCATGGCTTCTATGGTATTCCTTGGGGTCCTATGATTTACCATTTCCTGGTTTCAAAGAGGTCTTAGGGCGTGAGGCCTCCCCTAGTCTAGGAACTACATCATCTTCTTCAAGATTGTCTGCCTTAGGTGAATGTAGTCTTTTGAATGTTGTCAAGGTGGCATGATCATAAGAAACCCCTACATAAAGTTGATCACTCCAATCTTCTTCATTGTATACCCTGTTAGTTCTCTAATGAATGTGTTCACTATATAGTGCATTGTCATTTCCATGTGGGAGAGACATTGTTGTTGGTCACAATGTGTGTGATTTGACATTTTCTAAAGAATATATCATTAATACCTTTTATAGTGATCTTATATGATATAACTAATCTAGATAACTAGCACCATTCCTTGGCAATGATGCCAATGATGAGCAACGAGGTACTCCTACGCTCAACCATACAAATCACAAGCGTTTACGCATGATCTAGTCAAATTCTATGGATGGGACTAGTTGTGGCATTTAGATTGTTATGGTCTGATTGCAGTTCACTATCTTCCTAGTTGGAATAGTGGTAGCTTTTTCATGTATGGTTTAGTCCAAGTGAGGCATATGATGTTGTTCCTAATTCTATGCTACTCCTAATAGTAATACAGAGGTAAAATAATTAAACTAATGGACAATGTAAAGTAAAATCTAAATAGCCTATGTGCAATGAGTATCTATCCTTAATCATCCATATATGTCTTGGACCTTGTGGAGCTACTTCTAGGATGGCCAAGCATATGTCATTGGGTGTACCAAACAATACAATTATGGGTTACCAAGTACTTTCACTAAAATGTTCATGATTAAGGTGTACACATTCCACTTAACAATAGGAATAGTAAATACAATAAATGAAAATGTCTAACAAAAGAAAGTATTAAATAATTAAAACTGTAGTATTTATAGGCAAGGTCCAAATGAGGCAACGTCGAGTATCTGACGTCACTTATTAGCCCTAATGTTGGGTATGTGACATCATCTCCACATCGTGTACCTGATGTCAGGACCTATCAAATGACAACTCATCAGACATCATGAGGCTTGATTATGTTGAGGTAGCCTTGTGTTAGTATGACTTCAAGTCTCAATCTGGGCCTTGGTGCCTCCCCATTGCAACGATTGTTCTATTGTAGCTTCCTCCTCAAGAATTTGTCGAATAAATTCCACTTTAGGCTCCTCTAGAAGAGGTCCCATTGTATGGATTTCTTCTACCTATTCTTGGGCTTATTCTTGTTGGTTCCTTCTAGTTCTTGGTCATTTCTCCCTTAGTTGAGAGGATCCTCCTTCCTATGATCATTTTTGTCTCAGTAACATTTGTAATCACAACATGACCACAAGTTAGCAAATATTGTGTAACATGAAACAATTTTTGATACCTTATCTCATTAGGAATATGAAACAATTTTTGATACCTTATATCATTAGGAACATTACACCTGGCTAAGTTGTGATTATGACTAATTTGATGAATTTTAATTATTAAATTATTTGTATTTTAATGTTGATAAATGATTATAGTTATATTGGAGGTTGTTGAAAAGGTCAAACTCTCAAAAATCAATGGTTTTTATTATTATTGTATTCATTAACCCTTTGGGGAACAAAAGAAAATTTCATTAAACCTTAAGGTTTGTGTCCCCCACGATGAAGAGCTTACCTCTGGTAGCTATAGGATTGAAGAACAAAGTGATTTGGACAAATAGCTAGAAAGTTATGGGCTCTAGAAGGTTTTGGGTTCTGAAAAATGGCAAAAACTCTTCTCTTGTTTTGAAGCAAATGATAAAAAAATTTTATTAAAGTATCTAGTGGTATTTATAGAGTTTTTTTTGTTGCATCGACAAGGCCTAGTTGACAAGGCCCTGTTGATGTGGTTGTTGACCATCGTTGACTTTGGTCAAACTTTGAAAATACAAGGAGTTTTTGAATGAAAGTAGAGTGAAATGGAAGCCTAAAAAGTCATGAACATGATGAAAATAGTAGAAAAGCATGTTGGAGGTTAGAAAATTTGAGAAAATTATTGGAGACTGAAGTTTATGAAAGTTGAAGGAGCATAGAGCTAGATGCATAATGAAACATGCGAAAGATAAGATTGCAGCAATTTCTAAGGTAGGGAAGTTAACTATCCAAACCAAGAGATATGCAAGTGGGTCCTCCCTATAGCAGGCATACATCCTTTTCTCCCTTACATAGCCTTGACTAAGGAGTCCATGGGCCCCACAGTCAATTAATGATTATGAAAAGTTAATGACTAACTAGAAAGAATCTATCCAAGAATTTCAACACATCAAACTAAGACATCAAGCATAACATGGAAACTAGAAGTCAAGTGAGTTACGGGTAGCATAGATGGATGACCGAGAAGGTGGGATGGAATCCAAAATTGAGGTCATAAGAGATCCCTTGTGGAGTTGTGTTTAAAATTATCTAAGAAGATCAAAACCAACAACTTTCAGTGACTTCACATCACCACTCTAAGACCTATCCACCCCCTCAAGATACAAGAGTACTCCCACAAAACAACCATTGTTCCAGAAAGAGAAGAATAAAGAAGCAAGAAGTGGGAGAGGGCCTTAGTTAGAGGGGACCTTTAGGCATGGATAACATGTCTCTCTATTCTGATAACTAGTGCTTGTAGCCTATTTTATTTATCTAAGGGGTGTGCTTTGAATTCCCATTGTGTTTTTTTTTTAATGGAAACCACACCATGCAAAGACTCTATTTAACTTCTTATTATTCATTTACATGAAATGGTGAGAAGTTAATGAAAACATTCAAGCACTCAAGTAAGTAGAAGAGTACAAAGAGTATTGAGTCCCCTTGAAGTCACACCCTATACAAACCTTTGAATCCTTCCCAATTCTAGAAACTACCAAGGTCATAAGTCAATTAAAAGTTTGTTTAATGAAAAGGGACATCAAACTTCCAAAACAAGAAAAACCATATAGTTTGTGAATGGGTGGATGTCGTGGACTCACTACCTATTTCAGGAAAAGTAATCCATGTCTTAGTAATTAGACATTAGAATTCCAAAATGGAAACTAGACATTAGCAATCAAAATATTAAGCATAAATCACCATTAGTAAATAACAATGTTGGCACTATGTCCTATGGTAATAGAGCACTTTTAGTAGCAAAAATAGTGAAAAGTCACACACAAAAATAAATTAAAATATATAAGTATAAAGTATTCAAGAAGGATAAAACATGCTAACAATGTTGTAAAACAAAAAATTGGAAAAATCAATAGAACGAAAAACCAAAAAGAGGTAAAAATCAACAAAGTGTAAAACAAACATATGTAAAATAAAAAATGGAAAACTGAGGAGCCATGTGTGTGATTAGCACAGATGGCCATCTCCCCCATGATTAAGTTGAAAGGAGAAGATGTGAAATATAGAGCATGGTTGTTCATTTGATGAGGTAGTAGTTGCACTGGCTTGTCTTGGCTCCAGGAAAGGTTTCACTTATTGGATGTTGATCAAATGCTTTTTATTTGGGCTTTTAAATTTTTTGATTAACATGGCCCCAAAGGGAAAGGTTTCATCAATTATTTAAGGTCCCTCTCACAACATTTGGAACTTTATTTTCTAGGGTACATGTGTGGGGTTCCAATAGAGAACCTTATCTCTAGGTTGAAATTTTACTTTTCATATTCTAAGGTCATGACGTTGCTTGTTGAATGCCTTGTGCACTTAATTCAAAGATAGGGCCACTAATTAGTTTTAATCTAGTACATTCAAGTTGATCAATCTTTCTCTTTGTGCTAGGCTCATATCAAGGTTTAATTCATAGGTTGTTAAAAGTGTATGAAGCTTAGATTGGATTGAAAGTATTGGAAGTTTTCCATACACTAGCTTATAGGGAGAGTAGTCTATGGGGAGTTTCCATGTTGAGCAGTAGGCCTAGAGGGAATCATTAAGTTTTATGCTCAAACCTCTCCTATATTTGCTTATAGTTCTTGTTAGGATCTTTGTGATCTCCATATTAGTAACTTCTGCTTGATCATTAGCTTGGGGGTGATAGGGTGTTGTTAATTTATGTTTGACCCCCAAGAATTGCATGATTTTTCAAAAAGTGGAACCTTTAAAATGAGTTCCATTGTTAGAAATCAATGCACATAGCACCCAAACCTATTTACAACATATTTTTGTACAAATATATTAGTAGTGGATGATGTATAGTGAGTGATAGTTGCTGCTTCTACCAACTTGATGTAGTAGTTGACTACTATGATGATCTATGCCTTTCCATTAGACATGGGTGTGATGGGACCTATAAAGTTAATACCTCTTATGTCAAAGGGCTATAGTGGTTGAATCCACTATTGAGGACCTTTCATTCGAGTAGTCATCCCACTATTTGATTGACAACACTCACAAGATTGAACAAATTGGTGGACATCCTTAAAGATTATAGGTCAATAGTATCCTATCATTAGGATTTTTATGGTTATGCATCTTTCCACAAAATGGCCTCTACAAGGGCCTTCATGAGCATCTTGGAGAACACACAATTGGTTCGTATCAAGCACACACCAACAAACAAGGCCATTGGTGAATACCTTGTAAAGGTGTCCATTAATTTCCATAAAGTGCTTAGCCTGATGAAGAAACTGATGTTTCTTTCTAAAGTCTAGATCTTGTGACATCTCCTGAGTGAGAAGGTAATTGAGGATGCAATCATACCATTTTTATTCAATTGGCACTTGGTCATTTATTGCTTTAGTTCATCTGGAAATTGATCAAAGAGTAGACTCTTCTTCTTTTTATTATCCCATCTTAACCAAGAGTGATGGTCAATGACCATATTCTTAGTTCCTTTCCAATCTATCATTGTGAGATTGAATTCTTGCAAAATCACCAACCACTATATAATACAAGGGATCACCATTGGCTTATTCATTAGGAAGCAGATGGCACTATGATCTGTATGCATAAACACTTATAGCTAAGAACATAGTGTCTAAACTTTTTGAAATCATACACCATTATCATTAGTCTTTCTCAATTGTGGTGTAATTCAACTATGCACACACAATGCTTTGGCTTGTGCAATGGATGTAATATGGATGTTTCTTATCATCCAGCTACATAAGCACAACTCCTAAGGCATAATTAGATGCATTCATCATTATACGAGATGGTCTAGACTAGTCTAGTACTTGTAGAATTAGAGTTTCTATGATTTTTTGTTTTAGCTATTAGAATGCATGTTCACATTCCTTGGTCTAAATGAATGGAGCATCTTTCTTTGTAAGATCAACCAATGGCTTTGCAATCTTAGAGAAATTCTTTATGAACCACCAGTAGTAGCCAATGTGTCTAATGAATGATTGAATGTATTTGATTGTCTCTTGTTGACATGTGATTAACCCTTATCTTTTTTAGATCTAACACAATCCATTTTTGTGAAATTTAGTGCCCTATTACTATGCCCTCTTGGACCATTAAATGCCTTTTCTACCAATTGAACCTAAGGTATGTTTCAACACATATTTTTAGTACTTGCTGAAGGTGATCCAGGACTTGCCCAAATGTAGCCCCATACATAGAGAAGTCATCCATAAAGATTTCTACTCCACTACCAATTTGCTATTGAAAAATACTAAGGACTAGGCATTGGAGTGTTGCAGGGGCATTACAAAAATTGAACAACATCTTGTAATATGCAAAGTTCCCTAGGGAATCATGAATGTTGTTTTGGCCTGATCCTCTGGTGCAATCTGGATTTGGTTATAGCCACTAGAACCATCAAAAAAGCTATAATAACAATTCCTAGATATAGTTTCTGACACATGGTCCACAAATGGTAATGGAAAATGATCTTTAAATGTTTCCATATTCAACAACCTAAAGTAGATGTAGACCTACCACTTACCACCTTTCTTTGGCACAATTACAAGTGGGCTAACCCACTTGCTATCTATGATAGGATAGATGAACCCCACCTTGAGGAGTTGTTCTATTTTCTCTTTGAAAATTTGCTTCAACTTGGGATTTAGCTACCTCTGTGGTTACCTTATTGGCTTCATAGCTGGGTTAGTGTAGATATGATGCTAGCATATCTTGGGATCAATTCTAATTAGCTCAAGATATGACCAAGAAATAGCATTTGACTATTTTTTTATCACCTTCAACAACTTTTCTTTTTGTTTGAAAGTGAGATTCACATTGATGATAACCAGCTTGCCATTGTCTAAAAATGGATACCTCATGCTGGCTAGTAGAGTTTTTAACTCTAGGGGCTCTTTCTTGAAACTATCAAAGATTTCCAACTCTACCCAATAGGTATCATCATTTTCATCATTAGAGAGTTAGTGATGAGCTTTCTCAAGTTCATCCATGCCCTAGACATAGACACATGTTAGGCTCTCAATAGGCTTCATGCATAGTGTGTTGCTATCAGAGTCAGCTATCAACCACTAGGTGCCCTCCTATTTTGTGGTTGCTACATATAGACACCTTTGGATATTATTTTCATGTGCATACTAATTGCATGCTTTGATGAATGTGCTTTTAATGGACCAAATGTTTTGCATGCAATTGCACCCATTGTCGCTATACATCATTCATGGAACTCACTTCTTCTCAAGTTGTCCAAATTCATTCTTCTTAGAGATTTTCAAGGAGAGTTCCCTAATGCCCATTCATGCATCAATAGTGTTCAACCATGCACATTCCATAATGATGGGGAAGTTTCCTTTGCAATTTTCTACCTTGATCACTAGAAAATCAGTAGGATAAGACCATCCACAAACTCTAGTTACAATGTCCTCCACTAATCGCAAAGGAATAGTGATTGATTAGTTTGCAAATTCCAAATGGATATTACTCTTCTTAAGAGGTGTTAGGTTCTAGGCCTTGTACATGTCGTAGGAGATGAGATTGAAACTAGAACCAAAATCAAGAAGAGCCTTGCATGGCTCATGTCCAGTAATGTACAAGTAAATAAGAGGACTTCCTAGGTTAAATCTTTTCATGGAAATGTTGCTAGCCTTGATCCAATTGAAGACAACATGAGTTAACATCATAGTGTAGATCTGAGGTAGCTTCAACAAGAATAAGAGATTGGTGAACCATTTCTCCTTTGCAAACTCATGTTTCTTCTTTTGGTGTCAATCTCTCCTATGTCATGTTTCAGTGGGACAATAGTCCTAGTAATTGGAATCATGCACAAAATACTCATCTTAAAGATCATGGATGCCTAACTTTGTAAGAGTTTGAAGTAGCATCACAAGCACACACTATCGTGCTTAGGTACAACAATGCTTAAATAAAGATTCATACACTCAATGACTCTTGATACAAGCACTCACAAAAATATTCAAACTTTCAAATGAAAAAACTACAAGAGCTTCACTAAAACTATGATAGACTAATGCTTAAAAAATGTGGGTTGGCACATATTTATAGGTAAGAACAAGCCCTATGTCGATGGGGCCACATTAACGCATCAAATGGTGCATCAATGAAGCCTAATTGATGGGGCCTAGTCAATGAGGCCTCATCGACATAGCCAATCTGTGACTCATCAATAATGACACTTCCTGTCAATTAGACTTATTATTTTCATACATGGCAAAATGATCATCTTCATCTAGTAGGTGAACTAATGTGCTATCCTTCCCTAATTGTAATGGAAACAACTAAATTTCAACCTCTATAATGCTTTCTTTAGCAGGCATGCTAGACGACGTTAAATTTGGAAGCTTTCTTATAGACCCAAAGTTCACTTTTTCAATTGGCTTCTTAGAAAAACCTTAGACAACCTAAATTGTAGAGGTTATTAATTGGCCTTAAGATGTGTCTTATGTTTCAAACATGAAGCAATTATGGCTCACCTATTTACAAAATGTACTTTCTACAAGGCTATTAATATGATCATTATTAAAAATGGAGGATCTTTCATTGTTATGATTGTGTGGATGATATTGCTTTGTGGTTAAAAAAATCAAGGGATTTTTGTGAGTGAGACTATGCACTTCCCTTACACTGTAGTTATTAAAGCCATCTAGTGTTATTAACTTTGGGCTAAAACCCATAAGTTTCCAATGGATTTTTTGGCTAAGCTCTCAATCAAGCATAAGTTGGTCATTCACTTTGACATAATAAATTTTCCTCCACTTTTGTTCTTTATAGATATTAGATGGAATGTGTACTACTTTGTACTCTAGGGTTGCACATACATATGGGTATTTTAGGAAGCTTAATCATGGAATAGAGACATATGCATGATCCAAGGATAAAAGTGAGGGCTTCAATAGATATGATGGCTTCAATAATGATCCTAACACTTAGTGAGGTGGTAGTTGATAATAGGCTAGATCTTTTAGATCAGTGAAGTTCAAATGTTCTTTTGGTTGCACACCCATCCTAGATATCCATGGAAGCTTACATAATAGGATCAACTCATCCACTCTATTCATAGGTTAAGATCACTTAGAAAATTACAAGGTATTTTATAATGGACTCAAAGGTTACTTTACTTTTAGTCCTTCATTTTCATCTTTTGCATAGGTTTTGCTCTAGAAAAGTTGATAATAGTTTTTGCCTCTTATCATTTCTAGTAGAGAAGCTTTGAAAGAAAGTTACTTATGTTACTCATTTCTATAAAGTTAAAGAAATACCTATCCTAAATTTAATTTTGAAAATTTGAAGAGAATCTAATAAAAAATGAAAATTTAATTTACTATGAGTCATGGTATTACAACCCAAGTCATGGTTAATAGAAATAGAGAAGTAATATAAATTGATATCACAAGTAGACCATTAGGGTACTGCAAGTCATGGTATACTAAAATGAAGAATATATAAATATTGATAATTCCATAGATGAATCATAGATCATGGTGTATTTTATTTAATTTCATTAGAGGGCCATAGGTTGTGGTAAAATACCATGAGTCATGGTTGGGGCATAGTTGATATGTGCAATGATTGTGAGTTGTGATGAGTGGTGGAGTATCCAACACCAAACCATACTAGATACGAGTGTTCATGAGAAGTCCCAGTCAAACTCTACAAATAAGGCAATGTGATTATACTAGTAGTTGATTAATGTTCATGATCATTGTCTTCCAACATGAGTTAGTGAATTCAATGCGAATGATTTAACTCATGGTGAGGTATATGATATTGATGTTGAATTTTTCATTGGGCTCCTAGTAAACATGAAGTGAAAGTAAAGGTTTCTAAATCTAAGTGATAGTAAAACAAATCTAAACTAGCCTATGTGATTAGTAGCTAGTCTTGATCTTCCAATCACACCTTCGACTTCATGTAACTACTACTAGGATTACCAAGTACCATACTACTAGGCGTACCAAGTTATAGTACTATTGGGTTACCAAGTAGTTACACTTACATGCTAGAGATCAATCATACTCATTCTACTTAATGACATTAAAATTAAATTGCAAGTAATGGTAAAAATTACCTATGAAAACAATACATAGTAAACTAATTGGAAATAGAAATAAAACTAAGTATTGTTGCAATGATGTAGAGTAATCTCAATCTTTATTGTCATGCATGCAATGTGTACAAGTACATAATACTCGAATAAAGATTCCATTTAATTACAAAACATCACACTATAGACATATACTACTATGTACTAAATTCAAAAAAAAAACTAAAAAAGTTCTATTACTATGATATCAAATCTCCTATGGATCCATGTGTGTAAGTGTTACTTATATAGGCTAGCACACACCCCTCAATATCATTTTTATGATAACATATCTACAACATCGTAGATATGATATTGTAACTATGATATCATTGTCACAAAATTTTTGGATTTATCATACGCCCACAACTAACTAAAAACTTGTCCTCGAGTTAAAACAAAATGAGGATGGAGTTCCTTACAAAATTGGGAGGTAGATTTACATGATACTAAATTTCATATATATGACTCTCTAGTGCCACAATAGATTTTACAAAAATGAATACATGACATGACAATTTTGACAAAAAACAAAAAAACAAAATCTAGCAAGATTGAGTGTAGCCTTATGTTGTTCTAGGAAGATGTGGTCTTCCATTTATCATTAGGCTTATGAAATTTGTAGCTCTTTAGGAGTGCCTACAACTTCTCCTCTTCCATTTTTGAATTGTGTTCCATCCATGCTGATGAACCAATATTTGATGAAGTTAACACATACCACAGACATGGTAGTTGCAGAAACATCTAATGGGCTTTAACATACCATGTCGCAAATTGTCATCTCTCTTATTCAAAAGATTTGGCCTTTTCTCTGAGTTCATGGTAGTGTGTTGATCTTCTAGCTAGATTCATTTCTACATCTTTCTACCCCTGGTAGCCAACCTTAACTACTTCTAGCTATGAGTATACTACTTGAAGTTTCTGTAGAGCATCTTTTCTATCTACACACTGCTTCTTGTACAAGGTACAAGTGGTTTCTACTTGTTGTTATAGCTCATTTCTAGGCCTACCTACTATTAACATGATCATATTAGCATAATTGAGGTTTGCTAATGTCACGCATTCTTTCAAGTCCTCTATCTACAAGTTTTTATTTTGTACTTCCACTTGATAGGTCTAGGCCATCTTGTCCAAGATGGATTGTTAATAAAGATTTTTTGCTACAATAGAATTGATTTTGGCCTTTTTCATCTAGATCACTTTATCATTTATTATTTATACATCCTCATTTGATATCAAAAGTGTTCTTTGTGCCTTTCATGTTTCCTAGCCTCATTTTGCCATGCAATGATATTAATGGCTAACTTCTAACATATGGTACATACCTCATTCATAGAGAGGGTTCTATTTTTTCTTACAAGGAAGCTCATATCTTGGTTGACCCTCATCAATTACTCTCTCAACTGATGGATACTTTCTTCTAGAATGTTTTTTTGTTTTTGCTTTTCTATTGTGGTCAACCTCATGTTGTTTGCAATGAGTTGTTTATTTTCTTCCTATAAGGCAGTAAATGCTTTGGCCTAGGCATATGATTGGGCTTCAACTATTGAAGCATTCCATACTACCTTTTCTTTATCATCTATTATGTCTTTATTTTTCTTAAGGAGGAAATTAATTTTCTCAGTTCTAAATTATGTTGTCTAATCTAGTGCTATGAACTGAGTTAGATCTCTCCTTTCTACTCGTAGGGCTACAATCTCTTCTTGTAATCAACAAAGCTCATCCTCAACATGCATTTCCCTAGTTTTGACCATGATTAATTTTTCTTTGATGGTAATTAATTTAGACTATGTTGTAATGACATCACTAGGAATATCAAAGAGATTTGTCATAACTTGTCCTATCTACAATAGTCTATCTAACACATCTTCATGTTCTATAGGAGTCATAGAGGTACAAGCTAGCATTTGAACATCTTTGGTTCCAAAAATATTAACTAGTGGCATAACAGGTACATTAAATGATTCTTTAATGTGATCTATGATTACTTCTATGGCTCTCATTGCATCATGGTGTTGCATGACCACAACTATGGCTTCTTCTCTAGATTTAAGCATCACTTGGAATGATGCAACATTTCTAGAAATATGTTGTGACCACTGGGACTCTCCTCTTGAATGCAATGATATTTGTCCACTAGTAGGATTTTTTGAAATAATTTGTCTGACTACAACATCAATAAATCTAAATATATTGGCCTCTTATTTGATTACCCAAATGATAGTTTCCACAATTTGCTACAAATGACTTACTAAAGATTTGTAATCTTCCAATGGTAGTGGTGGAACTTATGGTTGTTGCTACTATTGTCCTGTGGTTTGGGTAGTCTCATTAGTGTCTTGTTGTTCTTTTAATTAGTCCTTTTTGGGAGGCACTATCTTGAGCATTTTGCCATAGGAAGCATTTTGTGTCTTCATTAATGCATCATTTGTATACCCTAGGATGTTAGCCCATTTGCATAGCTTTCAGATAAGGCAAGGGAATGGAAATTGTAACTTCCCTACCTTCTTCTCTTTGAACCACATTTTAATTTCTATGAAGTAGAGGTGAGAGACATTTCCATTGAACTTTCCCATTAATATTGATCTTCCTCTAGCCACATATGTAGAGATTCGATTCAATCTCTTAGTAGGAAACAAGTGATAAGTGCCAATTTTGAAATAGATCTTTTCTTCTACAATCAATTCACTATAGTCTTTATCTTCATTATAATATGCCCATTGAAACCATAGCTTCATGGCATCTATGTCAGATATGGTTAATATCTATGCCACCTTTACTCCTTCATTAGGCACATTCAATACCTCTACGATTACTTTAATTAAGATATCAAGATTCTTTCAATTTTGATGTAGCATTAGATTCTTGATTTTGCCAAACTAGAGTGTTTCACCTATATACAATTCTTCATTATTTGTTAGAGTAGGCCACAAGGAAGATGACTAAAGTTGGGCCTGAATAGCTTCTAGAGAAATTTCCAAAAATGGACCAAAGTTGAGTTCCACAATGACTATTAACATGATGAATTTTTCTTAAATAGCGTAAAGGCATTTAGGTGATAGTATAAGTTATTGTCCCTAAATGGGCACTAGTGAAACATCTACTTATGCTTGAGTAGATTGCTTTGTGAAAGGAGTTTATTGATGAATGCTAAAAGCTTGTGCTTCTTGCTCTCCTTGTTCTACTTTTTGGATTTTGTTCACTTTCTTGTCCTCTTCCATGGCCTCATGGTCTTTTACTTGTCAATCGTGGAAGTTCCCCTTGTGCTCCTCCTTTTGGAGCCATCAATAATCAATTAAGGATTTTGGAATTACTAGAGTATTTTCATAAATGTTCAACAATTTGATACCTTACTCTTACCATTAGTTATATCAAGTTCTTAGTTCATTATGATTGTAGAGTTAGAAATTTTTTTAATTTTTAATAACAATCCCATTAGTACTTTAAATGAATGGATGATCAATTAGAAGTCTTGTTAATGTTGTTTTGGCCTTAACATGAGTGATTTTAAAAATTCTTAATATGTTTCCTTAGGCTTACCCCTATAATACCTTCTAGTTGTTAGCAATTTAAAAAAATTAACTCAAATTTTTTCTTACTAGCAATTTAAAAAAATTTTCTTACCTTCTATGTTTCCTTAAGCTCTTAGTTACAAAGAAAAATTGGGAATAGTTCCCTTCTTATGAAATTCAAAAATGAAAAATTTTTCCAACTCCCTCATGATATATATAGTTTTTATGGGTGCGATATCGTAAATACAACATAATAGATGCAATATCATAGGTGCCTACAATATCATAGATACAATGTTATCATAGAAAAATCAAAATTTTTGAATGCTTTTCTTGGAAAAAAATTTTCCCATAGGATTGTTGGAAGATATGCATCATGTTAAAAGAGTATTGAAATGAAGATGATGTTTTAGTTGTGAAAAATAAGTGTTGAAAGTCAATGATTAAGGAATCTTGGGCTATGAAAGTATATGAGGTATTGATGAAATGAATGAGAAAGAAAACATTGTTGTGTTATTACAATAGATATTTTGAATGATATGGGAAGTATTTATTATTATTTATTGGAATTGAAAGACTCAAGATGATGTGGAATCACTTGGCAGGTAGAAGATACAATAGCTATACAAGTGGATCCTCCCCAAAGTAGGCTTCAATCGTTAATGCCCTTGTATAACCACACCTAAAAGTGTCCTTGTGCACTTAAGGAGTTGAATGTAATGCATACCTATTTATCAAGACACACATGTTAATACCACCAAATTGAAAAAATAACACTATGCTATACAAAATCATAAGTTATGATTATTCGAATAATGAGATGAAATGGGCATAGAGGGGGCTTCAGAAATCAAGACATGAGGTGTCCAACCATAGGCATAATGAATTATTATGTTTTATTAGTAGTTAAGATAATCATTAGCCTTTCTATCCAAGATTCAAACCAAGTCCAAACCACATCCAATGACATCACATCTTTTCATCTCATGGAATTATAATCGTAAGACTATCAATGTTACAAGGAGTATCATCACTTAGCATATTGTCTAAGGGAGGAGTTTATTCATGGCACTTGTTTATTTATTTATTTTTATTTTTTTATTTAGATTCCTAAGAAGCCACTTACCTTTAGGCATGGGTAACATGTCTTTTCTATGGGATCCCCATAAATTTATTTTGTGCCTTTTATTTGTTATTTTTGTCAACCCTTTTAAGATAGCACTTATTTTAATCTTACTCCCATTTTTTGTTAGATCTAAAAGGATATAATAAAACCTTAGTAACATGATAGAGCTAACAACAATAATCCAAAAAGAATCCACAAGTCCCCTTGATGTCACACCCTATCCATTCCCCCCTTGGTTCTTCACTTTTCTGTCTAGAAATAATGAGCATAAGTTTATTCTTAGTTTGATGTTGGAAAGAACATCATTATGGACATGGAAAGAACCTCGTATTATTATAATGGATGGATGGATGATGTGGGCTCACTATATAAATAATCAATCTCTTATGACTTGATTTCATAGAGAAATTTTCACCTTGTTGGGCTAAATCTTGCGTTTATTTAAATGTATTTTATTAATGATAAAAAATTATTTACAAAGGGCTTGAAAAAAAGTATAAATGAAATGGGAAAGATGATAAAAATTATGAAAAATTATAAAGAATGAAAAATGTTAAAGCATTGAAAAATATTAAAGAATGTGAAAAATTGAAGAAATGAGAAAGTACAAAAGAATGAGAATAATGTAAAAGAATGTGAAAAATTAAAAGAATTGTAAAATAAAAAATATATAAAAATCAATAAGTTACCTACAATTTTAAATGAACACCCCCTCATGACTATTATGAAGATCAGGGAAATGGAAAATAGAACAAGTGGAAGACCGATGAGTAAGTTGGGTAGATTCCTTTGAGTACTCATAATATTGTTTGACTTGTTGGAGATTGACAAGGACAAGTTTATGTGGGCTAGATGGGGGAAGAATATGTAAGTCACCATATGGATAAGTGACATGTACTATGTATAATCCCTTCCAAAGTGTCTAAAATTTAGCCTTTGGGGTAAATGACACGGATTGTAATAGAGGACCTTGTCACCTAGCTGTAATCGTGCCTAATTTTGGAGTAGTGCTTGTGGACTTCACTACCCATAAGTGCTACTTGTCTATTTTCATCTAAAAGATTTAGATTCATTAGATGTTCTTTTTGTGCTAAACTCAAATCAAGGTCAAGTTCACTAGCAGTAACTAAGTGTGAAGCTATGCCTAGATTAGAAGTATCAACAACTTGCCATAGACTAACTCATATGGGATATACCCTATAGGTAATTTTCTAGATGTTCTATAGGTCCATAGGGAATCATTTAATTTTTTACTCCAATCATGTCTAAATCTACTAACTATCCAAGTAAGTATTCTAGTAATTTCACAATTACTAACTTCAACTTGACCATTTGCATGGGGATGATATGGTGTTGTTAATTTATGGTTAACCCCAAGTTGTTGCATTAGTTTCTTAAAGGTAGCACTAGTGAAGTGGGTCCCGTTATCTGATATTAGCATTTTGGATATTCCAAATCGATTCACTACATGTTGTTGGAAAAACTTTGTAGCTATTTTTGTGGTACTATCCTTTACTACTACTACCTCTACCCACTTTGTACAATAATCCACAGTCACAATAATGTATGCTTTTCCATTTGACATTGGTTGAATGAGCCTCATAAAATCAATTCCCCAAATATCAAAAGGCTCCAATGGTTGTATCTAGTGTTGCAACACTTCATGTCTAGCTGTAATTCCTCCATCTCTTTGGCAACGTTCATATGATTGGGAAAAAGTGTCAACATCTTGAACAAAGTAGGCAAAAAGTAGCCTTCCATTGGTAATTTAAGTGCTATTCTACACCCTCAATAGTGGCCACCACATGGACCTTCATGGTTGTCTTGTAACACTCTTTGTTGATCATGAACAGGAACACACCATATAAGAAGCCCATTTGCATAAATTTTGTACAAGTTGTCATTTATTTCCATGTATTGTTTAGCTTTGTGAAGGAATCTCTTCATGCTTTTTACTATTCCATTAAATAGGAAGCTCTGTGTGGTAAAATACATCAAGTACTCTATAGTCCATGGTTGTTTTGTTAAATTTATAGCCTTTACTATTCTATTGAAGAGGTCCTCATCAAGAAATTGATCTAATAATGACTCTAGTCGATTGTCTACATCCCATTTTAACCTTGATAAATGATCAACTACAACATTTTCTATTCCTTTTTTATCAATCATTATGATGTTAAACTCTTGAAGAATCACAAGCCATCTTATCACTCTAGGACTAACTGTTGGCTTGTTCATTAAAAAATAGATGGCACCATGATGTGTGTGGACATAGATCTGGTAACTGAGCACATAACGTAGTTTAATTTTCAATTTTGATGTAGTTTCATTATGCTCCAACGATGCTCCTACCAACATGGTGTATGTAGTAAAGTCTCTTTTGATCATCAAGTTATGTTAGTATTGCACCAAGTGCATAGTTAGAGGCATCAGTCATGATATGAAAAGTCCTTGACCAATTCGGAGCTTGGAGGATTGGTGTCTCAACTAGCTTCTACTTCAAAGTTTCAAATGCCTTTTCACATGACCCAGTCAACTTAAAAGGTGCATTCTTCTTTCTGAGTTCTACCAATGATTTGGCTATTTTTAGGAAGTTTTTAATAAATCTTCTATAGTATCTCATATGATCCCAAAAAGATCTCACATCTTTTACTATTTGTGGCTTTTGAGTGATGTTTTGGATTACTCTAATTTTTTTGGATCTACCTCTATACCCCTTTGGAAAATTTTTTGTCCTAGTATTATATCTTTCTAGACCATTAGATGGCTCTTCTACTAATTGAGCTTCAAATTAGCTTCAACACATCTTTTATGTACTTGTTCCAACTAGTCTAGGGCTTTTTTGAAATCTAGCCCATATGTGGAGAAATCATCCATGAAAAATTCAATACCATTACCTATCTACTTTTGGAATATACTTAAAACTAGTCTTTGGAATATTTTTGGTGCATTACATAGACCAAAAGTCATCTATCTATAAGCAAACGTTCCCCATGGACTAGTGAACGTGGTTTTCTCTTGGTCCTAGTGCAATTTAAATTTGATTGTATTTGTTGTACCCATCCAAAAAATTGTAGTACTCATCCCAAAATTGCATTTAAAAAATGATCAATAAATGGAAATGAAAAATGATCCTTAAATGTGGTTGAATTCAATAACTAGAAGTCAATGTGGATGTTCCATTTTCCTCCTTTCTTTGGAACTATCACCAAAGGACTTACACATTCACTATTTGTAATTGGATAAATGAATTTTGCCTTTAGCAAATTTTTTAATTCTTAGTTAACTACCTCCTTGAGTTTAGGATTAAGTCTTTGTTGAGGTTGATGTTTCGATTTAACTATAGGATCCGTGTAGATCCAGTGTTGGCAAATTCATGGATCAATTCTTGCAATCTCATCATAAGACCAAGTGAATGCTATAGGCCATCTATTGAGTACTTCTAGTAGTTTCCATTTGTGTTACTTATCTAGGTTGCCATTGATAATTACCCTCATCTTTTTATTCAAAAATTCATATTCTAATGTTTCCGGTAGGGCTTTCAATTCCAACAATTCTAGTTCCATTGTGTCTGGGATTTCCAAGTGTTCCCAATCTATTTATTCCTCCTAAATGTTCTAAGCATAAGAGTGTATTTTCCTTAGTTGTTCCAACTTATCTATTTCTATAATGTAGGTATTAGTGATCTACTCTTCTAGTTTCATGTACTTATCAGATTGATTTTCTTCACTGGTAATCAACCATTGGGTTCCCTCTTATTGGGTGGCTACTGCATACAGGCACTTTTGCACACAGCTTGTTTCTATGCATTGATTGCATGCCTTAGTCTCTTTTTTATGATAGCCCAAATTCTTTGTACATAATTTCTTTCATGATCACTGTATGCGATACATGTAACCCTTCATCTATGTATAATTCTAGCTTCATATTCCTTGGAACTTTCCAAGGATAAATCATGAATTCCAAGATTAGCATTCATGGTGCTCTGCTAAATCAATCCTTGGTGATGTCAATTAGTGGTATTCTACTAAATAGTACTATGGGCTTTGAATAGCTACATGATCAAGCAAGACTAGATGATGGACATAGTATCCATTAAGATTAGGTTATCGATATGGATACCATTGGCATGGTGGTGGCATGGCCCATGATTGTGATTACTTCCACTGTCGATGGTACTACTCCTATGGCTATAGAAAAGTCCCCACTAGGATAGTACATTGGGTTGAGGTTGTTGTATATAGTTACCTTGAGGATAAGGTAATTGTTTGGGCATTTGATTTTGAACAAATCATGGGTTAAGTGCATATGCCCTAGTTTTTTGCAAATGTACCATGATTAGACAACATTCCTTAGGATGTTCATACTTGCACACAGTGCAAACTTCATCATCTATGGAGTTGGTGTCTGAGTGCCCAGCTACTAAAGCAACTTTTCCCTTTTTTTCAAATTCCCTCTTCTTCTTTTTGTCTCTTCATCTACTAAGTGCTTGTTCTACTTTCTCCTCCATAATCTTTACTATTATTATACATTGTTCATTCACCAAATCCCACATTTTCGCTACTTATTTTGCTACATCAGCAAAATATTTCTAAATTGGTAGCATCTCTTTCCTGATGACTTGGTCCAAGGTTTCTTCTTCTTGGGTTTCACAAGCTCATACATCTCTTTTCCTAATGGATGGATCCCTATTGTATTCTTTAGCTAATTCTCCTTTTCTAAGTTCTCCTTCTTCTTTTATCATTTGATCAATAAGTATTTGAATCTAGTGGATGGTTAATTCTAATAGTCTTCCTTAGGCATAAATCCCAAGGGTCTATCTTATTTTTCTTCTCAGTCCATCTATGATGTGCCTTAGCTATTCCTTTGATGAAAACCCATGGCCTGGGCATCTGTGTAATAGTGAATAATATCTATCCATTACTACATCAAAAATATTATGAGTCCCTTATTTCTAGTTCTAGACTTATTTTCTTAGATTTGACACTTGTAAATAGGTTTGATATTTATCATTAAATATTTCAATCATGATACTCTAACATCAAATGAAATCAGGTTCCAGTGAACTGTACTAGCTTTCCACTTTCCTCACAACTATTCTAGGAAACAGTTTTAATTTCTACCAATCACTCTCTATATTTTGAAGGGAACAAGCATTATGGAATTCTTGTAGGTGATGTTGAAGATTAGCATTATAACCTTGTTCAAATTGGGGCATGTTATACATATCTGGCCAGTTGATTCAAATATCTCTCATGTGCCTAGTTGGTAAGGGGTTCATCATCATGATCAAGTTCATAGGCTTTGTGGTAGCAGTGACCCCTTCTATGCTCATGCCTCTCTTAATCCTCTCTTCTATCTCTATGCCTTCTTCTTTCATACTCCTTATCTTCTAAATCAAAATACCTTGAGTATCAGTCATGATGACCATGAGCTCTTCTCTTTTCTTTATCAAATTTGTCATGATCATTAGAGGATTATGATAGGAGATAGCAAGTGTTCATGCATAATCCTGGTCAAACTCCGCAAACAAGGCAATGTGATTATACCAATAACTGATTAGCATTCATGATCGTTGTCCTCCCATGTGAGTTAGTAAAATCAATGTGTATGGTTTAACTCATGGTGAGGTATATGATATTGATGTTAAATTAATGAATGGACTCCTAGTAGACATGAAGTGAAAGTAAAGGTTTCTAAATCTAAGTGATAGTAAAACAAATCTAAACTAGCATATGCGATGAGCAGTTGGTCCTGATCTTTCAATCATACCCTGGACTTTGTGAAACTACTACTGGGATTAGCAAGTACCACACTGTTGGGTGTACTAGGTGATAATACTATTGAATTACCAAGTGGTTACAATTACATCCTCGAGACCAATTGTACTCATTCCACTTAATGCCATTAAAAGTAAATTACAAATAATGGTAAACATTAACTATGAAAATAGTAAATAGTAGACTAATTGGAAACAGAATTAAAACTAAGTGTTACTACAATGATGTAGAGTAATCTTGATCTTTATTGTCATGCATGCAATGCATCTAAGTACATCACACTCAAACAAAGATTATGTTCAATTGCAAAACATCACACTACAAGCACATACTGCTAAGTACTAAATACAAGAAAACAAAATAAAAGAGTTTTGTTACTATGCTATCAAATCTTCTGTAGATCCATGTGCCTAAGTGTTGCTTATATAGGCTAGCACACACCCAGCAATATTCTTTATATGATAACGTATGCTAAGATACAATAACATATTTATGACATCGTAGATACAATATTGTAACTACAATATTATTGCAGCAAAATTTTTGGATTTATCAAGAGGTGGTGAACTTATAGTTCGATATTGAACTAGCCATGAGTTGTGGTTTATTTACTAATGATACCATAAGTCATGGTTGGTTTATGGTGACAAAAAGAATTGAGTTTATGCAAATTCTAAACTTAAATTTTAATGTAATTTGAATTGTTGATGATGCCCAAAGTAGCTAATCAATTGGTGATGAAGAATTAAACAACTTGTCTTGAGTTTGTGATGGAATTAAGAGGTAGAAATATTTATTATTATTGTTCTTCTATGTGATGAAATATTCAACTGTTAAGATACAAATTGATGATCTTAATTGAAAATTTTGAAGATGTTGATGATAATGAAGAGTGATGACAATGTTTATAACTTAATGGAATTAAGATAGTTGATGCTAAAACAAACTTGGTAATAATAATATTTGAAAGTGGTTGAGAATTTAAACTTGAAAAAGATGAAAAGTTGAGAGAGAAATGGAAGCTTGAAAAATTTGTAGCTGATTTGTATTGCATCAAATGCAAAGCATTACAACATGGAATGAGCCTAGAATTCATAGAAAATGATTAGGGCCATACTAGGGGGACATTAAAAGCCATTTTCCATTGTCAAAATGGATTAAATATGGAAAATTGATGAATAATTAGAACAAAAGAAGAGAACATCCACCCATCAATTTATTTTAAAAAAAATAAAAGAAACTAATAAAATGATTCATGACTTTATATCATTATCTTCATGATTAATCATAGCTTGCATTATACACTAACATTAATTATTTTATTTTATTTTTGATAGCTTGCAAGGTCCTATTACGTTTGCATATTAATGTTGTTAAAGGTATGGCTATTCTAGCATGAGTTTCAATTCTTACGGTTTTCCCTCACACTTGGTTTGTTTCCATAGAGCCTAGAATGACTTTCACCTATGCTTTTAATACTTTGACTCCTCTATCCTCTTCTAACTTTGCTATGGTGTATTCCAATTAAGATAATGAAAATGTGATCATAACACTTAGTGCTCAATGATGCATGAAACACAATGATATTCTTCCATGATGTCCTTCTACATAATTTACAAGCTTGAAGCTAGGTACACCAAGAACTCGTTTGGTCTAAAATAGTTACATTCATCCATGTTACTTTCCAAACAATGAGTTCTGCTACAACTCATCATCCTTGATAGTGAAGCATGTTCAAAAATTATTACTTCCTCTTTGATGTGAGTTTTCTCTCATTACAATTTCTAGTTTCTCTCTAGTGTGAACTTTGACAAAACTTTGCATATCAATATCAACTTTCTAAGGCTCCAATGATAGTGAAAATTTTTTCTCTTAATGCTCATGGTGCTTTAACATATTCCTATAAATTGGTTGATGCATTTCTAACATCCTAGAACATGATGGCAATACTATCCAATAATACATTAATCTTTTTTGATTTCAAATTTTCACCATCATATCCTCTAATAGCTATGTGGCCTCAAACAACATGTCCTCTCCTCATGAACAAAGATTTTGAACTTAGCATTCCACTTGTGACTCCCATGGCCTAGTCTTGTTTCTTCATGAGGTAGATTGAAGTGTTTATGTTAACTTGGATTTTGTTAAGGTTTTGGTGCTTCCTTGCTCCTCTTGGTTTTTTATTTTTTATTGGTTAACTTTCTCAAGATCCTTTATGTTGATGCAACACTTTTAAATCCTTTTCTCCTTTAATATATTTTTAATTATCACCATTTCCTCTAATAAATGAAAAATTATAAACCTTCCTATTTATAAAAGAGAAGAGCCAACTTAAAATTAAGACCTTTAAGCATAATTTAAAGAAACATGTTATTGTAACCATTTGAATAAATAAAGATGTAGCTATTCATAGAGGTGAATAGTGAAAAAAAACTCATATAATTGACCCAATTTTTTTGGAACAAGGCCAGGATGATGATGATGATGAGGTTATTGTAAGAATTTGAAGCAATAGGAGTTAAAGGTTATAACATATCTCATAAATCTTTCATGAACTTCTCTTAATTCTCTTTATGTTTTTCATCATTCTTTGATTAATGTTTTGATTCCATGATGTCTCTACATAGTTAGATGATTTGTTATGATGTCGTATGAATTTCATGATTAGACTTAGATGAAACATGATCTATTTAGATGTTTTATCCTATCATTATTTTTCAATGGTACAAACATAACCATGATCTTCCTTCAGGAGTTAAAATATTAAATTCTTAAAGAGGTTGATTTTTAGTTATAGGTTCAAGTCATAAAACTTTTAGTGAATGTTGAATAATTAATTTATCTCTTACACTATTAATTCCTTTTATATTTGTAAGCTCAACTTAGAAAAGGTATAAACTTTTATTTTAATTTGTTTCTTATTTTTGCTTGTTGCATTCATTTTTCTTTAGAAAGAGTATTCTTTCTTTTTTCTTGTTATAAGAATGCCATTAGCAAGAAGTGAAAACTTGTAAGGATACTTCTAAATTAGGGTAAGGGTTTACATTTTTCTTACCTTAGATGAGAGGTTTTTTAGAATTGGTTATAAGGATGACAACTTGAAAAGGCATCTCAGAAACCATTAGACTTTTCTTTTAGATTCTTTCCTCTATATTGAAGATTTGATATTGGATTTAGTATTTCATAAAATTTTAATAATTTTAAAGCATTTGAGTTAATTTCTCTAAGATCTAAAGAAAATAAGAAGAATCCCACTAGAATTATAAATGATAAGATTTGTATGATCAAAGTTTTAGAATATATATGACTTAATGTTTTGAAGAGTTAATGCATCTATGTCTTGCCATTAATTACAGTTTATTCTTTAAGAAATTAAGGGTCATTAATTTTATTTTATGAAAAAAAATATATATTTTACTAGAAAAACTATTAGAATGAAGGAATTCATCAAAGAAGTATTGGAAACTAAAATTATTTAACCATATGTACCCTAAGATATATAACCAACATAATTCTTATGCTAAACATAAGTAAAATAATAAGATGTCTCAAGTGTAATTTGAACTACCAATCTTTTGCCTTCGAATACTTGTTAGATAATGGAATAACTAATTGATGGATCATCTAGTGACATTTTGTAGGCTAATTATAAACCTTGGACTATGAAGTGTTGTGTGCATCATGTGTTTGTAGTTCTAGTGTGTTTAGTTGATGTTTGTATCTCCTAGGCATGCATCCTTGCTTCCTATGTTACCGTCTTAGGTTATGTACATGTTTTAAGTTTCTTACAATGTTTCCAACCTCATTTAGGCTTCCTGTTGTTCTTAGGACATGTTTCCTTTAGTCTCAACGTTTTCCACGATTGGTAGTTTGGTGCAAGATGCAAGGAGGATGCATTGACACCCCTATATTGACATACCCCTTGCATCGTCCTTATTGCCCAAGTCTCATTAGAATGGTGGCTTCAAACTACTAGGATGCATTGATGAATGTTTTTTTTGCACCTGATGGTTAATGATCTTTAACCATTACATGGAAAAAACTATAAATACTTGGGTTGATCTTTTCACATACAACTTTTGATAGCTTAGATTTTCATTAAAACTTTTAGGTTTTTAGCGTTCAATTTTGTGTGAAGAGATCCTCCTCCCTTGGGTAAAGTGTAATTTTCTTCCCTTTTTATGTGTATTTTAAGTTATCTCTTTCACAAGTGCAAGTAGAATTTGTTAAAGTGCTACCTTGCTTTTGTAGCCCAAAACCATTTGGTCAATGTAGAGTCTAGCATTTGGCATTGTGAAAAAAGCTCATGAATTTTCCTATGTTTTTTGGAATGCCTTAAACTATAAAAATACTAAAAATACAAACCTCACTTATCATACACATTTATTAATTAAATTATTTCATTGTTTATATATTTTTTTATCACATTAAGCCATGATAATTCATCCTTATCGAAAAGGTCATAACTACATGGTATGGTGTTGGGCAATCAAGGTAATGACCAGAAGCCATTTCCTACATCTTATGGGGCATTGCACTTGTCCCTTAGAGGATTGCAACACATTAGTGTGTGTTTGAGCATTACCACTTGTCTTAGAAGGGATTGCAATGCATTTGTGTTATTTCTTATTTGATTCTCATATTTATAAAATATATTTAAAATTATAAATATTCTCTCTTCTTTCAATGTAGTAACATGGGTATCTCATGTATTATATGTACCATATATTTCTTTTACATTTATTGAACATAACAATATAGAAATGTTCTTTTCAATTCACATTAATGCCATCTCTATAATTCAATGATTATATTGTATTGTGTTTTGTAGGATATAGTTCCATTGACCATGACCTATGAGACCCCTATCACCAATTGAGCCAACTCTCATGGGGAAATAAATCAATTCATCATTAAATGCATAGACTTCTACTTTCTAAAATTATTTTTAGATCTTATTATTATTCTAATATATCATGCTATCTATATGGCTATATGTCTTGAGATTTTCCTATGGTAAATTATTACAAATTTTGATGCCCTTATTTCAAGTCTTAAGATAGTTCTTTGTTCATTTAGAAATTAAACATCTTATTCTTCAAATTTAAAGATTTTAAAATTTAATTTTTCCTACTTGGATTTTTTATTTGATCATGATGCATCTTACAACAAAGACAATTTCTAGGTTATTATTTTGTTATTATTGCAATCCATTGACTTTGACTTACGATGATACTTTCAAGTTTGTAATACTCATGAAAAAACTTATGATCATTGAAAGACTACTCTAATTGGTTATTGATGAGAGCCATTACTCTAATAATTAGAGTCGTTATTATTAGAGTAGTTAATCTAATTATTAGAGTGGTTATTATTAGAGAAATTACTCTAATTATTATAGCAGTTACTCTAATTATTAGAGTGGTTATTATTAGAGTGATTATTATTAGAGCAGTTATTCCTAGGTCACTCCTGGGCCTATAAATATAGTGTCCAGGTGCACAATAGGGAATAATTCAGAAGAAGGAGTTAAGAAGAAGTCTGGGAAAGAAGTCTTGTAGCAGTTAAGTAGCAAAACTCTTGTAGAGTATTTTCCAAGTGCCCAAAGTAGGAGGTCGAAGTGTGGATGGATCTTTATTCAAGCATTGTGTACATGAGCACACCTTGTGTATAGCAATAAAGATGAGGTCTTTGATTCATCTTTGCAGCACTTGAGATTTGTTTTCTTACTCATTTCTTTTATTTTATTTTCTTATGCATTTATTTTATTTTATTTTATTTTATGTACTTTACATTTATGTTATTAGCATAGCAACTCATTTTGATCAATTAAGAAAATCATTAAAATACACTCAGTATGATCACTTCAAGCATGCATGTAACACCTGGTAACCCAATAACAATTAGCATTTGGTAATCCCAATAGTGTTGCACTAGTTCAGGATGTGTACAGAAAGTGAGAACGGATACTAGTGTTAGGATTAGTTAAAGCCTAGTTAATCAGTAGTTAAGTTAAATTAGTCACTTAGTTATCTCTCTCTTTCCCTATTATCGTAGGACATAAAAACATAAAAGCTATAAAAATCATATGCCTCAAGCTTACTTAACCATACAATCATGACATACAAATAAGTTTGGAAAGACAATGATCAACCAACCCATCCTTATTCTACAAATGCACATAGGCACTTAGTCCTTGGAATTTGACCAGATCATGCATGAAACACTTGTATTCATATGCTTGAGCGTAGGGGTACCTCACCACTCAACATTGGTGTCGTTGCTGAGGACTTAGTTGTTTGTGTGCTAATTAGAACATAGGAAATCATTCACATAATTAGAACAAACCCTTAGGATTGATTGAGAAATTAATAAACAAGAATACATTACACATTGAATAGAAAAGTATGTCTCCTTCTTCATATGAAAGCGCCTCACCACCTAGGTCTAAAACAGGAAAAAATTGATGGCGTAATACACATGACGTTGATCCGTTAGTCCCTCAACAAGTTCGAGTGGTATATATTCATCCTAATGAGTATATACTAGACTTTACCTTTATCATCCATCAAGATGAACAATTGCATTGGCGAGAATTAGAGGGTAACATAGTGTTACCTCCCGATCGTTCAGTCCTAAGCATGCTTCTTTGTGCTCTCACACGAATTGGCATGTCGCACTTACACACAGAATACGTTGTGCAAGACCATGACTTGAGAGAATACTGTCCCATAGAGGCACAACGTGAAAGGAACTTGCAACAGGAGAGACATCATAAGTCTTTGAAGAGTAAGTGGTCCCAGGATGTCCCACATATCTTAAGCGAAAATAAGGGTGGTGAACCTACCTCAGGTAGTCTCCCACATAACGATGTTCCTCCCCTTGACTTTGGTTAAGGGGTTGTGTATCAGAACCTTCATTCCACTATTCATAACCTAGGTTCTAATACCCATGAGTACAAAGGATCTAAAAAAGGGACACGAACTCATGATAAAGGTGGACATTCTGATCACAATTGCGATTGGGGCCAAGACCGTAGAAGAGAAGGTAGTCGACACTGTCATGGTGACAGTTCCCCTTCTTCTTCACCTTCATCATCTCCTTCACCCTCTCCTTCAATATCTAGATGCAGTCATAAAGAAAAATACCATGGGGATAAAGGTAGGCAAAGTGGAAGTCATAGATGAAATAGCTAAGAAAGGGGACGAGGGCACTCTAGAGAGTCACGACATAGAAGAAGGGAGAGTAGGGAACAACGTAGGTATCATAGATGCCATGGATGAGACAATCACGATGAACCCCTACTCCCTATTCAAAGTATGTTAGAATAACTAAGGTTGTTAGAATTTCAACAAGGCACCAAAAATATAGTAGGATCAAGAGATTAGATATGAACAATATCCCATGATTTGAAGGGGGATAAAATGCTGATCCTCAAAATCATTTACAAGCATTCCATGATGTGTGTGCCTTACAAAACATAGAGAATGAATGGAAAAAACTTAAGTTGTTCCCGTAGACACTAGTTAAAGAAGTAGAAAGCTGATACCGATCCTTAGAACTGGAATCTATTTGTAGATGAAGTACTATATTAGAATTATTCAATGATAAGTACCAAACGTACTCCCGAGTGTCCAACCTGTGAAAGAAAATCCAAGGCTAGAAATAAGGAGGACATGAACCCTTGGATGCTACCATGGGCCAATACTATGCACTGTTACGTCATTGTCCTAGCCATGGTTATTCACAAAGGGATCAACTGCACCATCTCATGGATGGGCTTAGGCATGAAACAAAAAGAACCCTTGGGACTTATGCCTAAGGAAGACTATCCGAGCTTAGGCCCCATCAAATTCAAAGACTATTGGAGCAAGTTGCTAAGGAAGAAGGTGAGCTATAGAAGAGAGAAAGTGAAGAAGAGTATAACCAAGATCCTTCCCTCTAGAAGAGGGAAGTAAGATTTTGTGAGGATGAAGAAGAGTCACCACTCGAAAAGATGATGAATAGGAAAAATTTGACTATTCAAAAGTTGACATCAGAAGTATCGTCAAAGGTAGACCAAATGTGGGATTCCCTAGATAATAGATTTCAATATGTTCTTAAAATAGTAGAGGAGTCTAGAGAGCAAGGTAGTGATCGAGAAAAAAGAAAAAAGAAAGAAGCTGAACATACACGTAGCAAGGGTAAGGACAAAGTTACCATCATTGAAGAGGTTGTGGAGTTGGAAATAGACAATGATAGTGGATGTGAAATATGTCAATATGATCATCCTAAGAGATGTTTCCCTGTAATCTCACATCTATAAGAGTCTAGGGTGTATGCAATCAATCCACGATTGAACAAACAACAAGCACCCCAAAGGTTACCTTACCCCCAAGGTAACCCAAGACAGTTCCATCAACCCTTAACGTATTATCCAAGTGGAACTCCACCATTGAGCAATATCAATAGTGGTAGCACCCACAATCATGGGGACTGCCACCACTAAGGTAACAGTATCCTTACAGGCAACCTGACCTGTATAGATATTATGTGTAGTAGCCAATCTGCCCATGTGACTCTATTGGTCACATTACTCCTCAACCTCACTACCAAGCTCGCAAGTATTATGGGACTCCCTCTTCTAGGGGTGATATTCCACAAGCATATCATCCTTCTCATCTAGCTGCATCTCTTCCACCAATAGCTCCACTAACACCTACTCTAGCTATGCAGGGTGAAATCCCTACCCAATCATAGCAACGTAATGCCACAAGGGTTGTTAACTCTCAACTTGCTATTGGTTCCAACAACCACATGAAGAAAAGACCTTTCTTTAGAACCAATAGTCCAACCAAGCCCTTGCAATCACAAGTAATTGATTCCTTAGATGCCTCAATATCAATCAAAAATTTGAAGCCTCCTTCAACTCAACCACCGCACTCAACGCATACGGTCATGCTATCACATGCCGTCACCGATTGGATCAAAGCTTGCCACCTTTCCAAGAAATTCTCTAATCCTGGAAGTCCTCTGATATACTTACAAATAGCTAAAAATGCACCGTGCAAGGCTCTTTTGGATTCAAGTTCTAGTGTCAACTTGATTTCTCAAGAAATATACAAGGCTTGGAACCTACCTCCATTGAAAAAGAGCAACATTCGCTTAGAGTTGGCCGACCAATCCATCACTATCCCATTGGGTCTAGTGGAGGACATTTTTATCACTATTTGTGGGTGGTCATACCCAGCTAATTTCCTAGTGATTTAGTTAAACAATGGTAAGGGGGACTTCCCAATCATAATGGAATGAACATGGCTAAGCACAGTTGACACATGCCTAGGAATCTGTAATCTTTTCCTATAAATATCAAAGTAAAATACATTCAGAAAGATCAAGAAGAAGAAATTTCCATGCATCGCATATAGTTACACAATGTGTAATTTTGTGCAAAGGTCATGGTTTGTGCGAAGTTTAGCATTTCCTGCGTGCAATCAATGTGCACAAGTGATTAACATACAAAGATGCCTATATGTAGCAGCCACACAATAGGAAGACACCCAATGGCTGATAGCAAATCAAGAAAGCAATTCACTCATATGCATGGAACCAACTAAGGGTTTGACTTGTGCTTACATCGATAGCATAGATGCATTAGAGAAAGTCCACCACCAACTTCCATGTCTTAACCTTGAAAATATCAACTAGGGAAAGTTGGAAATCCTTAAGAAATTTAAGTAGGATCCCCTCGAGCTGAAACCGTTTCCCACTAGTATGGAATACACGTCCCTTAAAAATGGAAAACTGATAATTATCAACACTAAGATTGCTCCTCAATAGAAAGAAGAATTGCTAAAGGTAATAAATAAATGGTTGGAAGCCTTTGCTTGGTCATGTTCCAAATTAACTAGAATAGATCCTAGGATATGCCAACATAGAATTAACATTGATCCCTCCATGAAGCCTCAAAGAAAACCTCAGAGGTGATTGAACCCTAAGCTAAAGCAAGTAGTTAATGAAGAAATCAAATAGCTTCTTAAGGTTGGGTTCATATACCCCATTGCTGATAGTGAATGGGTTAGCCCCTTAGTTATTATGCATAAAAGGCTGGCAAATGTAGGGTGTGCATAGATTTCAGGCTACTAAATATGGCAACATTCAAAGATCACTTTCCATTGCCATTTGTCGACCAAGTCTTAGACACCATCATAGGGCATCGCTATTATAGTTTTCTGGATAGATATAGTAGATATAACCAAATACAAATAGCCCCAGAAGACCAAGCTAAGACTACATTCACCAATACCTGGGGAACGTTTGCATACAAGCAGATGTTGTTTGGCTTTTGCAATGCCCCTACAACATTTCAATGACTAGTTCTAAGCATATTCCAATAGCAGACAGAGAATGGTGTGGAGGTCTTTATGGACAACTTCTCCACTTATGGAGCAAACTTTGATCAAGCCTTGGACCAGTTGGAGCAAGTGTTAAAAAGATGTGTAAAAACCAATTTGAGGCTCAACTAGCAGAAAAGTCATTTGATGGTCCATGAAGGTGTAGTACTAGGGCACAAAATCTCACACACAAGGATAGAGGTAGACCTCGAGAAAATCAAAATTATCCAAGGAATTACCTGTCAACCAGAAATTGTCAAAGATATTTGATCATTCCTTGGAAATACTGGCTACTATAGGAGATTTATTGAGAAATTTTCAAAGGTTTCCAAACCATTGGTGGAATTAATGAAAAAGGATGTACCTTTCAAGTGGACCAGGGAATGTGAATTAGCTTTCCAAACTCTGAAATAGAAGCTAGTAGAAACACCCATTCTACAAGCTCTTGACTAGTCCAAACCATTCCATATCATGACTGATGCATCCAACTATGCTTTAGAAGCCGTACTTACACATTTAGATGACCAGAAGCATCCTTATTACATCCACTATGCAAGTAGAAGTATCATCGGTACACAACTTAACTACACTACCACAGAGAAAGAATTAATGACTGTAGTTTTTTCACTAGAAAAGTTTAGTTACTATGTATTAGGATATAAAGTATATATACATACAAATCATAGTGCAATCTGGTTCCTCATGAATGATAAGCCCTTGTCTCATACAATGGCTTGTAATCTTACAAGAGTTCGATTTAACAATGATCGATCACAAGGGCACTGAGAATGTAGTTGCTGATCATTTATCTTGGTTACAATGGAACAACAAAGAGGATGAGTATCCAATTTTTGATCATTTCCCTGATGAATTCCTCTTTGCTGGTGTAGTGAATAATCAATCACCTATAGAGAAAAACTAGTATAGTAGCATTATTACCTATCTCCTCACCCAAAAAACACGACAAGAGTTAAACCTTAAGAAGAAATAATAGTTTCTTCACCGAGCAAAGTACTTTATGGAGATTAATGGGCAACTTTACAAAGTGTGTCCCGATGACTTGGTTCGATAGTGTGTTCTCAATATAAATCAATTGCGAGTTCTTCAAGATGCTCATGAGGGTCCTTGTGGGGGTCATTACGTTGGAAGACAAACGACCATCAATATCTTTCTTGTAGGATATTATTGGCCTACATTGTTTAAGGATGCCCATCGTTTCGTCCAATCTTGTGAATGCTATCAACGTGATGGGGGAATGACTGCTAGAATGGAGGATATGCAACAATGGATTCAACCATTAGAACCCTTAGACATTTGGGAAATTGATTTTATGGGGTTGATTACACCAATGTCCAATGGAAAAGCTTATATTATTGTTTCCTTTGATTACCTAACAAAATAGGCCGAAGTAGTTACTGTTAAAGATTGTACATCATCTACAGCTACATGATTTGTTCAACAAGAAATCATAAACAGGTTTGGTGTGCCACATCCACTTATTTCAGACAATGGTACACACTTCATAGGTGCAACTTTTCAAAAATTAATATAATGCTTAGGGGTTAAGCATAAATTGACTACACCATACCACCTCCAAGTGAATGGTCAAGTAGAAGTTACTAACAGGGAGATTACAAAGATATTGACAAGAATTGTTAGCAAGTTTAGGAAAGACTAGAGTACTGAACTGAATGATGCTCTTTGGGCATACTACTTCACATGGAAACTCTCTATAGGCTACTCTCCCTATGAGTTAGTGTATAGTAAATTACCAATGCTTCCCATTCAAATTGAGCTTCGTACACGATCCATGGCATGTGACCTCAACCTTGACCTTGATCTAGCACAGAAACAATGGTTAGTAACCCTTAACTTGTTAGATGAAAACTAATTAGCTACCCTATCATTTAACAAGTTTCACAAGGCATTAAATAAACAACTTCATGACCTAAGGATTAGATAAGATAAATATCAACTGGGAGATAAGGTTCTCTACTAGAATCCCACACATGTGCCACAACGTACTAAATTTCAAACACTGTGGAAAGGAACTTATATTATTTATGCAAATTTTCCTTTAGGGGCCATAATAATATACAAACCTGAGAGCTCGAAACAAAACATTTTGGTCAACGTGCAAAAAAACAAACCTTTCTAGGAGCTTAGGACAACTAGTACATATGCTACCTCTCTTGATGGAAAACCTTGCTCACTATTTCGGATCTCCTCCTTCCAACTTAGTCATGGAGGAGATGTCCACCTATGCTAACCATTCTAGGCCCTAAGTCCTTTTTGAATTTTTTTTACACATTTTTGTTTTAAAATTTTTTTGTTTTACACATTCTTTCAACTTTTCTTATTTTTGTTTTACACCATCGTTCATATTTTTACTATTTCTTTGTTTGCTTGATTAATTTTATTCGTCATCCAATAAGTGCTCATAATGGTGGATTGAATTATATCATATTGATTGCTAATGTTTGGTTTTTACCTTTGAATTATGATGCTTCTATTAAGGTATGGTTCTTTTGGTAAAATAGGAAATAAGTTCATGCTATCCACTCATCCATACAACTCTATGGTGTCCTTTGGCTTGGAACTGTACAATTCCTTTTTTCTAAGTAAACTTTTAATGAATTGGTGGTAGGGTACTTTTCAAACTAAGGAAAGACTCAAAGGATGAAAAGGGTGTGACTTCAAGGGGATTTGATGCATTTGTGCTAGCCATTCTCTTGGGTGCTTAGATGCTTTTTCTTGGGTTTTTTGCCATTCTAACATTATTCAAAAATTGGGAAGCTAAGTGAATAAAAATAAGTCTTTCCATGGTATGGTTCTCACACAAAAAAAAGAGAGTAAGAATTCAAAGCACACCCTTTAGACATAATAAAGTAATATGGCTTATAAGCACTGGTTATGGAACTAGAAAGACATGTTACCCATGCCTCAAGGTTCCCTCTAACTAAGACCCTTTCTCACTTCCTACTTCTCCATCTCACTCTCCTCAGAATGGTGGTGAATCTTTGTGAAAGCATTCTTGTTTCTTTAAGTGGATGGATTGGTCAAGTGTGTTGATGTGAGGTCATTGGATGTGGTTTGTTTGAGTCTGGATTTGGGATGAGTTCTACTTAGTCACATTAACCATAAAATACACATGGGGCTTTACACAACCTTATTCTTGGCATTCCATTCCATTCTCTCCTCTCTATCTTTCTTCCCATTTTCCACCTCATTGTCAATTTTTTCAGTAGTCTGTTTCTAGGTTGATGCATTCTTTTTCATTGGTGAATTCTTGTGGGTACATTTTTAACTCTTGCTTCCAAATGACATTCCTAGAGCCTACAGACTCTTTAGTTTGTGGGTTTGTCAAGGCATAAAAGGCATGAGCCTGCTTTGGGGAGGACCCATTGGTATTCCTTTTTTGTGCAATTATTAAGTTCTTTTTCTTAAACATTTCCTACAATCAATCATCTCTTGTTTCATCCCCATGCATGACATCCATTTTATTAGCGTTACCATTGTTATTTTTTCCCATCTTTCTTGTTCCTCATATTTTTCCATCTTATAGCTACTAGAGGATCGCTCTAGTCGTGGGGTTCCTAATACAAATTTTTCAATTTTCTCCATTTTACTATTTACCTAACCCCTACACCTTAGGTAGTCACCTGTGATAAATCTCCAAACCAGTTTCTTCCATAACCACAACTTAGCCAATGTGTTTCATATTGAGGCAAGGCATCAGCTACATTGTGGTTTATCTATACTTGCTCATTTGTGACTGTGTTGTGTGTGCAGATGGTGATCATACAAACAATGAACTGGGCTTAGAGGAAGCACTTAGGATGGACTAGAACTAGAGCATTTACGAAAGAAAAAAGTCTAGTGGTGTGGCTATGGATAAACATCAAAAGGCACAATCTTAGCATTGGCGACAACACACTTCATTTTCTTTTTCTCTCTTTCTCTACAAGCTACCAAATAAAGGCTTGGATATCATTTATGTACGAGTGTTCACCACAATGGTAATGAACACTAATGTTCTAATATGCTTATTAATCCATTCACTAGGCACGTTAAGTCTATCATCCCATTCCACCGTCAGTTATCAATTAGTCAATAATCCCATACCTTCCCAATATTTTGTAAGGAACTTGAGGACGAGTTTTCATTTAGTAGTGGGGGTATGATGAGAGCAGTTACTCTAATAATTAGAGTGGTTATTATTAGAGTGGTTACTCTAATTATTATAGTGGTTGTTATTAGAGTAGTTACTCTAATTATTAGAGTGGTTATTATTAGAGTGATTATTATTAGAGCGGTTATTCCTAGGTTACTCTAAGGCCTATAAATACAGTGCCCAGGTGCATAATAGGGAGTCATTAAGAAGAAGGAGTCAAGAGGAAGTCTAGGAAATAATTATTATAACAATCAAGTAGCAAAACTCTTGTAGAGTATTTTCCAAGTACTTTCAACAAGAGGTCGAAGTGTGGATGAATCTTTATTCGAGCATTGTATGCCTAAGCACATCTTGTGTACGGCAATAAAGATGAGATCTTTGATTCATCCTTGCAGCACTTGAGATCTATTTTCTTACTCATTTATTTTATTTTATTTTCTTATGCATTTATTTTATTTTATATTATTTTATGCACTTTACATTTATGTTATTAGTGTAGCAATTCATTTTGATCAATTACGAAAATCATTAAAATACACTCAATACAATCACTTTGAGCATGTGTGTAACACTTGGTAACCTAGTAACGATTAGTATTTGGTAATCCTAGTAGTATTGCACTGGTTCAAGATGTGTATGGCAAGTGAGAATGGACACTGGTGTTAGGATTAGTTAAAGCCTAGTTATTCAGTAGTTAAGTTAAATCAGTTACTTAGTTATCTCTCTCTTTCCCTATTAGCGCAAGACATAAAAACATAAAAGCTATAAAAATCATATGCCTCAAGCTTACTTAACCATACAATCATGACATACAAGTAATTTTGGAAAGAGAACAACCAACCAACCCATCCTTGTTCCACAAAGGCACATAAGCACTTAGTCCTTGGAATTCAACCAGATCGTGCATGAAACGCTCATATTCATATGGTTGAGCGTAGGGGTACCTCGCCACTCATCAGTTATCATGACCTTCTCCATGCCTTCATTGTCAAGGTCTAAAAGTCTTTATGGCTCCTCCTCTATGCCTTGAGGTATTTTAACATTGGAGATCACAAATCAACTCTTTCCCTAAGATCAAACTTAAAAATTCAACAACATAGGAAACAAAAGACAGATCATTAGTATATGAATAACTCAAAAGCTCTATCTTTGTTAGCAATTTTAACAATGGAATTAAAAGATCTTGAACATCTCCCCTCATTATCCATTTGATTTTCATCCTCATTATATCTATCCAGATCAAGAAAAAAAGCATATTTTTGCCTACAACAAGTCAAAACATCATTAATTACAAAAGTCTTTACCACATGCTCATCAAAACCCATCTTAATTTAAAACAAAGCATCCTCATTTCTTGAATACATCTTAAACTTCATCCTCAAGTTAAAACCAACATTATAAACATGACAAAAAGAAAAAAAAATCATTTTTCAATCCAAAACATAACAAAGGTCTTTCAATATATATTGCATTATTGATATAATGATCAATAAGTATATCATTTACAAAGGTAAAATCAAAAGTAGAATCATCGAATATATTGTTTATTATCATGGACAAAAGCTTTCATGATAGCAGTTTCATCGAGTGAAGACATTACATTCCTTTAATTAAATCCAATTGTCATCCCAGCTTCTTACCCTTGAGAAATTAAGAAACCAAATAATTCCATATCTTACACTCATTTTATGTTGTGATTTAATTAATTTCAATTTATTTATTTTCACATAATAGAAAGTTAAAGAGTCTTCATAGGTATGAATGATGAAAAATAATTCATTTAGCTTACTCCATTTTGTTGGGACAAGGATAGAATGACAATGACGATAAGAAAGTTAGAGTCTTGATATTAAAAATGTGTCATTCATTATTGTATCATCCTTGAAGATAATCATTACCTTACTAATGGCCTCTCTCTATTGGATGGCTGAAAGGGCAAGGTTTGCCTATAAAAACCATAGAATAGCACATGATTATTATTGCATATAAACAACAAAATAAGTAAGTATAAATAGTCCCAAAAGTATGGTTCTGGGAGTTTTAACCATTGAATGTTAGAGAACTAATTCCAATATGTTTTAGAGTAATCAATGTTTAAAAAATATAGATTAAAAATAAATTTACAATTTCTTGTTTCTAGCAACAAAAAACAAAATAAAGTGTTTGTATAGGGGAAAATTTTGGTTGCACAAGAATTTAACTATACACCAATACCATAACAAAAATACTTGATAACAAAAAGCCGAAAGAGGGTAAAATATAATTTTATTTAAACATTCATTTAGTAAGGAATACACTTGACACAACCAATAAAGAATCAATTACTTATTCCAAGGAAACCTAAAAAAAATTATTTTTCTTTCTATTTTAGTACCTATGATAGACTAAACTCATGTGACACATTGACATGGATCATGCCCTTTGGAAGCCATGAAAGAAGTTCATGCCTTGAATTTATTAGAAAATCTAGTTGATGAATAAGGTAACTTCCCCAAAATAATCCATGTATTTTCTAATTCTAAAATAATATCAAGGCTTGGCATCAATTTTTAGAACATCAAAAGGTGGGAAAAATATAAAAAATTCAAAAATAAGAAATTTTTTCAAATTTTGAATTTACAATAAACAGAAGTTAATTGCTACAACCTATATTTCCTATAGTATTTTGAAGAGACATGAAAATTTTGTAGATTTGCTAGATTGTAAGGCTCAAGTAAAACTGAAGTAAAAGAGAATGAGGTTCCATTAAAAATGAAACTTGTAGGTTTTGACATTTCTAAACTATGGTTAAAAAATTCTACAATGTTGCTTTACCTTGACTAGAGCAATGTTTGTAGGGAAGACAATAATATATCCACTTGCAAAACTAATTATTAAAATATCTACTTCCCACTTTAAAAGCTTCAAGCTATCTTTCAAAAGCTTTCCTCCTATAGGATCATAAAGATCATCAACTCCCTTCAACTTTCTTGAACACAAGAAATCCTTCATTTTAGATGTAGAATAATAAAATTAAGAAAAATGTGATAGGCAAATAGAAATCAAAACAACAACACATACAAAATTTACATGGAAACTCCAAATTGGAATTAAAACCATGGGCAGAAGCAAAGAGTTAATTCATTAGATTAGAGATTTTTGAGCATACAAAAGGGGAGAGTAAAAGGGACTATATAAAAGGGAGTATGACTCTTCAACTGCTCTGACCCTTCAACTTCTAGTACAATGTAACAACAAAAACCAAAAATAGAATGATCCTTCAACTTCTCTAACCCTTCAACTTCTAGTACAATGTAACAATAGGAAACCAAAAATAGAATTCGGGTCACCACACCATACTCTAACAATCTCCACCTTGACACAGATTCCATTACAAGGAACAAATCTCCAATATTTGACAAAATTTCTCCACCTCTTTTACAAAAAAAAAACAACAAAAAACTCAACATGAAACATCAACCAAGTCCAAACAATGTTCAAACTTAACAATAGGAAGTGACTTGGTCATCATATTAGAAGGGTTATCATGAGTACTAACTTTTCTCAGAATAGTATCACCACGAGAAATGATATCAAGCACAAAATGATACCACAAATCAATGTGCTTTGTTCTTTCATGAAACATCTAATCTTTTGTGAAAAAAATAGCACTTTAACTATAGCAATAAACTGTCGTAATCTACAAATCCTCACTGAATTCACCAAGTAGTCCCTTCAATTAAATGACTTCTTTAAAAGCCTCAATAATATCCATATACTCAACCTTAGTAGTAGACAATGCAACTATAGTCTACAGGGAAGCTTTTCAATTAATATCAAAACCACTAATGGTGAAAACATACCCTGTAAGTAATCTTCTCTTATCCAGATCTCTAGCAAAATCAAAATCAACATAGCCAATGACCCCATCTCCAGTCCTTCTAAAATGCAAACAAACATCAGTAGATCCACGTAAGTATCTAAAAATCCACTATACTTCTTTCCAATGCTCTTTACCTAGATTAGCCATATCTACTAATTGCACTGACTGCATGTGACAAATCAAGACAAGTACAAACCATAGCATACATTAGGGAACCCACTACACTAAAGTATGGAATTCATGACATATAATCAAACTCATCATCTGATTGTGTAGATAAAGAAAATGAAAGTCTAAAATGTGTAGCTAATGGAGTACTAATAGGTTTGGCATTTTGCATATTGAATCTATAAAGAACTTTCTTAATGTACCCTTTCTGATTTAGGTACAATTTGCCTACCTTTCTATCTCTCTAAATCTCTAAGTATCTTCTTTGTTGCTTCCAAGTATTTCATCTCAAATTCCTTACTAAGTTGGACCTTAACCTTTGTTATCTCCCCTTTACCCTTACTAAGAGTAGGTATACAAGTGACCCATCATTAATCTTCTTGAAATAAACACAACTATCCTAACTACTTCTTCTGGAATCATGAGTGATCATAAATGAGTCAAATCTCTTATGCCATTGTCTGGGTGACTGTTTTAGGCCGTAAAGAGACTTTTTTAGTAAGCACACATGGTCTTCTTTTTCTAAAACTATAAAATCATATGGTTGTTGCATGTAGATATTCTCCTCAAGTATTCCATGTAGAAAAGTTATCTTCACATCCAAACGTTCAAGCTCAAAATCATGCATGGCCACAATACCAAGAAAAACTCAAATTGAACTATGCTTTACAACAAGAGAGAACACATTAGTGAAGTCAACACCTAGAACTTGACTGTAACAATTTACAACTAGCCTTGCCTTATACCTTGCTTCAACTCCTAGTGTGCCTTCTTTCCTTTTGAACATCCATTTGCAACGAATAACTTTCTTACCCTTAGGTAATTTCACCAAGTCCCATGTGTCATTCTTATGAAGTGATTCTATCTCCTCTTGCATGAAAATCATCCAACTTCTAGAGTTATCACAACTAACTACCTTTGAATAGGTGGAAGGTTCTTGACTAAAAATAATACCTTCAACCACATTCAGAGCATAAGATACCAATTCAACTTTAGAATATCTCTGAGGAGGTCTAATATCTCTTTTGGATCTTTCTTTAGCAATGGAATACTATGGTGGTGGTGGTGGTAAAGATGAAATAGTACCACCCTACATCTCTAAGCTAGGGAGAGATGTAGACTCTACTATAGATTCTAACCCAAACTCAAACTCCACGTGTGTGTTTGACTTCTGTTGATTTCAATCACAATAATCTCTAGAAGGCCAGTCATGAAGCATTGTAGTTTCATAAAAATAGCATTTCTACTGATTATGACTTTACTAGTGTCTGGACACCATAGCTTATATCCTTTAACACTAGACTTGTAACCAAGAAAGATACATTTTCTAGATCTAGGTTCCAACTTTCCATTATCAACATGAGCATATGCAAAACATCCAAATATCTTCAAATGTAAATAATTAATAGTAGTGCCAAACCATACCTCTTCTAGAGTCTTCTTATTAATAACAGCTGAGGGAGAGCGGTTAACAAGAAAATAAGCTATAGTAGTAGCTTTAGCCCAAAATGACTTAGGTAAACTAGAGTTGGAGAGCATACAATGTACATTATCCATTAAATTCTTGTTCATTCACTTTGCCACAATGTTTTGTTGTAGAGTACCAGGAATTGTTAGATGCCTTAAAATTTCATCTATCTTGCAAAAAGCATAAAACTCATCAAAACAAAACATCAAGCTATTATCAGTGTGAAGATACTTTATCTACTTATTGATCATAGTCTTCCACTACTTCAATGTAACAAACACATCACTCTTTTGCTTCAAGAAGAACACCCAAACTTTTCTAGAGAAGTCATCAATAACAATTAACATATAGCTAGCAGCACATTTAGAAAGCACCCTAGATGGTCCCTAGAGATTAGAATGTGTATAATCATGTATCCTCTTTGTGTTTTGAATGCCTTTACTGAAATTAACTTTCTTTTGCTTTCCAAAAACACAGTGCTCACAAAACTCCAATTTACTAATGCTATGTCCATGAAGAAGTCCTCTTCTACTCAGTTCAGCCATTCCATTATGACTCATATGCCCAAGATGCATATGCCATAGTCTAGTAACATCACCATTTAATATGGAAGGAGTAGTGACAGTTGCATCACCTATAATCGTAGAACCCTACAAGACATATAGCTTGGCATACCTTTTCAGCCCTTTCATCACAACAAGAGAACATTTGCTAACCTTCAAGGCTCCACCGTCACCAATGTATTTGTACCCATTTGGATCAAGGATACTTAAAAAAATAAGATTACACTTCAAATCTAGAACATGTCTCACATTAGCAAGTGTCCTAATAACTCCATCAAACATTTTAATTTTGACTATTCCAAAACTAGCTATCTTACAAGAGGCATTATTTCCCATTGTCATAGCACCCTTGGACACTATTTCATATGTTGAGAACTAGTCTCGATTAGGACACATATAAAATGTGCAAGCTGAATCAAGAATCCAATCCTCACAAGGTTTGGAGCAACCATTAGAAATAACTAGGAGTTCCCCATCACTATGTGCATCTTCAACAACACTGGATTCACTGGAATTTTTCAATTGTTTTTCCTTCTAATTTGCACTAGCTTTCTTATTCTTATTCTACAACTTGTAGCATTAATATTTGATATGCCCCTTCTTCTTGCAATAATTACAAGTTTTGTGTCCTTTCTACCTTTCTAAGCACCACTAGAATTCCTTTCATGTGTCCTTTCTCTAACTACAAGTCCCTCTACCTAAGTCTCTGATCCAACCACAAGCTATTTCATTTTCTCCTTAAAGAATAAAGCATCATAAACTTCATCTAGAGTGAGAGAATCAAGATTATACAATATAGTATCTCTAAAAGTTATATATGTAGAAGGCAGCAAACACAATAGGATCAACCCTGAATCTCCTTCATCATACTTAACCTCCATATTCTCTAGATTAAAGATAATTTTCTTAAAAATAGTTAAGTTATCTTCAATAGATGTACCTTTTATCATACAAGGAGAATACAATTTCTATTTTAGGTGCAACTGGCTAGTTAGGCTTTTTTTCATACACTACAATTTTAACCACAACATAGAGGCAATTTTCTCCTTCAAAACATCCTACATAATTTGATTTAACAAATAAATATGAAGTTGAGATAGGACCTTTCAATCCCTATGTTGTTTTTCCTTTGGTGTCCAAGATGAGGGCATCTTATCAAACCCCAACAATGCATCATTCAAATCTATCTGTACAATAATAACTTGCATCTTCACCTTCCATAGCGAAAATCTATTTTTGTCATCCAAAAGTGAAATATCATATTTCAAAGTTTCCATCACTAAAAAATAAAAATCAAACTTGGATCTAATACCAAATCATAGAACAATAAAATTAAGAAAAATGCAATAGGCAAATAGTAGTCAAAACAACAACAAACACAAAATTTACATGGAAACATCAAATTGGGATGAAAACCATGAGTAGAAGTAGAAAGTTAATTCATTAGTTAAGATATTTTTATGTGTACAAAATGGGAGAGCAAAAGGAACTATATAAAGGTAATTGTACCGTCCGAAATCGTCAGCGTAAGGCTGGAGGAAAAAGAATGCCAAAAAATATCTAGAGAGATACAAATGACCCTGCCTTCGCGTGAGGGCAAGCTGGAAAATTGAAGGCAGAGTGCCTTGGATGGTTGCATGAAAATCAACCAAGGACTTCCCTGAGCGTAAGCTATGGCTTGCGTTGGGGTTATCATAGCAAACATAACATGAAATATGTAAACAAAGCGTAGATGTAACATAAGAATGGAACAGAATGATGCAAATGTAAAAAATGAACTAGAATAGTGTAAATAGTGTAATGGAAGGAAAAAGACTGTATTGTATTGATTTAGACAATAAAGTGCATCGGTCAAAACGTAGCTACGTGTGCAGATGGTAGGTCAAGAGTTAAGCCCTGGGGTGAAGGATGAAGCATTTGAAGATGCTCAAGTGCTAAGGATCACGTGTGCTTGAGCGTCCAAGGTTGCTAGTCAATGCTCTTTAGGTTGTCCTTTTTGCAAAAATTGCCAACCCCATTTATGTCAATGAACAGGGTATTTATACATTTTTCTAGGCTCAGGAGTAGGATTTGTGAATGAGGTCAATGGCTATGTGATGAGCGAAAAAAGGATCGTGTGACAAGTGTACATAGGCAGACTACATTCTAGATCAAATACACTATATCTTACAATCTATTTTAGCTTGCACAAGCTAGCTTATGCCCATGTACAATTTGTAGTGTAAGAGCTTGACCAGCTCAAAAATGTGAAAAATTTACAATGACTGATAATATACAACAAGAGCATTTTCCTCAGGCTCACTTGGAATTTCTGAATTTGTGACTTGGCTACTACTAGAAATTTTTTGCTTCACCAACATCGCCAGTGTGCATTGGTCTTGTCCTGGTGTGCCCTCAGTGCATGTCTAAAGTGCTTTTTCTTGGTTGTGACTAGTGCTCACGCTGGGCTCATGCTGCCAGCGTGACCTCAACGTGTGTGATAAAAAATGATGCATTTTATGTCGAAATTGCATCTTTAAGACTTTTTTTTGAAGTGTAACTGCTACCTGACCTAGAGGACATCCTGAATGTTTAATTTGAGCCTGTCTGTGCTTGGATTTGGGCCACTCTTGGTAGCTCATGCTAGGCTCATGCTATCAGTGTGACCTTAGCGTGACCCCAGCATGACTTGGGTGTGAGCAAGCTAAGATGGTACATTTCACACCATATCTTGATTTTTTAAGACCTATCTTTCAAGTGTAACTTCTACCTAGCCTTGGGGACAATTTGCATGCAGAGTCTGAGCCTATTTGTGCCTTGATCCAAGTCATTTTGTCAGCTCATGCTAGGCTCATGCTGTCAGCATGAGCTAGGTGTGACTCCAGCGTGACCTGGGCGTGAGCACTAAAAATGGAGTATTTTTTAGCCTAAAATCAGAATTCTAAGGACTGGGACCTAGAGCAATCATTAGTGGACCTAGAGGGGGCCTTGTACCCTCAAAAGCAAGCCATTTTAACACTGTTTTGAGGCTATTTTGAGTTACTCATGCTAGGCTCATGCTGTCAGCATGAGCTAGGTGTGGCGCCAGCGTGACCTGGGCGTAAGCACTAAAAATGGAGCATTTTTTAGGCCAAAATCAGAATTCTAAGGACTGGGACCTAGAGCAATCATTAGTGGACCTAGAGGGGGCCTTGTACCCTCAAAATCAAGACATTTTAACACTGTTTTGAGGCTATTTTGAGTTACTCATGCTAGACTCACGTTGACAGTGTGACCTGGGCATGACCTTAGCATGAGTAGCAAGATTTGTGCGATTTTGACTTGAGATCTTGGATTTTGGATGCTGAAACTTGGCACAGACATCAATGGGCCCCAAGGGGGCCTTGCCCATTCAAATTAGGTCCATTTTAACCTTATTTAGAAGCTATCAAGGTTGTTCACGTTGAGGGCAAGCTAGCTTGACAGCATGAGCAAGCTGGCTTGAACAAGCTAGGTGTTTTTTCCATGCCTTAGTCAAGTTTTGCCTCATAAATGCCAAAAATGACTTGAGGCATTCTTTTTTCAAAGTGTCTAAGCTGAAATTTTGTGGTGTTTCATTGATCCCTCTTTATTGACGTCTAGAGGAATCCACCTGAGAAGCGTCGACAAAGAAGTACAAAACACCGTGAACAACCCAGCATCAAGCATTAATTGTTGGCCCTTGGCCAGATGTCATCGCACCATTTTCAAAAGTACATGGGATTGAGGGAAATGTAGTTCAAGATGCAAGGGGATTGGTTGTAATTGGGGAAATCAAAAGATGATTAAGGGTTATAAGTGTCGTTGGGATTATGAGATAGGAATGCTCTCACGTGAACAAGCTATATCTTTGGCCTTCATCAATAGTCAACATTCAGCATACTTGGATCCAAGACATAGGAAGTGCATTATTTGGAGAAATGGGACTCTTAAAGAGTGTTTACGGGACCCATTATAAATAGCCAAAACCATGCAATGATGTGCAACATGGTCTCTTTGAGACACAAGTGTAACTATTTTTCCAAGACAATTGCCTTCTCACCTGGGGTTCATATGAGAATGGCCAATAGTATTCTGTTTATGATGTCAATGGGGTTCTGAAGGCCTTTTCCATGCATTTTTATCTTTGACCTTTTTTGTTCCTTTTTTTTGTGTTCTTTTTGCTCTTTTTTGAAAGATCTTGCTTTTTGTGCCGTGCTCGTGTTTGAGCACTGGCATTTTGTGTCATGCATTGTGTACTATGTTTTGCGTTGCGACTATTGAGGGAGTTATAGTGTGCAACAGCGTATCAAGAGCTTTGGATGAGTAGGATACAATGTCTCCAAGGAATGAAATTGAGTAGGATGAGGGTGCATGATGAAGAATAAGGAATGTATCAAGGGTTAGGAATGTACTTATGAGCGGATTGATTAACCCAGTTGCGAGCGTCAAGAAGAATGTGATACCTTGTCATCATGATGAAGTGCATCGAACACCTCAAGCATGTCATTCTACAAACACAACTCCAAGGGGACAAGAAAACCACAAATGATTCAGTTAGCTAAACACTTTAAAATTGAATGTAGCCAAAGGAATAGAGCCATCATGTGGAGTTTCAAGGGGAAAAAAATCTTGAACAGCATCAGTTTCATCCAGGTCTAAGTGAAAAATTAGGTGGTAGGTTTTTTGGTGAGCATGTATAGCCATTTGCAGCAGCATGTCTTTTCAAATGATGCCAGGTTGTTGATGATGTCACTAGTTTGTAGCCTTAGCAGACTGTTATGGATTAGTTTCATGTCATAATCCTTTGGACGTCGCCATTTCATTGTCATAGTGGATGGTGCAATGCTAGTTTATAGTTCTAATAGACTATGAAGAGGCAAGCTAGTTTATAGTCTTAGTGGACTCTGATGGACAAGTGTGGCAGTTTAGTATCATACCAGACAGAGCTCTATGGTGTCAGTTTACTATCATGATGCCAGGACATTCTATGGTGCTAATTTTAAGTCATATCTCCAAGACTATTTTGTGGTATTAGTTTTAGGTCGTGATCCCAGGACCATTATGTACCTTAAGCTCATTAGACATAGAATGGTTTCAAGTACACATGATTTGTAGGATTGGAAAACTCATTTCCATCCATGTTGACAAGTTTGAATGCCCCATTACCATATGCCTTGATGATTAAGTAAGGCCCTTCCCAGTTAGCTAAGAATTTGTTCAAGTGTTCATGGACTACCTTGAGAATTAGGTCACCTTCCTTGATCAGTTTCTTATGTGGATCGTGTTGATGATGTCGCTATTGTTGTCTCTGATGCCATTCGATTTAATCAAGCGCTCGTACTCTTTCTTCCTCCAACGAGTCAAGGTCAATAATGCATAGCTCATTGTTCTTACCTTCATCAAGAAGGCTAGAGAGCTTTATCTACAATGATGGAACCTATAACTTCAAAGGTAACACAGCTTCAGACCTGTATACAAGGCTATATGGTATTTTACCTATGGATGTTTGATGCGTTGTTCGATATGCCCATAATGCATAGATTAACTGCTCATGCCATCATCTCTTGATTTGATTAAACATCTTTTTGAGCACCATGATGACCATTTTATTTGTAGACTCTGCTTGACCATTGCTCTATGGATAATATGGTGATGAAAACGAATGTTTAATACCTAGGCTTTCACAGAAGCTTTTAGTATTCGTACTGCTGAAATGTGGCCCATTATCAGTGACTATGGTCATTAGGATACCAAAGAGGGTCATGATGTTTTCTAATATGAAATTACAAACATGTTTAGACTTGGTTTTCCTAAGGGGAATAGATTCTACAGATTTTGTGAAATATTTAGTTGTAGTGATGATGAAACTATGTCCTGTTGAAGATAGTGTTATTGGCCCAATGATGTCTAATCCCCATTTTTTGAATGGCCATGTGATTTGTATTGTATGAAACTCATTAGGTGGGACATGTATGAGGTTACTGTGCCTTTGGAAATTACTACATTTCCTAACCCTAGAGAAGCAATCGTACTCCATGTGTGGCCACTAGTATCCCAAATGTTTAATTTTCGTTGCCATTGCTTTGGGTGCTATATGACCTTTGCAAAGTCCTTTGTGAATCTGTTCCACAATTATTTGGCCATCAATGCTACTGATGCACATCAATAGGATGCCTTCATAGGATCTGTAACACAATGTATCTCCTAATAATGCATATTTCAGAGAGTGTTTTTGCACCATGTCCTTTTGGGCACTTGTCAAATGTTGTGATGGTTCACCTTGTTGAAGGTACTATTTTATGTCATCATACCATTCTATTTCTTGTGTAGTGCTGACACACACTATGGGTATTTTGTTGAGAGCATCATTTATAGGTTTGGCACAATTTGTTATAGAACTAGGCAACGCATGGAACATCTCAGGTGTCATGTTCAAGGCTAGTGTAGCAAGTGCATCAGCAATGGTATTTTCATTCCTAGGAATATGTTGCACATCTACGTTGATCAATTGTTTTATAAAGTGTTTAGTCAGGTCACAATATGGTTGCAAATGAGAAGCTTTGCATGTGTAAACCTCTGTGACTTGATTGATTACTAACTGTGAATCACCTCGAATTACAAGACATGTGATTCCCGAAGTTAGTGCTGTTATAAGTCCTCTAAGAAAACCTTCATACTCTTCCACATTATTGGTACAAGGGAAGGAAAGTCGATAGGCAAAGGGTTGAATTTCTCTAGAGGGATACGTTATGATGGCTGTAGCACTTCCTCCTCGAGAAGTTGAAGCTCCATCAAAGTAAAGGATTGCATCATAGCTATCAGGCATAGTGTTGATGTTGTTAATGCTTTCATCAAGGAATTCAGGATTGATTGTCGATTGATATTGTGTTGGTGAAGCGATCAATTGATTGACTACTACTTGACCTTTAGTGGAGGATTGAGCTACATATCATAAGTCAAAATCTGTGATCATTGCTTTCCATCTGACTATCCTACTTAATTCATAGATGTTGTTAGTGATAGCTCGAAGCACATTATCTTTGCAAATGATATAGACTTGGTTATGGAAGAGATAATGTTGCAACTTTTTCAAGGAAAAGACAAAGGTAAGACATGATCTCTCTACGTCATTGTATCATTGTTCATAGGTAATTAAGGCATGGCTTAAATAGTAAATGGGGATCTCGATTCCATCTTCTCATTTTTGGCAAATCATGGATGTAATAGATGAATCAGATGTTACTAGGTAGATGTAAAAAGGTTTATCGCTTTGTGGGAGATGAACTATCGACAATTGAGCCAGCTCCATTTTTATGTTTTCAAATGCATCCTGGAACTGTTGAGTCCATTGGAAATGCACATTCTTTCATAGTAAGTGCTACATGGGTTTCAACTTATCTGTTAGTTTTGCGATAAAGCATCTGATGAATTGCAGTCTACCTTGCAGACCACGTAATTTGGTAAGGTTCCTAGGTGGTTGCATACTAGTTATTGCTTTAACCTTATTGGGGTTCACTCGTATCCCTATTTCAAAGACTACGAAGCCAAGAATTTTTCCTATTTTAACACCAAAGACACACTTCTTCGAGTTGAGTCTAAGGTCATGTTTAAGACAACGTTTAAGCATTAAGTCCAAATCTTTCGCATGCTGTCCAGTTGTTTTAAATTTAATTGCAATGTCATCAACATAATCGTTGAGCAAATCAAGCATGTAATAGCTAAATATGTATGTCATTGCTCGTTGATACGTAGCACCTACATTCTTAAGGCAAAATGACATCATTTTATAATAGAATGTACCCCAAGGTGTCATGAAGGTTGTTCTGAGTTAATGCTCTGGATTGATTCTTATTTGGTTGTATCTCGAAAATCCATCCATAAAGGATAATAATGCATGGCCAGCAATTGTTTCAACGAGTTGATCGATGCTGGGCAACAGGATGTCATCCTTTATAGTGGCTGTGTTGAGATCATGGAAGTCAATGCATATGCGTATACTACCATTTTTCTTAGGGACTACAACAATGTTTAATATCCAGTCAAAATAGTCAACTGCTGAGATGAAACCAGCTTGGTAGAGCTTTGTGATTTCATCACGGACTAATAACGCTACCTCAGGGTTAACCTTTCGTGCCTTTTGTTTCACCAGTTTAATATTTTCATCAAGGATGATATTATGTTGGACGATTTGAGTGTCCAACCCTAGCATGTCAATATAAGACCATGCAAATGTCTCTATGTTGTCTTTCAAAATCTGAGTGATATCACTAGTGAGTTGTGTGTCTAATAAGGCACTTAATTTTAATGTTCTAGTTTTATCACTGGAAGTGACAATAGAGATTTCAGTAAGAGGATCCTCAGTGATACTATCGCCTCTATATCTAGAGTCTTCATCATATTTTCAGGCTAGTTTGATATTTCTTGAGTGGATGCTATTAAATTTGTGTAAGCATATGGGTCTAGATCCAAAGATTCTAAATTGATTGTCCTTATTACTTCTCCATGTGGTCCATTGAGAGACAATGTTCAAAAGATGTTCTTGTTGGCCATGTGTTTGCTCCTACCAATTTAAAACCGGGAGTAACATGAGTGACATTTTCTTGACAAATGAGTTGCTAAATGTAAACTAGCTTTGTGTAATTTATGTTCTGATGAAATTGCAAAATGTAGGGGTATTTTAATGTCATACCGGGACCACATAGAAATTTTAGGCCTTACCGGGCCACTATTATTCATTTTTCATGTGAACAATAATGTTGTGGATTTTTATGGTTTCATGAATTTTTGGTCTTTTCATTTTGTTTTATTTTGATGTTTAGACTCTACTCCATAAAAAAATGAATGAGAAAAAGGTGTTTTGAATGATAACATAAGAATAGAAATTAACCAGAGAACACAAGAATGAGAAATAAAGATGAAAAATAAAATATAATAAGCATAAAATAAAGTAGATAAATTGGATAGAGGGTTTAAAAAGGGTAAGAAAAATAGAAGGGATTTAAAAGATGCAAAACATGAGTTATTTTAGCAAGCGTTAGTGCATGAGTGGTGAGCATGACTAGAGAGTGCAGCATCAATATATAGTGCAGTGTGAGCTATAGGATTGGCAGCATGAGCAACAGGAAGTGCAGGGTATCATGAGTTACAGGGCATGCAGGGTAGCGTGAGTTACAGGGCATGCATGGCACAGTGTGAGTTATAGGGCATGCGTGGTGCAACGTGAATTACAGGGTGTGTGTGGCATGAGCAAAATGAAGGGCACAGAGGGGCAAGACCACAAAGGTAAAGGGAAGAAGTAGGACAGTCTGGAATTTGTAGAGGAGAGCAAAGAACTACTTTGACACCTTCCTCAACCTAGGGTTTCATCATGGGCAGGGACCTTGTGCAGGTATGTTTTCTTTCGTTCTTGTCATTTTATCATTGTGTGAATACTGACGTGAGCCATTAGGGCTGTCATTTTTTACTACATTTAGAGTGAAAATTTTATTGGATCATGGGTTTTTTTGTCAACATGATCTATTATCATGAATTTTTTCCACATTCTGTAGCACATTTTGGATGTCTAGGACGTCACTAGGGTCTTAATATTTGCTATTTTTTCTGTGCTTGTTGTTTTATGTGATGACGCGAGTGTGGGCAGCATAAGGAATGGCTAGGGCATGCTCAATCTTGTAAAATTTCTTATTTTGGTATTATTCATTCATTGCAAAGGATGAGCCAGCGTGAGTAACCCAGGGCATGCTCAACATGAGTTGCAGGTCATAGGGCGTGTGCTAATCCTTAGTGTGGGTTGCGAATGGGACTGGTAAACAATACCCACCCAAATTCAAAACTAATGCTACGGTGATCTCATGGCTCCCAAACTTCCTTTGGGCACATTATTTCCCAGCAGGGCCATTCTCAATGTGAGCCGGAGATTGGGTTGTTCTTAGCATGAGGGGCGAGGGCCTGAGTTGGGTGCCGAGGTTGAAAGGGCATTATTTTGGTGTTAAATAGGGCATCAATGCATATTACAAGGCATGTGTGGGGGAAATAGGGCAAGAATGCACAGAGAAAAGATTCATTTTTGTGCCTGGGCGTCAGCGTCCCATAGAAAATCGATTTTTTGCCTGGGTGGTCAACGTCCCATAGAAAATCAATTTTTTGTGTTGGGGCTACTTCCCAGTGTTAGCTACTCCTACAATGTAAGTTTTCTCACTCCCTGAGTTGTAGCATCAGCTGCATTGTAAGTAGCAACGTGAACTATGTTGTGAATGGGTTCCCTAGTCACGTTTTACCACAACATGCACTGTAGCGTGAGTTCCTTGGAACTGGCACATGAGTGAATGAGAAAGGTGTAAATTATTCGCATGGTGTTGCTGGTTATTTGTATCCCTTTTTTTTTCTTTCTTAGGTTAGATAGTGAATGTACATGTTTTGTTGTTGGTTTACTGTGAAATGGATTTTTAATGTCCCCAACGAGCATCAAATACACCAAATGAATACTAGTGTTCTTGTCTCATGGGGTTGTTTTGTGTTTGTTGAATGTTATTTACTTATTAGGTTTCTTTATTTATTTATTCATTTTATTTTTTAATTTATATGTTTTATATGTTTTAATTTACTTACCTAAGGTTCTGGCTCTATGCAGGAGACTTAAGCCTTTTCTCCTTATGGTCGAACTTGTTGGTGTGCTATCTTAGTTTAGCCCTTTGGAACCAAACATGCCTAGTTATGACATGTGGATTGGGGTGCATGTAATATGGTTTCATCCAAATGTCAGTGCATTTTTATCATTTATTTTGTAGAATTTCAGCATTGTCATATGGTCTCATTTGAGTGAGCAACTGACTTGTGATATTATTGAGACCATGTTGCCCAGCTCAACACGAGGCATGTTAGCTTTTGTTGTTGACATAGACGAGGGACCATATATAGTCAGGGGGGGTTGCTCCCGAAGGTCCTAGATCTACACGTCCTTTGACCCATGTGTGGGGATTACTGTCTTGCAACCATTACAACAGTAGTAGCACACTTTTTCTAGCCTACTGTGTACATACACAATTCCAAAATCCACCTAGAACAATATATAGAGTAGACAGGTATGCTCTTTTTATACTTGTACTAACTTTGGTTCCTTTAGTGTTATATCATTGCTTACATATGAATAATTTTTCTTTCATAGGCCCTATTTTGCTAAGCATGGATTACATGAGGATGATAGCGGGCTTGCCTTAGCACACACAGCCTTGGAGGCGTTCATGGTGGGCCCCACTCTTCGTGCTGCAATGATAGGCTAGACCAAGGATGCTATTGTCAATTATCCTAGGTAATTCTCTAGGGCCCTTGAACATTGTCAAGTTCGTGGCTGGCTGCATGAGGATTGGTCTCTTGATGGGCCTGTTTTTCCTCAAATGGTTGATCCTACAGCAAGTGTGCCTACTCCATTTGCTAATGGTAAATGTTTGTGTTCCAGGCTTGATTTTCACTTTTGTTACATCATTGCTTATCATATTCTTAATTTTTTCTCAATTTCTCCTTTTTCTTTTCTATAGCAGTCGTTCCTCTTGATGAGGTTACCATCATGTCTAGGCACACTGAGGCCACTCTCTTTATGAAGTTTGGAGAGACAGAGGGGTCACAATGGTGGCTACACAAGAAGGCACCTGAACAAATCATCAGTCATCTTACCAATGCGGGCTTGGTGGATCTATTTACTACCTTGACTCCTAACATTCCCATTACTGAAATGGTTTCCATCATTGACTCTTTTAATGATGATGTCTCCTATTTTACTACATGAGTTCAGGGAGTTAAGGTGTCTTTCCACCTAACTGCTGAATTCTTTTCCGATCTTTTCAATGTACTAACAAATGGTGCTAAGGTGGCAGTGGATAGAGAAACTAGAGAAGGTCGTTTGATCATGGAAACTTAAATACTGGCTAGGTGTACCATGGGGTCCTAAGGGTTTCGCCATGCAAGCCAATACTCGCTTGATAGAGGTAGATTTTCTGTACCCACTCTTTAGAGCATGAGCATTTCCTAAGTCTCTTTCTCAAGCAAGAAGTCTTGGGGTTGAGTCTGCACGTGTTATGCGCTCAATCTTGGAGACTGGTATGCTCTACAATTGGGTGCAATTCCTTGTATTAGGTCTCCATGGAGAGATCATCAGGCTATGTTCCAATGTTGATGCTAAATCCCACTTTACCTTTTCCTTTTTAGAAGGCTATCTCCGTAGGTTTTCTAAGTTCTTAGTGGTCTACGGAGATAACCATTATGTGTTAAGGGATCGTTCACAGTTGTCTCGCCCTTGGATCTTTCATCTATTTAACACCACTAGATCCCAAGATCCACCTGAAGGCATCGAAGAATCAGTCTCTGTCACAACAGGGTGTGTAGCTAGTCATTCCCACCATTCACATGATAGCTTGGGGTTGGAACCACCTAAACTACACACAACTATTAGGAGAGTTGAGCGCTTGATTTAGGAGACCTTCAGGAAGGCCAAGGCTAAGGTGAAAAGGGTTGAGCTTTTGAGAGGACCTATTATGAAGGCAAGACTACAGAGGATAAAGAATATTCAATTCATCTTGCCAGGAGTGGGTAAGTTTTTTTTCTTTAAATGTTTTTATCACTTTTTGAATTTATTTTCTTACTTAAATATGCATACCTATTATGTCATGCTAACCTTAGATTTATTGGTGCTAATAGAGGATACTCCCGAGAGGGAAAGGGAAGAATTAGCTCCAATGGGTGAGCCTAAAATGGTTATCACTGGGTGTGATGAAGAGGAGGAAATGAGAGAAGAAGTAGTTGAGGCTATTTCCATCTTACTAGAAGAGGATGAAATGGATACCATATAAGTGATACTTTCTGAAGCTTTAGATGCCCTTAAGCATTCAAACGAGGAGAAAGGTGTTTTTAACAACTTCCTTGATGGGTCTTTACACCTTGGTGATCCGCCTGAGCTAACCAGCAAAGGGATCCTTGGAATGTTTTGTTAGTTTGATCCACATTTCATACTTCTTGGCTTTGTACATTGTTTTGATTATCATGACTCTTCTTAGCATCAGACATGGATGCTGAAGCACCTGAAGCACATGCATCTCAGGCGGATGTGTTAGAGTTACAAGCCCCAGTTGAAGTGCCTTCCCATGTAGATTCAACATCCACTAGTCAATTGAGGTCATGGCCTGAGATGCCCAATAAAGTAGACTTTGTTACAGGCATCGTCAATAATGGTGTTGCTCATCTGCAACATGCTCATCATGAATTAGGTGTGTACTTTATACCAAGTGCCTGAGTTCATTGTGCTTTTACCTCTATTTGAGATCTCTTATTAGCTCATATGTGTGATGTTTGTACTTATAGGTGCAAAGCTTCAATGGAGTCCTTCTGAGGCTACCCATATTGATGATCTCCCAAAATTTCCCAAAGATATTGCACAGATCCTAAGAGGTATTTATGATGCAGTTTCAGGTTGTGTTATTCCAAATGCCAAGTCTCTCTGGACCTGCAGGCGCTTAATTGAACACTTATGGCTTGAAGTTCAATCATTGAAAGAAAATTTGGAAAAGGTGACAGAGGAGAGGAATGACTTGCAAGCCCGTTATGATTTTTCCTTAGCTAGATTGGCCAGTGATAATACCTAGCGTACATCCAAGATCACCTATACACGTTATTGGATAGGCTTGAATAGCAAGGTGTAGGCGATTCAGGAACTGGCCGAACAGAGGGCCTAGATGGATTTATTGAATAGGAAGTGCCATGACTGGAAGTCCTTTGCATCCAAAGTACATAAATGGGACTAGGATTAGAAAGATCATAAGCACCAATACAAAAAATGGTTGAAGGAGGAATCAGTTGAACGTCACCAGTTGGAGATTTTCATGGAGGGGTTAGGCTTGCGCTCTTCTTATGACAAGTTTGTTGAGTGTACAAAAGTGGCGGGGTCTCTTAAGAGATCCATTACCACTACCTCTAGGGAGGCTTCAACAAGGATGTTTTCTCTTGAGCGCCCTTCCTAGTCTTCAGTGGACAAGGGTAAAACATTAGCCAATATCGACCTCAGACTTGAGAAAGACTGGGCCTGCGTGCCTAAAGAAGAGATTCTACAGTGCCTAGAAGCTAGTCTCAGACCCTCCCCACCTATGAGTGTTTTAGTCCTGTATTGTTTTATTTTTTTTAATCATCCCCTCCTCCTTTTTTATAGTATTTTTCTCTTTTAATCTGTTTGTTTGTGTTTACTTGTTTTGCTGTTTTTTATAGGGACATGGTGGTGAGGTTGGCCCCAATGGGACGGGAGCTAATGACGTAGAGGAGTTTGGGGACCAGCCCCCTCCTAATACTAATGCATAATTTGGCTTGTTAGTCTTGTGAGTTTTTTTTCTTTTGGTTTAGAATGTGTGAGGATGGATGTAACATGATCATGGTGTAATATGTTGTCATCCTATTGCCATGTTGACACTCCGTATTACATATATTTATATATTTTTTTTACTTTTCCGAGTTTATTTGTGAACGTAAATGTAAATCAGAATCATGTTTGGTAAACATAAAATAAACAGAAATTGTAATTTGCAAAATGTAAACGATAATGACGTAATGAAGTTTTGGTAAATTGATAATGTACTATGCTCTAGTTTAAGGCCATTTCGAGCCATGCGTATTAGTTGAAAGTCATGATGGACTATTGCATCTTTGTCAAAGAAAAGGAGGATATTGTAGTTGTTTTGGTGAATTTAAAAGAATCGGCCATTTTTGACCATGGCTAGTTTAACATCATTGTGGACATTTGGTATTTTAACATCATTCCGAACATTTGGTAGTTTAATGTCATTCTAGATGTTTGGTAGTTCATCTTAGTTTCTAATCTACTTCTTTAATTTTTGTAATTTGCTATGGAGGGTGGGATGTGTAGGCATGATCTTGTACTCACCATCTCCCTCGCTAAATACGTTAAAGGCTAGTTCTGACCAAGAGACATATGCAGGAATGGCTCCTATGTCTGTATCTTCCGATGCTTCTTCTATTTTAGGAAGGTCGCGGGTTGGAGATTGACCAATGTCTAGGGTTTCACTAGTGGTGTCTTGCTTAGGTTCAGAGAGTTCAACCTATGACCTTTGGTTCATTCCTATGTGTGAGAAAGTAAGTGATGTTGCCGAATCCCCGTGTATGACAATTTCACCACCCTCATTAGGTAGGTGAATTTCCTGATGGATTGGTGAGGATATGACTTTTAGTTAAGCTAACCAAGGTCTTCCCAAAATCAAATTGAACCCTGGCATCTCATCCATAACTACAAATTTGGCCGATGTGGGGAACTGGTCCCCTACTATGAAATCCAGGGTAATCATGCCTTTTACCACGACACGGGAACCACTGAAAGATTTCAAGAATGATGTCGTCGTTGGCCGTATTTGTTTCATGAGACCTAGTCATTCAATGACAGGAAAAGGTATTACATTTTTTGTCACTCCATCATCAACATGCACCCTATGTATCTTAAATTGGTTAATTTGTATCGTTATAAACATAGGGGCAATAGTGATCTGTCCCATTTTTTCATCTTGTTTAATGTCATTGGCATGAAATCTTAGAGATGTGGACCTCGATTTTTGATGTGGAGACAATACGACGTAAATAGATGGTTCATTTGCAGGAAGGTCTTCACTAATGGGTATTGAAGTCAACATATGCACTAGAGCTTCCCAATGCACCAAGGAGGTCATTACTAGGTCATACAGACTTAGAGAAGTGTTCTTTTGTTTTAAGGCCTGTGTAACCTAGGTCAGGGCACTGGCCAAGTCTTTGCTATTTGGAATGTTTTTATCTATTGAGACTTGATCCATTTGACCTAACATTTGTATCTCTTGTGGAAGAGTTTTTTCTTTATTAACTATAGCTATTAAGTATGGGATACTGGACACTCCCGAGTTCTTATCTTGACGACTCGTGCTAGGATGATCCATAACTAGAACCATGGGAACAACATTTAGCGGTATGGGTTCTGGTGATTCTAACGCATGACCATGATATTCTTTTTCCAAACATTCCTTGGTCAGTCTATTAGCAAGGCATTCTCGCGAGGGTCACGGGGGAATTGTTGGGGGTTGCACATCACGGTGTTGGGGCACCTAGATTACGAACGGAGCAGGTCAGGTTTGCGATGGCACATTTGCTGTTGCAACTATAGGGTGTACTCAGATGAAAAATGGTTTTTACAGAATAGAAGGTGCATGTGTGGAAAAAGGATCTTGTGGAGGTGTTAGTATAGACACAGTTTCAGCAGGCACACGAATCACAAAAGGCCTTTGTGGGGTTTCTTGTTCATTGCCAACATGGATAGTGTTAATCACATAGGGTGACTCTTTGGTGTTAAGAGGATCTTTGTAGACCCCCATAGATTGATTTTGAGGCCTTACTAGGTTGGCTTCATCAAAGAATATCTCACCTCTGTCAATCATACGTTGTATGTCTTGTTTTAGGGTGAAGTAGTAGTCGGTTCCATGCACACATCGTTGGTGATACTCACAAAATCTGTCTAACCTGAAACCTCTTGGAACAGGGGGTTCATTAGCTATTTCCAACATTAGGTTTTTAACCAACTCATAGTATCAGTCATGTTTTTGAGATGCCGCAGGAGACATTTGTTTATGTTGAATCAACCCAGCCTTTATAAGTTGGTCTAGTAGTTGTGAAGGTTTCATGGGTAAGGTTGTGTATTGGGCAGGGTCTTTTCATTTGAAGGTACAAGTATGACTCGTGTTAGCAGTTTGAGCAGAGGAGGGTTCAAGAGTGGGAGTAGGAGTGGTTCTTTCATGACTAGTGGGGGCGATAGGTTGTTTCCCTTTCTACCCTACATTATTGAGTCAAAATATCTCTACCACTATTGTGACTATTGTTTTAGACTTGTCTTTATCTTTCTTCGTATGTTGGCTTTTGAAAGTTAGGTAAGCTAGGTCATGACTTGTTTGTGCTTCCTCTTCTATGTTTTTGATTTGGAAAAACACCTAACTCAAAGTGCGAGTGTTCAAATAATAGATTTTTGACTTAATGAAATCATTCATGGCACTCTTGAGGATTGTAAGTAAATACATTTGCAGGATAGGCTAGTGAAGTTTGTTAAGGGCAGTGCTCCATCTTTGGATGAATTTTTGTATGGGCTCTAATGGTGCTTATTTTATTTGGATTAGACTGTCTAGTGTGGCCTCAGGCTTCAGGTTATACTTAAAATGGGTAACAACTTGATGTAACAAATCCTCTAAAGAGGATATGGAGTTACGTGGTAGGGCTCAATACCAATCTAAGGCTTTTCTAGGTAAGGACATGGCGAACACATGCAGAATTGCATGAGGCCATGCTTGAAGTAAGAGACACTCTAATTGGAATATCACTAGGTGAGCATTTGGATCTCCCTCTCCATTATACTTGGTTAGTTGTGACAATGAAATTCCTTTTGGTAAAGTCAATGGTGATACTGAAGAGCTAATTGGATCATCTTGATAGAAGTCCAACACCTTGACTTCTTCATTGTTTGTGATTTTAAGGCACTTTAGTTCATTGGTTAGTGCTTGCATAATTTTCCTAGCATCTTCCCATTCTTGAGCATTAGGTGGACTGGCTGGTAGTTTAGATTGCGCGTGGTGATAGTTAGATTGTTGTTTGATTTGTGGGAAAGATGACTGTAGGGTTGTTGATGGTTGTAATTGAGGGACATTCACAAATGGGACTGCAACAAGTGGTATGCTGTAGTGAGTAGGTTCATATTGTTGAATGAAAGGTGCTTGCCACTACCCAGTTACAAGTTGTGAGGAAACACCCTGAACCTATTGAGTCGAAGTAGTGAAGGGTGTTCCTTGGATTTGCACTTGTGGTATGTAATGGGTGGATGTAGAAGTGGGTATTACGAATGGAATCCCAATTATTTGGGGTGGAAAGATCACTCCCATATTAGCTTGAGAAGGGGGTTGTTGGGATTTTCTTTGTGAGAGGGAGGGTAAAGTGGTAACTAGAGGAATAATAGGGATGGGCATAGTGAATGGGGTGTTGGTTGTAGGGAAAACAAGAATGGGGGTGGGTGCTTCCTATTGAGAAATAGGTACTTGAGTGCTTGTAAATGCATGAAGAGGCATGGTCTCTCTTGTGAAAGGTTGGAATAATAGGTTTGCATAAGTATGATGACTGAGAGTGTGGTATGAATCCCCATGTTCAGATTGAGCCATTAAATCATCTTCGTTTTGAGGCTCTATGGTGGGTTTCAATAAGGTTTGATTCCTTGCCATGAGGAGCTAGGATATGAGTTCGTGGTGGGATTCAGAGAGGGGAATCATGTCATATGCTAAAGGGATAAAGTTATGGCCTTCCTTATAGATGAGTTCATAATGTCTTTTTGCTTCCATTTCCATGTGATCAATGGGAAAATTAGCTTGAATCTTTACACAGATGAAGTTGTACTATTCCTGAGTGAGAATTGTATAAGTGGGATCTTTGCCTTGTAACCTAAGTGACCAGCGAGTTGGCCCTTAAGGGTTTATCTTTCCAACAGCAACTATAGGTTCAGTTGCAGTCACAGGATTTGAAATTGTAGCATTAAGGTCAGAAACGGGCAATGTTGCTTTGATCTGAGAAGATTCCATGTGTGTAACTGGCTTGACTAGCTAAATGTGTGTAAGCAGTGTATGCAAGTTGAGCTTCAGCAAGCTGGGCTTCTACAAGCTGGGCATGTGCAAGTTGAGCTTAAGTAAGCTGGGTATTAACATTAGCGTGAGCACACCCTGAACATGCATACGCTAGCTTGTGCATAGCGTATGCAAGAGCAGCGTACGTGTAGCATAAGCACAATGCGACGTAGCGTGTGTAAGTGTTGTGCATGCACAACATGTGTACGCCAAATGTGTGCAGCAGTGTGTATATGCTACATTGGATTTTTGTAGTGTATGCTATTTTGGATTTTTGTAGCATTGGTGTTTTGCAACGTGTGTACACTGTGTTGGATTTTCACAGTGTATGCATGTTGTACTTAATGTTTTCACTAACAATTATAGAACTTATCGCATTGGCAGCAACATAAAAATTTTGCAAGGATTCAATTCAATCGTGAACAGATTGGTATGGTCTAAGCAAGCTAATCTTGTGTTCTACACCTAATTTTCACCATGCATGAATGGTAATAGAATCAACGTTTTATTGGGATGGAAAACTAGATCAGGCCCTCCTTCTAGCACCAATTTATGTACCATTCGAAATCATCGGCGTAAGGCTGGAGGAACGAACGTCAAAAGATCTTCGGAGAGATACAAATGCCCTTGCCTTCGTGTGAGGGCAAGCTAGAAAAATGAACACAGAGTGCCTTGGATGGTTTGCACACAAATCAACCAAGGACTTCCCCAAGCATAAGCTATGGCTTACGCTGGGGTTATCGTAGTAAACGTAACACGAAATATGTAAACAGAGCGTAGATGTAACGTAAGCATGGAATAGAATGATGCAAATGTAAACAATGAACTAGAATAATGTAAATAGTGTAATGGAAGGAAAAAGACTGTATTGTATTGATTTAGAGAATAAAGTACACCAGTCAAAATGCAGCTGCGTGTGCGAATGGCAAGTCAAGCATCAAGCCCTGAGATGAAGGATGAAGCATTTGCAGATGCTCAAGTGCTAGGGATCGCATGCTCTTGAGCATCAAAGGTTGCCAGTCAATTCTCTTTAGGTCATCCTTTTTGCAAAAATTGCCAACCCCGTTTATGTCAATGAATAGGGTATTTATACATTTTTCTAGGCTTAGGAGTAGGATTTATGAATGATGTTAATGGCTGTGAGATGAGCGAGAAGCAGATCGTGTGATAGGTATACATAGGTAGACTACATTCTAGACTAGATACACTGTATCTTACAATCTATTTTAGCTTGCACAAGCTAGCTTAATCCCATGTACAATTTGTAGCGTAAGAGCTTGACCAGCTCAAAAATGTGAAAAATTTACAATGACTGCTAATGTACAATAAGAGCATTTGCCTCCGGCTCGCTTGGAATTTCTGAATCTGTGACCTGGCTGCTGCTGGAAATTTTTTGCTTCACCAAGGTCACCAGCATGCATTGGTCTTGTCCTGGCGTGCCCTCAGCACGTGTCTACAATGCTTTTGCTTGGTCATGTCCAGTGCTCACGCTGGGCTCATGCTACCAGCATGACCTCAACGTGACCTCAACATGCATGACCAAAAATGATGCATTTTGTGTCGAAATTCCACCTTTAAGACTTATTTTTGAAGTGTCAAAATTCCACCTTTAAGATAATCTGCATGCAAATTTTGAGCCTGTTTGTGCCTTGATCCAAGTCATTTTGTCAACTCACACTAGGCTCATGCTGTCAGTGTGAGTTGGGCATGAGCACTGAAAACAGAGTATTTTTGAGCCTGAAATCAGAATTTTGAGGGTTAGGACCTAGAGCAATCATTAGTGGACCTAGAGGGGGCCTTGTACCCTCGAAATTAGGCCATTTTAACACTGTTTTAAGGCTGTCTTGAGTTACTCACGCAGGACTCACGCTGCCAACATGACCTGGCTGTGACCTCAGCATGAGTTGCAAGATTTGTGTGATTTTGACTTAAGATCTTGGATTTTGGATGCTGAAACTTGGGGCAGCCATCAATGGGCCCTGATAGGGCCTTGCCCATTCAAATTAGGACCATTTTGACCTAATTTGGAAGTTATCATGGTTGGTCACATTGAGGGCAAGCTAGGTTGACAACATGAGCAAGCTGACTTGAACAAGTTGGGTGTGAGTTTCATGCCTTAGTCAAGTTTTGCCTCCTAAATTCCGAAAAGGGCTTGAGTTGTTCTTGTTTCAAAGTGTATAAGCTGAAATTTTGTGGTGTTTCAGTGATGAGTGGCGAGGTATCCCTACACTCAACCATACAAATACAAGCATTCAAGCATGATCTAGTCAAACTCTGTAGACAGGCTAGTTGTGGTATCTAGATAGTTACATGTTGATCATAGTTCACTGTCTTCCCACTTGGACTAGTATTTTCTTTTTCATGTATGGTTTAGTCTAGAGTGAGGTGTATGATGTAATCCTAATCTAGTGCTACTCCGAGAGGCAATGGAAAATAACTTTGTTTTAATGTAAGAGGAAATGAGAGAAGAGAATCTAAGCTAGCTTAAGTATGATGAGCATTCATCCTTAATCATTCATACATATCTTGGACCTTTTGTACTACTTCTGGGATTACCAAGCATGTATTACTTGAGTGCTCCTAGATACGCTACTAGGTTACCATGTAGTCACACTTAAATGCTCATGATTAAGTTGTACTCATTTTGCATTTAATAACAGAGATAGTGAATGAAGGGTAAGAAATATTAATTAGGAAAACAATAAATAACAATAATAGTAAGCAATTAAAACTAAGTGAATGTTACAATGATGAAGTAATCTCGATCTTTATTGCAAATCATGTGTGTATCCAAGTATGTCACACTCGAACAAAGGTTCCATACAATTACAATCACCACACTGTGAGAATGCACTACAGAAAGAGTTGAGAAGAACTAAAACTAAATAAAAAGACTCTACACTTACACCTACCAACTCTAATACATCCTTCCTATGCACCCAAATGTGTATTTATAGGCTTACACAAGAGTCATGATATCGTGTATCTGATATTGTTGGCTAGGTCGCGATATCGCGTACCCGATATCACGAATCCGATATCGCAGGTCTGATATTAGAGCTTGACAAATCATGATTCATCATACCCCCATGAATGAATGAAAACTCATACTCAAGTCAAAAAAAATGAGAACAAGCCCAATTAATTACACAGTGGATAGGTATGAAATTATTGACTAACTAGGAATTTATTCATGCCAATGTGGAGAGATGAATACAAAAAAATTGGGACATAGACACAAAATTAAAAATAGACAAAATTTTGTAGGAACTCATGCAATTCTAGGTGGCGATGGTTCCTCCATGGGTCACTTCCCCTTATCTTGTGCTCCAGGTTTTGGAATTTCATGGCTCTAAAGGAGTGCCTAGAGTTTTTCCTCTTTGGTTTTGGGGTCTTGTGCCATCTATGCTGATGCTCCAATGTTTGATGGAGTTAGCACCTCCCATGGACATGGTAGTTGTGGGAACATCTAATTGGCCTTGACATACCAGGCTGCAAACAACCATCGTTCCTCTTCATAGGCTCTGGCTTTGATCTTGTATTCCTGGTAATCCGTAATCCATTGAGCCAAGTCTACCATGACATCCTTTTGTCCCTGGTAGCTAGTTTTGACCACCTCTAACTCAGAATTTGCCACTTCTAATTTCTGTAGCATCTTCTTGTGCTCAACAAATTCTGTTTCATATTTTGCGTAGGTGGTAGCTACCTACTTCTCCAACTCTATTCTTGGGCATCCTACTATTAACATGGCTAAGTTGGCATATCACAAGTTTGCCATTTCCATGTCCTCCATAAGATCTTGTATATGCAGGTTTCAACTCTTGAGCTCTGCTTGGTGGATGAATGCATAGGTATCCAATATGGCCCGCCAATCTGTGTTTTGAGCACTAAGAGTGTTAATATGGGGCTTGGCCATATGGATTTTTTTTAATTACTTACTTATACATCCCCATCTAGTCCTTGAAGTGTTCATTTAGTTTCTCATGTCACCTGGCCTCATTTTGCCACACGCTTATTTCAATGGCCATCTTTTGATGAATTGCATGTACCTCCTCCATTGAAAGGTTCAATTTTCTCTAACCAAGTAATTCATGTCCTGGTTGACCCTAACCAATTTTTGTTGTAACTGCTAAAAATTTTGTTTGAAAACATTCTTTTATTTTTCCACAGTTGTCAACTTGAGATTGTCTACGGCAAGTTGTTTATTCTCCTTTTGTAAGGTCTTGAGTGCTTTGGCATGTGCATAGGTCTGAGCTTGTGCCTTGGAAGCATCCTAGTTGGCCTTCTCTTTCTCCATCATCACTTTTTTATTTTCTACCAATAATTTATTAAGTTTCTCCATCCGACAAAACTCTAGCTAGTCTAGAGGGATGAATTGAGATGGGTCCCGCTATGTAGCTTACAAGGTGACAAGCTTCTCTTGGAGTCTTTCCAACTCTACCTCTGCATGCTTGACCCTAATCTCTGTCATAAACAGCTTCCCTTTAGTGGATATGAGGTCTGATTGAGTTTCTATGACATCTTGAGGGATGTCAAACAAGGACATCATCACTTGTCCTGTCTGTAGCAACCGATTGAGAACATCCTCATGCTCCATAAGAGTCATCAAGGGACCAGCCAAAGTTTAAGAATTTCTTACTCCCATAATGTCTATCGATGGTACAAAGTTTAAGGATGTTGAATGATTCTTTTATGTGGTCTGTGACCACTTATATGGCTCCCACTACATCTTGGTGCTACATGACCACTATTATGGTCCCTTTACTAGTTTCTAATTACACCTAAAATGATGCAGCATTTCTTGAGATTTGTTGTGACTAGTGCAATTCCCCTCCTTCTATTTGGATTAACACCTTATCCCATGTGCGATTGATTAAGGTCATGGGTCGTACGACATCATTTATGACCCAAAAGAGGTTGGTCTCATCATGACTTCCCCAGCTAACCATCTCAACAATGGCCCTGAGATGGCTCATCAATAGTTGATAGTCCTACCGAAATGGTGGTGGTTGGTCTTGCTGCCCTATGCTAGGCCTCACTTCTTACTGTTGACTGGGCCTTGTGCTTGGAAGTTGGCTAGGCCCTATAGTTTAAGTTGTAGTGGGCCCCATCATCTATTCTTTTTCAGGCTCCAATGTCTCACCAACACTTTTCTTTAGGACTGGTGGCTTCAATAGTTCAACAAATGAAGCATTTTGGGCCCTTCTAGCGACGTCATTGGTGTACCCTAGAATTTCAACATGTTGGCACAACTTCCTGATGAGATAGGGAAAGGGAAATACAAACTTCTTTATCTTGCATTCCTTGAACTACCTCAAAATCTCTATAAGATATAGATGGGTAGGTTAGCATTAACCTTGCCCATAAATATAGCACTTCCTCTAGCCACATACATGGAGATTCTGTTCAATCGTTTCATGGGGAAGATGTGATAAGTGCTGATCTTGAAATAAATCCTCTCCTCTGATATCAGCTCTCCATATGCCTTATCTTCCTTGCCATACATCCTTTTCAACCAAATCTTTTGTGCATCAACATCAAAGCGAGTGGGCAGGTGAGCAACTTTTGGTCCTATATTTGGAAGATTTAACACTTCTGAAATGGCTTTGGTAGAGAAACCTATAAAAACACCACCAATATCAACTGTGGTGCCTTCTTCTCTATTATGCCAAAATTGGTATGTCTCTGCCAAGTACCAAGCACCACTTTTAGAGAGAACAGGCCATAATGGGGACTCTTTGAGTTGGTCCTTGATTGCCTCAGGAGCGAACTTAGTGAAAGATCCAAAGTTGAGTTCCATGACCATGGCTGCTGACATGGACCTTTTATGAATTTCTTGAACACATTCTGGGGACAACGTGAGATGTTACCCCTATTCAAGTGCTTCAATGGCTCTTTCTTCAACTTGTCCTGATTGCATAGTAACAAGAGGCTCTTCATGGATGCTGAACAATTGTGTCTCCTATTTTTTATGTTCCTCAAGAGATGCCTAGCCTCTGCTTCTCCTTGGTTGTTTGGATGCACCTTGAGAGGGTCCTCATTGTTGTCCACATTTAGGGGCCATCTACAATCACACAAGGTAGATTATTAGTAAGGTTATTTACAAATTTGATTTATACCTTACTTCTTGCCCTTAATGAATTTTTTTCTTGTTTAGTGTGATCCAAAGTTAGAGAATTTTATGAGAATGTCCCCTAAAATTTTTGATATTGGGCCCAATTTGATTAGGTGGCTTCAAAAATTTAATTCTCATGGTGTGGGTGAAGAGATTAAAATTGATTTGGCAACATGTTTAACATTTTTGCAGTCATTTACCCTTTATGATATCCTTTGGGTGATGATGAATTTTGAAAAAATTATGTGCAACTTGGACCATACCCTTTCCCCATGACTAAGCTGAACACTCCAAGTTTGAACAAATTCAATCAGAATGGGAATTGAAGCTTTAATGAACAAGTTATGGCTATTTGAACGATAGGTGCACAAGCTAGCAATTTGTGGAAGAAAATTTGAACAAATCTCTCCATGTGAATAATGTAAAATGATATTGACATGCATGGGGGGTCTATATATATACTTTTTTTGGATGCGATATCAAGTACCCAATATTGTGGCCCATTGAAAATAGGGTACTTGATAAATTTGAAGAACTTTTGAATTTCCAAGCCAAAAATAAAGGATTTGAGGTTAATTTGAAAGGTCTAGGGTAACATTGAATAGACTAGAAGGCACCAAAAGTATAATGAAGTGGGATTTGTCAATGAAATTCATGGATAGTGATGAAGCATCCAATGGAAAGCATCGACTGGGCCATGTTGATGCAACCCCGTCGACCCATCTTTCCACTCATTGACGTGGACTTGTCAACGTAGAGTTCATTTTCTACTATAAATATGCATGCACCTGCCACATTTAGGGATTTTTTGTCAAGTTGTAGTGAATCTATTGCAGTTTGTTTCCATAGGAGTTATACTATTTTCCCAAGTGCATGCCCGCAGTGTGATGCTTGTAATTGTACGAAACCTTTATTCAAGTGTGACATACTTGTACATGCACATGATTAGCCATAAAGATCGAGATTACTCCATGATTACAGCATTCACTTAGTCTTAATTGTTTAATTGTTATTGTTATTTATTATTTTCATAGTTAATATTTCTTTACCATCATTTACTATTCCTGTTGCTAAATGTGGAATGAGTACAACTTAATCACGAATATTGAAGTGTAACTACTTGGTAACCTAGTAGCGTATCTAGGAGTGCTCAAGTAATGTATTCTTGATAATCCCAAAAGTAGTACACGAGGTCCAAGATGCATACGTTTGATTAAGGATAGATGCTTATTGCACTTAGGCTATCTTAGACTTCATTTCCTATTACTTATTAGTTTAATCAAGATCATTTTCCATTGTATCTAGGAGTAGCACTAGTTTAGGATCACACCATACACCTCACTTTAAACTAAATCATACATGACAAAGCAAATACTAGTCCATGTGGGAAGATAGTGAACTGCGATCAACGTGTAACTATCTAGATTAGTTGCATTATCCAAGATCATTTTAACAAAGCCTTAACGATATATCTTTTAGAAAGAAAGTAATTGCAAATAACCATACACAATTCATCATAATGTCTCTCTCACAAGACTATGACAATGCAACAACTAATAAGGTAATTCATTGGAGAACCAATGAATTATATGATGACGAAGATGAAGTTTGGAGTACTCAATATTATGTAGGGCTCTCCTATGTACATAAACAAACACAACATCATCCCAACTAACAAATTCATAACTTACCTAGTGACGATGAACCCCTGTTGGCCACTAAGAGCCTAATGCATATACAAGAGACTGTTTGAATATCCTGCAAGCATCAAGAGGAAAGCCATCTACCCAAGCTTGATCTAAATAACTTTTCAAAGTTTTCAGGAGGCTATGATTTAGATCTACAACATCATTTACAAGCCTTCCATGATGCCTATGTATGGAACTTAAGCTCTTTCTTATGACAGTCATTGGCCAAGAAAAAGTATGATACAGGTCCTTAAAACCAAAATCAATTCGATGTTGGCCGATAATAGTAGAACTCTTCAATGAAAGATATCAAACCTATGCAAGAGTGTTAGCCTTGAGGAGACAAATCCAAGAATGGAAACAAGGGTAGAATGAACCCTTGGACATGGCCTTAGAAAGATACTATTCATTGTCAAACAATTGCCCAAGCCATGGATTCTCTGAGGAAAGGCTAATGTACCACATCATGGATGGGCTCTGTAATAAAACAAGGGAAACCCTAGGGATGTATGCCCGAGGTCAACTATATGAACTATGAACCCACCAATTCCAAGAGCTTATTAAGTAGGTAGCAAAAGAAGAAGGAGAAATGGCTACATGGGACAATGTTGAAAGCTCTCAACAGGACCAAAATCTCAAAATAGCAAAGGGCCATGATCATGAAGATGAGAAATCAACTCACCTCAAGGAGGTGGAATCATCTTTGTTGATACTACAATCACTAGATCAAATTAATGCAAAGATTAATGACATGAAGAAATGGGTACAGGAAAAATGCAAAGAATATGCCAACATTATTAAAGGTGAAACCATGCCAACCTAAGAAATAGGACAGGACAACACACAACAATTAGAAATAAAGGTTGAAGAAAATAAGGATAAGAGCTTAACTACAAATCACCCATATCAATGTGATGTTTGCTTGTATGATCACCCCAAAGGCCAATGCCCAATCTTGTCACATTTACATGTGCACTGGGAAGGAATGTTACCTCCAAATTTTGTACAAAAATACTAGGTTCAACCATAGTGGCAAAAACCCTAGTCGTGGGTCAAGCCACCGTCAAATTGGTCATACCCTTCATACCATCCGAACTCAAGTGCTTATTATGTTCAACATCCTATTTCCCCAACTGGATCCACATCCTCTATTCACCACATCATTATCATTCTCCTGAGTACTATCAACCCATGTCCTCTCCAACAAGATCACCACCTCATGTTTCTTACACTTCTTCTCACCCTCAATATTCTCATCATTCACCTCCTTCTACATCGACACCAGTTGTGCTAGAAGGTTTTTCACCACAACATCAACCCACGAACGTTACTTGTGTTGCTACTATCAATAGTAGTGGGAACCCTCCACAACATTCAAAGCATCCTTTCTTTAGACAGGACTATAGAAAGAGACAACATGGTTTCAAAACCATTTCATCCTCCAACTTAGCACAAGTTCAACATTGTGATGCATCTGTCTCCTGTTACTCTATCTGGGCCACCAATCAACACACCAACAACCATGTAGCCCAATGAATATAGCCACGTGGGGAGACATATCAATCCTTTCATACCATCTTATGGTCACAGATGCCATAGTGGGTCAACTCCTTATCACATGACCACATCTTATAATTTTCCCCACTATGACAACTTTAATCAAGTGTGTGAACCCCAAGTTGGGTACATTCCAGCCACCACATCAAAAGACACATTGTGGTTTGGATATGACCATACTCCAATATTTCCCACATGCATGAATCCACATTTTCTATTTATTAATTCTAGCCATGATCAAAAGTTTAGTTATGGGGGATATCCTCCATTCTAACAAGTAGAATTAGTAAATGATTTTCCTTTTCTTTGATTTTACAATTTTTTCTTTTCTAATTTTTTCATTTCCAATTTATTATTTTATCCTTTTGAGGGTAATCTCATCGGTAAATAAAATACTCATGTAACTTATCGATTGAGGTGTTGTTCTATGCCATCAAGTCTTAGGTGACTAATTATTTAGATAGTGAGCCCACAACATCCACCCACCCATTCTATTAATAAGAGGTTCTACTCTGGGTTCGATGATATTCTTGTTATCATTAAAACTTAAAGTAATTTTGTGCTTATTATGACCAAAGTGAAAAATGATAGACTAAGAGGGAATGGCCAAGGTGTGACATCAAGGGAACTTGTGGATTCCTTTGGTGACATCTGTAGGTGATATCATGTACCCTGGTTGTACTAAGGTCCTTGTAGATCTAACAAAAACTAGGAGTAAGAGTAATAAAGCACTCAATAAAGAAACTTAATGTTGTTCTAGGGGTCCCACTGGAAAGACATGCACCCATGCCTAAAGGTTGGTGGCTTCTCCAAATCACTTTTGGAAAAGACAAAGTGCCAAAGAGGCTAAAAAAAAAAGAAAATTAAACATCAAAGAAAAGACCAAAGAAGAATGTGCCACAAGGAAATTCCAAATCACTCCTCCCTTAAACAAAATGCCAAGTGATCATACGCCTTGTTGTCATGGTTCTCTTATGATTGTCCATCATTGGATGAAACAATGCGATGTCACTGATTAGGGGCATGGACTTGATTTTGATCTTGGAGCGAAAGGTTAATGGTACTTTAATCACACATAACACTTAGGGTTCATTATGCTCAAGGTAAGTTACCTCATGTCCCGATCTCTACAATCCCTTCTACGATTTGTCTCATCTCATGATCCAAATACTTACAACTTGTGTCTTGTATGGCATAGAATTCATACCTCATCACAGTGGTATTAACATGTATGTGTTTTGTTGCATAGGTGCAGATTGCATTTAACCCTTCTAGTGCCTACGAACATTTTAAGGTGTGGTTACACAAGGGTGTTATAGGTTGGAACCTGCTTTGGGGAGGATCCACTTGCATGACATTTATAATTTGTACTTTTTGCACACCACCACATTATTTTATACCCTCTAAGTCCTTCATTTTCAAATCTATTCTTTCCTTTGTCATCATTTTATCAAACGTTCCTCAAAACCATTACATTTCCTTTTATGTGTCACCTAAACAAATTATGTCCAACATTAAACTTTTAGGAAAACTTCCTTGAAAAATTTCTAACTCTAAAATCATACTAAGCAAAGAATTCAACATTTATTAAAGGCAATAAGTAAGGTATGAGGTAATTAAACTTGTTTAAATAACGTTACTGATAATTGATCTTTGTGTGATTATAGATGAGAAGACAATAAGGAAGAACTTCTCAAGGTGAAACTGAACATCCAAGAGGAGGTAAAGGCCAGGGGCCTCATGCAAAACATGTAGATCAAGAGGCACAATCATTTAGCATCCATTAGGAAACTCCTGTCATTGCACAATCTAGCCAAGAAAAAGATGGAGAGGTCAGGACTAGAGCTTATGAAGAGGAATGACGACCATTTGCGACATGGTATGTCAATGCCAATCAAGTGTTCTCGTAGCTACCATGTCCATGGGAAGTGTCACCTCCATCAAACATTGAAAAATTAGCATGGATGGCTCATAATCCTTGGATAGAAGAGGGTAAACGTCAGGCACTTCTTCAATGGTATCAATCTTAGAAGCTTCAAGCGCCAGATGAAGGAAAGGCATCCATGGAGGAGCCACGACCACCAGGAACCACATGAGTTCCAATAATTTTGCATTCTACACTCTGTGTCTGTGTTCCAATTTTGTTTTGTTTAATTCCACACTACAGCATGAGTAAATTCCTAGTAGTCAATAATTCCATACCTATCAACTATGTAATTAATTGCACTTGTTCTCATTTTTTTGACTCAAGGATGAGTTGTTACTTAGTCATGGGGGTATGATGAAGCATCCAGTGGATAGTGTCGACTAGGCCACATTGACAAAGCCCTGTCAATGTCGTCGCGTCAATGTATCTTTCCACGTGTTGACGTGGCCTCATCAATGCAAAGTTCATTTTCCACTATAAATATGCATGCACCCACAACATTTAGGGACTTTTTTTCAAGTTGTAACAAAGATATTGTAGTTTTTTTCTGTAGGAGTTAGACTATTTTCCCAAGTGCATGCCCGTAATGTGATGCTTACAATTGTACGAAATCTTTATTTAAGTGTGACATACTTGGACATGCACATGATCAGCAATAAGATCTCCATCATTGCAGCATTAACTTAGTCTTAATTATTTAATTTTTATTAGTAATTTATATTTTTATTTATTGTTTTCTTAGTTAAGTTTTCTTTACCATCATTTACTATTCCGATTATTAAATATGAAATGGGTATGACTTAATCATGAACATTGAAGTGTAACTACTTGGTAACCCAGTAGTGTATCTAGGAGCACTCAAGTAATGTATGCTTGGTAATTCCAAAAGTAGTACACAAGGTCCAAAATGTGGACGGATGATTAAGGATGGATGCTTATCACACTTAGGCTAGCTAGACTTCATTTCTTATTGATTATTAGTTTAATCAAGATTATTTTCCATTGTCTCTAGGATTAGCACTAGTTTAGGATCACATCATACGCCTTACTCTAGAATAAACCATACGTGACAAAGAAAATATTAGTCCAAGTGGGAAGACAGCAAACTACGATCAACGTGTAACTATCTAGATACCATAACTAGCCCATTTGCGGAATTCGACCAAATCGTGCATGAACACTTGTATTCATATGGTTGAGTGTAGGGTTCCCTCGCTACTCATCAGATAGGATGAGGAGAACGGACATGTTTTGGTGCATAGGAGAGTTTGAATTAGGAGGATGATAAAGGAAAGAATAACGTTGGAAATGCAGTACTCTAAGGGTGTAAAATGATGTGATGAAGATGATGTGTAATAAGTGTAAATTACAAAGGTTACGCAAGTGGATCCTCCCCAACGCGGGTTCCTACCTATGATGCCCTTACGTAACCACCCTAAAAATGTCTAGAGGCACTAAAAGAGTGAAATGTAATCCACACTAATCCCACAAAACACACACATGTAGATACAACCGTAATGAGGTATGAATTCAATGCTACATAAGACATAGGTCATAAATTCATGAACAGTGAGCTAAGGTGAATTGTAGAAGGGATTGTAGAGATTGGGACATGAGGTAACTGGCCCAGGAATAATGAATCCTAAGTGTAGGACATGATTAGTGTGTCATTAGCCTATTTCTTTAAAATCAAGACCAATTCCATTCCTGCGATCAGTGACATCACATTGTTTCATCCAATGATGGAAAACCATAAGAGCATCAAGAAAGCAAGGCATACGATCACTTGGCATTTTGTTCAAGGGAGGAGTGATTGGGAATTTACAACACATACTCTCTCTCTCTCTTTTCTGGATGCGTAATCCAAAGAAGCTACCTACCTTCAGACATGGGTGCATGTCTTTCTAGTGGGACCCCCTAGAATAGCATTAGGTTTTTTTTATTGAGTGTCTTTATTACTCTTATTCTCATTTTTCATTAGATCTACAAGGATCTTAATACAACCAAGCCGCATGATAACTCCTACAAATGTCACCAAAGAGAATTCACAAGTTCCCTTGATGTCACACCTTGGCCATTCCCTCTTAGTCCATCATTTTTCACTCAAGGCATAATGAGCATAAAATTATTGTAAATTTTAATGATGTCAAGAATATCATTGGACCTAGAGTAGAACCTCTTATTAATAGAATGGATGGGTGGATGTGATGGGCTCACTATCCAAGTAATTAGTCACCTAATACTTGATACCATAGAACAACACCTCAACCAACGAGTCACATAAGTGTTTTATTCATAGATGAGATTACCCATAAAAAGATGAAACAATAAATAAAAAGATGAACCAACCAATAAAAAGATAAAACAAAAAATTGAAAGACGAAAAATTAGAAAACAAAAAAATTGTAAAATTAAAGAAAAGGAAAAACATTTATTAATTATGTTGGTTAGAATGGGAGATATCCCCCATAACTAAAATTTTGATCATAGCAAGAATTAATAAATGGAAGGGTTGGAACCATGCATTTCAGAAATATTGGGACCTAGTCATATCCAAACCACTAGGTGTCTTTTGATGTCATGGTTGGTGTATCGATTGGAAAAGTCAGTGGCTGGAACACTGAGAGGTTTTCGGGTGAACAGTTTAACCCCAAATCCATGTGAGGGTTGTGCTGGATAAAATGGATGTGGGGCACCCTGAACGGTCTGGTCGATTAGGCAGGGACTTAATTGGTGTAACTTAACCTTATGTGAACATTGTTTTAAATGCAAAATACACAAGGTAAAATTGATGATCAATAAATGCAGGAATGAAGGAAATAATTCCAAACAACGATAACAATAAAGAGATAACAGAATAAACTTAGGTAAGAAAATGCACCACCTCAAGGTTGAGGGTTTAATTCTTTGCCTTGTTTTGAAAGATTTGTAACAAGTTATACCACGTCATAGGCGCATAGAGAGTTCAAAAGTAACCAGAATGCTGAAAGTGTGCCAACTATGCTCTTGAATGTGAAATTAAAAGCCAACAATGCAAAATGCCAACAAGCCAACTACTCTCCTCAATGTAAAAATGCAAATATTTGAGTGTAAAAGCCAACTGCTAGAAAAGCCAAAGCAAAAAGCCAACCTCCAAATGCTAATGTAAAAAAAAAAACAACCCCCTGAGCATTATTCACCAGGGTATTTATAGGGCCAGGAGTAGGTGAGAAATGCGGCTTAGGTGCCACGTGTCCGAGACCCTACAACATGAAATCATGATGGTACCATGTAGGCATGCTGTGCTGGTTGCGAATTTTGCTACGCTGTAACCATGTTGTCAAAACTACACATGCTGGAATTTGGTGTGCCAACAAAAATGAAGTCCCTCCCCCCCCCCCCCCAAGACTACATCTTCCCTATCCTTATGAACAGGGTCAAGCGTAGCGAGAAATGTTGGGGGATGGATTAAGGGGTATGGAAAAGTGAAACAAAGTTACTGATCATGGTGAGCTTAGTAAGAAGTTGTAGAGCTAGCTAAAGATTTCCTGATGTGTTTGTCAACTTTGCATCACTTACGTTTTTTAGCACAATGAAGTAGCATAGTTGCTTGCTACGTTGTGCTACGCTATGTAGCGTAGCACATTGACGTAGCGTAGCTGCTTGCTATGTTGTGTTATGCTATGTAGCATAGCACAGCATAGCCACTAGTTTGAACAGAAGACTTACATTTGAATCACCAAATTTTGCTAAAAGCCTTGGCACATGCCAGGTTAACCTTTGGAGCATTTTATTAGTTTGAATCTTTGCTATGCTACGTAGTGTAGCATAGCGTAACAACCAATGTAACATGCATTTCTATCAAAATTGTGTGTTTCAAGAGGAAAATTTTCTTGTGATTCAAGGGCTAACTAAGACAGGGTAGTCTTGGAAACTGCAACGCTGTTAGATGCAGTCCTTCTGCCGAAATAGCTTAGCAGAGGAGTCTTTGTGTGTTTCGTCCTTACTACGCTATATAGTGTAGCACCCTACGATGGTTGAATTCTGACTTTTCCTTGCACAAACATCTTGCCAAAACTTTCATTTGGACACTTGATTGATTTTTTTAAAGGCTTGCTATGCTGTGCAGCGTAGCGTAGCGTAGCAAACTTCTCCACTAGAAAACATGCTGAATAGTTTTGTCCATCTTGAACACCGTCGACAACTCGTAGCATAGTTTCTGAATAGACTATCAGCTAGGTGAATTGTCCAAGTGGGCAACCCAGAGAGCCCATAGGGCACATCAGCTCTAGAAGTAGAAAACTTGCCAAATTGATAGTCTAATCTGAGTGCCTACATTTTCCTGCCAAACTGTCATGATGCTACACTTGTGGAAATCCTTGCCGAAACTCCAAGACCCTAGTGAAGCAAGAGGATCTCAAAATTTTATGGTGTTTCACTAGCCCCTCTTTTTTGACATCTAGAGGATGAGCCTGAGAGACACCAAAAAAGAATATGAATTACCACAAAAGACAAGACTCTAACATCGCTATTTAGTAGTTGTTCAAATGTCACTTAGCTATGCTTGAGAGTACTAGGATAGTCATGTAAGGAAAGGGGAAAGAGTGGATCTATTAGGATAGTTTTGGGAAGGGAAAGATATAGCTGTACTAACCTAAATTGTTGGTGTAAGGCTGGAAGGATAAAAAAACACCGAAAGATCGTTGGGCAAACACAACTGATCCTACCTTCGCTTGAGGGCAAGCTAGAAAAGGGAACGAAGGTAGAGTGCCTTGGATGTTCTACATGCAAATCAACCAAGGACTTCCCCGAGTGTAAACTATGACTTGTGCTGGGGTTATCGTAACTGATTTCTTAAATGTAAACCATGCACATGAAATGTAAACAGAAACTTATGCAAGTATCATAAATAAAATGTAAACTGAACGTAAACTAAATGTAAAACAGAGTAAATAGAAAGAATGGTTGGCAAAAAGAACTATATTGTATTGCTTAGAAAATATGTGCACCAGTCAAAGCGTAGCTACACGTGTGGATGGCAAGTCAAGCACCAAGCCCCAGGGTGATGTGATGTGATGTGTGTCAAAAGTTCTTGGATGCTAGGAGTCAAGTGTGTTGAGTGCCCAAGGATTACTGATCTGAGTTTCCTAAGCCATCAACTTTTCAAAATTTCCAACCCTGTTTATGTCAATTGATAGGGTATTTATAGGGTTTTTCCGAGCTCAAGTGTAGAACTCATGGGTGGAATCAACAGTTGAGAGATGACAGAAAAGTGGATCTAGTGACATGTGTCCAATGGACAACTATATGTGAGTTGGACATGTGTGGGCAAGCTACGTTCTAGAGCAGGTACATTATATCTTACAACATGAGACAACTCACTCAAGCTAGCTTACGCTCACAAGAGCACAGAAAATTTGGAGCATAAGAGCCTAACAAGCTCACAAATGATGGAAATTTACAATGAAATAACAAGAAAAACGGACTCTGGCTTGTTTGAAACTTCTGGATTTCTGACTTACCTGCTGTAGGATGTCAATTCTAGTGGTTCCATGGTTGTTTGAGGCATCTCTGCCTAATCAGGACTTCCAGTGTGACTTGATTTGGTCACAAGGTGTCCTCAGCGTGTGCACGCTGCACTCATGCTACACTCATGCTACAGCATGACTGAGCAAAGACTTGCAATTTCTCATCAAATTTTGAATTTTTAAAGCCTAATTCTTGAAGTGCAAGGATCTCTTGACTATGATTGATGAATTGAGCCTAAAAATGCCTTGTTTTGAGCCACTTTTGGGTAGGTCATGCTGGACTCACACTATAGCATGACCACAGTGTGACCTGTAATTTTGGGCTTGAAACTGGAATTCTGGAGGTTGGGCCTAGAGGTTGTTAACGATGAACCCTGAGGATGACTTGCACATTTGAAATCAAGTAATTTTGACTTAGTTTGAAGGCTCCTAGAGTTGGTCACACTGGACTCACAATACCAGTGTGACCACAATGTGTGCTAGAAGCATGTTCAATTTGGCTCAAAATTTGAATTCTGAATGCTGAAACCTGGAACTTTGAGGTAGGTACAATAGTGACCCTTGATAATGCCTGAGAATGCCTTACACCCTCATACTGAGCCACCTTTGACTTGATTTTGATGCCATTTGGAGTTGCTCATACTGAGGGTAAGCTAGCTAGACAACATGAGCAAGCTGGCTTGAGCATGCTGAGTGTGAGCTCCATGCCTTAGTCAAATTTTCCCTCCTAAAACTTTGAAAGGGCTTGAGTCATTCTCGTTTCAAAATGCTAGGCCAAAATTAGTGTTGTTTCATTGGCCCCTCTTTGTTGACGTCTAGAGGAATCCACCCGAGAGGCATCGACAAAGAAGTGCAAAACACCATCATCAAAAAAGTACCAAGCATCATCCATCAACCCATGGACTAGGCATCATCGCACCGTGTTCAAAAGTATATGGGATTGAGGGAATGTAATTCAAGATGCAGGGGGGATTAGTTGTAACTAGGGGAAATGAGGAGTTGATCAAGGGTTATGATTGTTGTTGGGATTGTGGAAGAGGAAATGCTCTCATGTGAACAACCTATATCCTTGGTCTTTGTCAATAGCTAGTGTTCAGTAGACTCAGAACTAAGACATAGGAAGTTCATTCTTTGAAGAAACGGGACTCTTATAGAGTGTTTATGGGGCCCATTGTAAATAGCCAAAGCATGCAATGATGTGCCACATGATCTCTTTGAGACATGAGTGTAACTGTTTTCCAAGACAATTGCCTTCTTGCCTGGGGCTTGTATGAGAATAGCCAATAGTCTTTTTATGATGTCAACAAGGTCATGAAGACCTTTTCCGTGTATTTTTCTCTTTGACCTTTTTTTCTTTTTCTTTTTGATTGTTTTCTCTCTTCTTTTTGTTTTTGCTTTGTTTTTTATGTTTTCTTTTTTTTCTTTGTTCTTTTTGGTCTTTTTGAAAGAGCTTGCTTTGAGTGTTATGCTCATTTTTGAGTGTTTGCATTTTGTATCATACATTGTATATTGTGTTTTGCATTGCAACTACTTAGAGAGTTGTAGTGTGCAATAGTGTATCGAGAGCTTTAACGTGAGCAGGGTACAATGTATTTGGGGGATGTAGTTGAATAGGATAAGGGGGCACGATAGGGAAATAGGGAATGTATCAGGAGTTGGGAATGTACTTATGAATGAATTGATTAACCTAGTTGTGAACGTTAGGAAGAATGTGATACTACATCGTCATGATGAAGTGCATCTATGTAAGAATGCCTCAAGCATGTCATCCTACAAGCACAACTCCAAGAAGATAAGAAAAGCACAAATGGATTGGTTAATTTAGCACTTTAAATAAGGAGATGGAGCCACTGCATGCAATTTTTAGAGCAAATAGAATCATGAACAACATCAGCCTCATCAAGGCCCATGAGACAAGTTATGCAGCAAGTCCTTGTGAAACATGAATAGCCAATTGTAGCAATACATCTTTTCAAATTTTTCCTGGTCGTTGATGATGTTGCCAATTTATAGTCTTAGCATACCATTGTGGATTAGTTTCATTTCATAACCCTTTGGACGGTGCTAGTTTAGCATCATAGCAGACAGTGTGTTTCTAGTTTATAGTCATAGCGAACTGTGAAGAGAAAAACCAGTTTATAGTCTTAGTGGACTCTAAATGCTAGTTTCACATCATGGTGGATAGATGTGGTAGTTTAGTGTCATACCGGACAGAGCTCTGTGGTATCAATTTTAAGTCATGATACTAGGACCATTCTATGGTATCAATTTTTAGTCATGATGCCAGGACCATTACATACCTTAGTTTGATTAGACATAATACCGTTTCAGGTCCAGATGATTTGTGGGATTAGAAAACTTGTTCCCATCCATGTTAGTAAGTTTGAATGCTCCATTATTGTATGCCTTGGTGACCAAGTAAGGCCCTTCCCAGTTGGTTGAGAATTTGTCTGGATGTTCACAGGTGGCTTTAAGGACTAAGTCTCCTTATTTGATGGGGTGCTTGTGTAGATCGTGTTGTGTCATTGTCGCTGTTGTTTCTGGTACCACTCAATTTGATCAAGCGTTCACACATGTTCTTCCTCTACTGAGTCAAGGTCAACAATGTGTAATTCATTGTTTTGACTTTCATTGAGGAGGCTTGAGAGAGCTATCCGCAATGAGGTAACCTGTAATTCTAAAGGTAAAATAGCTTCAGATCTGTATACAAGGCTATATGGATTTTTACCTATAGATGTTCAATGTGTCATTCTATACACCCACAATGCATAGACTAATTGTTCATGCCATCATTTCCTGCTCTGATTCAACATCTTTTTGAGCACCATGATGACATTTTTGTTCGTAGCCTCTACTTGACCATTGCTCTGTGGGTAGTAGGGTGATGAAAATGCCTGTTTAATACCCAAGCTTTTACAAAAACTTTTAGTATATGCACTGCTAAACTGTGGCCCATTTTCAGTAACGATTGTCATTGGAATACCAAAATGAGTCACGATATTTTCTATTATGAAAGTGCAAATGTGTTTTAAAGTGGTCTTCTTAAGGGGGATAGTTTCTATCCATTTTGTGAAGTATTTAGTTGCAGTGATATTAAAGCTATGTCCTGCAGAGGATGATGGAGTTATTGGTCCAATTAAGTCTAATCCCCATTTTTGAAATGGCTATGTGATTTTCGTTAGGTGGCATGTGTATTAGATTTTCAAATACATTCTAACCTTGGAGATGCAATCCTATTCCATATGTGGCCAATAATAGCCTAAGTGCCTAATCTTTGTTGCCATTACTTTAGGTGCAATGTGTCCTCCACAAAGTCCCTCATGGACTTGTTCTACAATCATTTGACCATCGATGCTACTAATGCACATCAGCAGAATACCTTTGTAGGATTTGCAACATAAGGTGTCTCCTATTAATGGATATTTCCAGGAGCATTTTCTCAGTGTCCTTTTAAGCATTTGTTAAGTGTTGTGGAGGATTGCCTTGTAGAATGTACTTTTTTATGTTATCATACCATTCTATCACATGTGTTGTGCTAATGGATGCTATAGGCATTTCATAAAGAGTGTTAGTTACAGGTTCGGCACAACTTGTTATAAAGCTAGGCAATGCATGGAACATTTCGGATGTCATGTTTAAGGCTAGTGTAGCAAGTGCATCAGCAATGGTATTTTCACTTCTAGGGACATGCTGTATATTCATTTCTACTAGTTGCCTTAGCAGATGTTTGGTCAAATGACAATAGGATTGCAAATGGAGAGCATTGCATGCGTAAACTTTAGTGACTTGATTGCTGACTAATTTTGAATCACCTCGAACTACAAGACGTGAGATTCTTGAAGTTAATGCTACTTGAAGACCTCTAAGAAGACCTTCTTATTCCACCACATTATTGGTAAAAAAAATGTCAATCAGTAGGCAAAGGGTTGGATTTCTCCAGAGGGGTATGCTAAAATGACCGTAGCACTTCCTCCTCAGGAAGTTGAAGCTCCATCGAAATAGAGGATTGCCTCATAGTTGTCAGGTACGGTGTCTATACTATTAACATTCTCATCTAGGGATTCAAGGATAACTATTTCTTGATTGTGCATGGATGAGATGGCTAATTGTGTGACTATTGCTTGACCTTTTGTAGAAGATTGAGCAACATAGTGTAAGTCAAACTCTGCAATCATTGCTTTCCACCTAGCTATCCTACTCGACTCATAGATATTGTTGGTGATAGCGCAAAGTACATTATCTTTGCAAATGATGTAAACTTGATTGCGGAAGAGATAATGCCATCATTTCTTCAAGGCAAAAACGAGGGCAAGGCATGATTTTTTCACATCATTGTATCATTGTTCATAGGCAATTAAGGCATGGCTTATGTAATACATAGGGATCTCAACCCCATCTTGTCATTTTTTACAAAGCATTGATGCAATGGAAGAATTAGAAGTTGCAAGGTAGATATAGAAGGGTTTATCACCTTGCGAGGGATGAATGGTTGATAGTTGAGACAACTCTTGTTTTATGTTCTCAAATACTTCTTGGCATTGTTGTGTCCATTGGAAATTCACGTTTGTTCATAATAGGTGTTGCATAGGTCTCAACTTATCTGTCAATCTTTCGATAAAGTGTCTTATGAATTGCAGTCTACCCTGGAGACCACATAGCTCAGTAAGGTTCTTTGGCGGTTACATATTAGTTATTGCCCTAACTTTATCAGGATCTACCCGTATTCCTGTTTCAGAGACTACGAAACTAAGCATCTTTCCTATTTTGACACCAAAGACATACTTCTTTGGATTGAGTCTAAGGTCATATTTGAGACAACGTTTAAGCACTAAGTCTAGATCTTTTGCATGTTGTTCTGTTGCTTTAGATTTGACCACGATATCGTCAACATAATCATTGAGCAAATTGAGCATGTAATCACTAAATATATATGTCATTGCTTATTGATATGTAGCTCCTATGTTTCTAAGGCCAAATGGCATCATTGTATAACAAAATGTACCCTAAGATGTCATGAAAGGTTTTCCAAGTTGATGTTCTGAATTGATTCTTATTTGGTTGTATCCTGAACATCCATCCATAAAGGATAATAATGCATGCTCGGCAGTCGTGTCAATAAGTTGATCAATACTAGGTAATGGGAAATTGTCCTTTATAGTGGCTGTGTTAAGATCATGGAAGTCAATGCATATGCATATACTACCATTCTTCTTAGAAACTACAACAATGTTTGATACCCAATCGGAATAATCAATGGCTCGGATGAAACTAGCCTAGTAGAGTTTTGTGATTTTAGCATAGACTGCTAACGCTACCTCGGGTCTGACTTTCTGTGCCTTTTGTTTCACTGGTTTAATTTTTTCATTGAGAATAATGTTATTTTGGATGATCTAGGGGTCTAGTCCTGACATGTCTGTATATGACCATGCGAACATTTTTATGTTATCTTTTAACACTTGAGTGATGTCACCAACAAGTTGTGAGTCTAGTAGGGTGCTTAATTTTAATGTTCTAGTTTTTCCATTGAATGTAGTAATGGGGATTTCAACTAGGGGATCTTCAGTGATATTATCAGCTTCTAGATCTAGAGTTTTGGTCATGATTTTAGGCCAATCTAACATTTCTTGAGTGGAGGCTATTAAATTGGTATAAGTGGACAGATTTAGATCCAAAGATTCCAGATTGATTACTCATTCTACCTCCCTGTATGGTCCACCGACAGACAATGTTGAAAGGACATTCTTGGTGGCCATGTTCTTGCCCCTACTAATTTCAAATGGGAGCGGAGTAAGAGACACCCTCTTGGCGAAGGAATTACTAAATGTAAACGAACATAGGGTGATCAAACTATGTACTGACAAAATTGGGAGACGTAGCGGTAGTCATGGTAGTTTAAGACTGTACCGGGCCACATGGCAGTTTAAGGCCATACTAGGCCACATGATATTCATGTTGACTTGCTGTTTGGACTAAGTGTATGAATCATTTTTAAATTTTAAATTTTAAATTTTTAAACTTTTGAGTGAACAATAAGTTCATGGAGACTTTAAAGTTTTATGAATTTTATGCGCATCATTACGTACTTCTATATGTTTATTTATTTTTCTTGTTGATTTTTTGCACTTTTCTCCTCTTCTTCATAAGAATTTTTGGATCTCATCTCCGGAGGCAAGAATAATAAGGAATATTAGGAAAGCACAAGGAAAAGATGACATAAACAATAACCTGTAAACATGGTGAAGTAAAATTAAAATAAAAAGAGGAGATAAAATAAAAGGCACTAAATTAAATTAAATTAAATTGAGAATATAACAGGTTAGAAAAGGGAGTTTTTTGGAGTACAAGGCATCATTTTTGTTAGCGTGAGTTCCTGGAAATATGAACAATAGCATGAGCTATAGAATGTAGGCAGCGTGAGCTACGATGTCAGCGTCAGCGTCCGCGTGACCAAGGAAAACCATGAAGGACAAGGGCAGAGGAAAGACAAGCCAGGACAAAGGAAAGAGGTAGGTGGATTTGGCGTTCATGGAGGAGAGTGAAGAGCTTCTCTAGCGTCTCCCCCAAGCCAGGATTCCAATGTGGAAGAAGGCCCTACACAAGTAAGTTTGTTTTCTCTTGCTTTTCTAGGCATTTTTGTGGACAACGTTACCTAGGGTAGAATTCTTGTGTTGTGATTATGGATTTCTGGGATTACAATTTTAGGTGGATGCAAGTTTGGAGCACAAGTACCTGGGCAGATTTTCTGGCTTTCTTGGCATCCTAGGCCATAAGGAGAGTCATCATGAGTGCAGGAAAGGCTGTTTTTCTGTTCACTCGTAGCGTGAGCCACGTTAGAGCAGAAGTTTTCAGTGCCAATTTCTTATTTCCTTTCAGTGTCAATGTATGGTAAACATGGTTTCAGGGTAAGGCAGCATGAGCTGCAAACCCTCTAATCTAGAATGTGGGTTGCTGGGGCTAGCCCTAGTGTGAGTACAGGCCTAGAAGATTAACGTGAGTTGTCCACAAAGGCCCGTGTGAGCACCTAGGGCATGAGTGCCTGTGAGCACCAGGAAATGTTTAGGAAAAGGTAGCGTGAGCTACAAATTTGGGCTTTTGGGACTTTTTGTGATGTGGGTTTCCAAGCTTTTAGGCCATAGGGTTTTGGGCCTTTAGGTCGTAGGGTTTTGGGCCTTCTTTTTCTTTTGGATTTCAAGGCATTCCTATAGCATGACTATCGAGGAAATGCCAATGTGAGCATCCCTGCCCTCCCTGGTAGTGTGATTGCAAATTTTCAGTTTTTGTAGGGTAGTATCAGCTTCAAAATTTTGGCCTCTGGGCAGGGCAACGTGAGCTGCAAAAGTTTTTTTGGATTTTTGGGTAGGGAATGGCTAGCATGAACTTGTTGGAAGGCCTAGTGTGAGCTCCTCAGCATGAGCTCTCTAGTTGTGAACCATTTGGCCATAGGCCCATTCTCTTTTCTATGTTTGGATGATTTCCATGTTCCTGGGTAGCGTGAACATAGGGCAAGGGTTCTAGGACAAGTTGCAAGTTCTCAGTGTGAGCTAGAATGTGAGAAAATGATCGAGAGCACTAGGGAGAGAGTATAGGGGAGACAAGCAGCGTGACTTGGCTAAATAGGCCCAACGTGAGTTATTTGGGAAGTAAGCAGGTCCAATGTTAGTTTCTGAAAATAGGTTCCAGCATTAGTTGTTGGAAACAAGGTCTAGCGTTAGTTGTTGGAAACAGGGCCCCATCATAGCCTACAAACATGAAGATCTGCATCATTTCCTTGGATGTTTTTTACTTGCTGGTTTCATATTTATACTGTTTATCTATTTTTTATGGGACAGGTGATTTAAACCTTACTTCAATGAGTGTTTAATTTCTATACTTTTTTGTGGATTTATTGTGAAATGGATTTCAATGTGTCCCAATGAGCATCAGATAAACTAAATAGATGTTGGTGTCCTTGTCACATGGGGTGAAACTGTGCATTCAAAGTATTTGTTTACGTGATTTTTGGTTTATGTGATTTTGCCCTATTGTTAGCACTTAGATTTTTCACTTACCCAATATTTTGACTATATGCAGGGGACCTAAATCTTCTCTTCTTGTGGTGGAGCTTGTTGGCGTACTTGCCTAGTTTGGCCCCTTTGTACTGAACACACCTTCCTATGACATGTGCATCGGGCCCCATGTGATATGGTTCTGCCCCAATGTTAGTTCATTTTTGTCATTTATCTTGCGAAATTTTAATGTGGTTATATGGTCTCACCTAAGTGAACAATTGGCTCGTGACATCATTGAGATAGCGTTGCCAAGGTCTACACAAGGCATGCTTTCCTTTATTACTGACATTGATGAGGGACTTTTTAGGGTTGAGGGAGGCCTTGTTGAGGATCCTAGATCTACACGTCCCTTGACTCATGTGTGGGAGCTACCTACATGTGTTCATCACAATAGTAGCAACACTCTTTTCTTAGCCCTCCATGTGCACACTCTATTCCAGAACCCACCTGGGACAGTATATAGAGTGGACAAGTATGCTCTCTTGTGTCTTGCTGAAGTTTTGATTTACTAGATTTTATATCATTGCCTATACATTAATATTATTTTCCTATGTAGGCCTCATTTTGATGAGAATGGGATGCACGATGATGATGGTGGACTTTCCTTAGCACGTACAGCATTAGAGACATTCATGGCTAGCCCCATTCTTTGTGTTGTGGTACTGGACCATATAAAGGTGGCTATTTTTGACTACCATAGGTAGTTTTCAAGAGCCTTTGAGCATTGTCAAGTTCGTGGTTGGCTACATGAGGAATGGTCTTCTAATGGGCTAATTTTCCCTCAAAGAATTGATCCTACACCTACCCCACCTACACCATTCACAGATGGTAAGTGACCACACTCTAGATTCCATTTTCTTTTTGTTGCATCTTTGTGTACCATGTTCTTTTTCTAACTCTTCACTCTATGTTTTCTTTTACAACAGTTACCCACCCCGAAGAAGTTACCATTATAACAGGGCGTACTGAGGCCATACTTTTTAGGAAATATGGGGAGGTAGAGCAGTCACAAAAATGGTTGCAAAAGAAAGCTTCTGATTTGATCATCAGCCGCCTTACCTAGGTAGGTCTAATGAACTTCTTCATAGCTTGGACTCCTAGCATTCCAGTTACTGAGATGATTACCATCATTGACTCTTTCAATGATGATGTTTTCAATTTTAGCACACGAGTTCAAGGAGTCAAGGTATCTTTTCACTTGACCGCTGAATTTATTTTCGATCTTTTTGGCGTGCCCATGGATGGTGCCATGATGACCATAGATAAAGCAACTAAAGATAGACAGGTCATAAGAGAGCTTGAGCAATGGTTAGGTGTGTCTTGGGGTCGTAAGGGCTTTCCCATATGAGATGATACCTAATCAATGGAGATAGACTTCCTATATCCACTCTTTTAGGAACGGGCATTCCCCAACTCTCTTTCTCAAGGAAGAAACCTTGGGATCGAGTCTGCATCTATCATGCATGCAATTTTGGAGATGAGCATGCACTACAAATGGGCATAGTTTCTTGTATCTTTTTTTTGTGGGGAGATCATCAGGTTACGTTCAAACATCCATGTTAAATCTCATTTTACCTTTACTTTCTTTGTAGGGTACTTACATAGGTTCTCTAAGTTCCTAGTGGTTTATGATGATAACCACTACATTTTGAGAGACTATTCACAACTATCCCATCCTTGGATTCACCATTTTTCTAGCACTACTAGATCCCAGGACCCACCTAAAGACATTGAGGAATTGATATTAGTTACAACTAGAGGTGTGGCTAGCTGTTCCCATCATTCCCATGATAGCTTGGGATTGGAATCACCTAAGCTACGCACATCTATTAAAAGGGCTGAATGTTTGATTGGTGAGACTGTTGGAAAGTCCAAGGCAAAGGTGAAGAGGAAAGAACGTCCAAGAGAGTCTGCTCCAGATGTGATACCACCAAAAGCAAAGAAGATTCGGTTTGTACTGCCAGTGGAGGGTAAGTTTTTATTTTACTGTTATATATTTACTTTTTATTTGTTTTTTTTTTAGTTTATATGTAATATGTATTATGTTTTGCTAACTCTAAGATTTTGGAATTATTAGAGGAAATTCCTGAGAGGGAGAGAGAGGTCATGGCCCCAATAGTTGAACTAGAAGTGGTCATCATAGGACCTGAGGAGGAAGGAAAAGAAAGGGAAGAAGCAATCAAGGAACCTCTTGCTCTGCAAGAGGAATATGTGACAAGCATCATGGGGATAAAGCTTGCAGAGGCCTTGGATGTAGTTAGGCATTCAAGTTATGAAAGAGGTGTCTTTGAGGGTTTCTTTGATGGATCTTTGCAGCTTGGTGATCTGCCCAAGCTAAACAATGAAGGGCTTTTTGGTATGTTCCTTTTAGCTCAATTCATATTCTATTCCCTTTTAATTTTCATGTGTTGTTCTTGATTATCTTGATTATCTTTAGCACCAGAGGTAGATGCTGAGATTTCTGAGGCACATACATCCCGAGAAGTAGCATCAGGATCACAAGTTCCAATTGAAGAGACCTCCCCTACTCGTCCCACATCACCTAACCAACTAAGGCCATGTCCTAAGATGCCTAGAAAAGTGGATTTTGTTAAGGGAATCATTAATGATGTGGTATCTTGCCTACGAGAAGCTTATCCAGAACTAGGTATCCTAAGTGTCTAGTCTTATTTCTTTTTCTTTGCGTTCATTGGTGATCATAGATGATTCATGTGTGTGGTACTTACACCTGTAGGCACTAAGCTCTGGTGGGATCCTTCTGAAGCTACTCACATTGATGCTCTCCTTTAATTTCCAGGGAATATTGAGCAAATCCCTAGGAAGTTTTACCATATGATTTCTGGCTAGGTCGTACAGAACACCAAGTCTCTTTGGACTTGTAAGCATTCGGTTGAGTATCTATGGGATGAGGTCCACTCATTGAAGGAAACCCTAGCAAAGAAGAGAGAGGAGAAAAGGGATCTCCAATCCCGATATGATCTTGCTGTTGCTAGGCTGTCCAGTGATAACACTTGGCACACATCTGAAATCACCTATGCACGTTACTGGATGGTTTTGAACAGCAAAGTGCAGGTGATACATGACTTAGTATAACAAGGAGCATAGATGAACCTATTGAATAGAAAATGTCATAATTGGAAGTCTTTCACTGCAAAAGTATGGAAATGGGGCCAAGACCAAAAGGACCATAAGCATCAGTATAAGAAATGGTTAAAGGAGGAGTCAATTGAGCATCACCAGATGGAGATGTTCATCGATGGGTTAGGCTTGCGGTCTGCTTATGACAGGTTCTCCAAGTGCACCAAGGTGGAGTGATCTCTTGAGAGAACCATTACTACCACCTCTGGGGAGGCTTTGACTAGCATGTTCTCTCTTGAGCACCCTACCTAGACTTCAGTGGACAAGGGGAAAACCTTGGCTGGCATTGATCTTGGCTTGGAGGAGGATTGGGCAAACATGCCCGAGAAGGAGATTCTACGGCGTTTGGAGGACAACTTAGGGCCCTCCTCACATGTGATTTTTTTATTGTGGCTTCTATTTTTGTATGGTTTTACTATTTTCATTGTTAGTGTTACTGTTTTTCTAATTTTTGTGTTTATGATTTTCTTTACTACTCTTACCTGTTTTGTTTTGTTTTCTGTTTTCTGTTTGTAGGGACATGTTAATGATGAAGCTGGTCCTAGTAGAGCAAGAGTAGATGATGAAGAGGATCTTGGGGATCAGCCCCCTCATTGAGCTTATTGTTAATCAGACTTTATCTATTAAATGTTTTTTCATTTTTGAATGTTTGATGGAAGTACGTGGTTAAAAAATGTAATAATGTGGACCTAATTATGACATAATATGTTGAAATTTTAATACCGTGTTGACATATCATTTTTTTTATTTTGTGTTTTCTCTTTTTATTTGATTTTTCCAATATTATCGTGAACATATGCGTGTAACTAAATGTAAGAGGGGGGAACAAAATGTGAATCAATACTTGTAAAAGAAGAAAGTAACAAGAAGGCATAAATCGAGACTACAACTTGTATCATTTAAACTAAAATTGGTCATAACATAGTGAAAATCTATAAACTTTGCAACGTATTGAATCCTAGTTTAAAGCCATTTCAAGCTATTCAAATCAGTATAAAGTCATGGTGGACTATTGCATCTATTGCTAATTAAAGAAAGGTTATCAGTTTTATGCCATAGTGGGCCAAAAGCAATAATAGTTTTAGGAAACTTTTAAAAGAAACCAACCATTTCTAACCATGGCTAGTTTAACATCATTGCAGACATTCGTTGGCAGTTTAGTGTCATACCAGACGATTGGTAATTTAACATCATTTCGAACATGGTGTGTTCTAGTTATTGAGTTGCTTCTTAATCATTTGTAGCTTAACATGAGGGGTCAAGCATGTGGGTATAATCCAATATTCACCTTCTCCTTCATCGGTGATGTCAAAGGGTAATTCTGACCAAGAAACATCAGTGGGAATGGCTCCTATGTTTATGTTGTTCCGTGCTTCCTCGATTTTAGTAGGATCACCAGTTAACATTGGGTTCATGTCTCGATGTATGCTCATAGTTCATCGCATAGGCTCAACTAACTCAATTTCTGACTCTTGATCCACTTCAGGGTGTGAGGGAGTGATACTGTTGTATCCCCATGTATGATGATTTCACCATCCTCGTAAGGTAGGTGAATCTCCTGATGGATCGATGAGGATATGACTCTAAGTCGAGCTAGCCAAGGACGTCCTAAAATTAGATTAAACCCTAGCATTTTATCAACCACTACAAATTTGGCTGATGTGGGGAATTGGTCCCCAACTATAAAATCAAAGGTAACCATACCTTTCACCCCAATGCAGGAACCACTGAAGGACTTCAAGAAAGAAGTTGTTATGGACTATATTTGTTTAGTAAGTCCCAATTTTTTGATGATGGGAAAAGGTATTACATTCGTTGCAGCACCGTCATCGACATGGACCCTACGTATCTTGAAATGATTGACATGTATCATTATGAACATAGGGGCTGTGGTGACTTCTCTTGTTTTCTCATCTAGCTTAATGTCTTTAGCACGAAATTCTAGGGATGTAGTCTTTGATTCCTAATGTTGTGAGAACAATACTACATAAATGGATAGTTCATCTATAGGAAGGTCCTCACTAACAAGAATTGAAGTTAGCATCTGCACAAGAGCTTTCTAATGTACTAGTAAAGTCATTACTAGGTCATATAGACTTAAGGAAGTGTTCTTTTTTTTTAAGGCTTGTGTGACCTGGGTTAACATGCTTGCTAGATCTTTACCATTTGTAAAACCCTTATCTGTGGATACTTGGTCCATTTGACCCAGCATTCGTATCTCTTGTGGAGGGACTTTTGCATTAGTAACTGAGGATGTTAGGTTCGGGACACAACCCATGACATTACGCTTATTTTGATGAATTGTACTAGGCTCATTAATGAATGAACCCATGGGAACAACATTTAGCGGTGTGGAATTTGGTGGTCCTAATTTTTGCTAATGATTTTCTCTTTCTAGGAGTTCTCTTGTTAGTTTGTCGACAAGACATTCTTGCAAAGGTCGCACGGGAATGGAGGTGGTTTTTGTATCAGGATGCTTTGGTAGCTAGATCACAAAGGGAATGGGTCAGTTTTCAGATTATGTGGTTGTTGCTACAATGGAAGGAGGCACATGGATGATGAATGGCTTTTGTGGTGTACGGGATGTGCATATGATGAAAGGGATTTGAGGAGATGTTGGGGTAGGTGTGTTTTCTAAAGGCCTACGAATCACAAAAGGTTTTCACAGGACATCTTGTCTGTTCTCCACATGGATGGTATTAATCACATATGGTGCATCATTGGTGTTAAGAGGATCCTTGTAGACTCCCATGGGTTAGTTTTGGGGTCTTACTGGGTTTGTCTCATCAAATACTACTTCACCCCTGTCAATCATGCGTTGTATATCCTGTTTCAAAGTGAAACAATAATCAGTCCCATAGCCACACCATTAGTAATATTCACAAAACCTATCCAACCTAAAGCCTCTTGAAATGGGGGGTTCATTAGCCATTGCTAAGGCTGAGTTCTTGACTAGCTCACAAAATCGATCATGTTTTTGAGAGCCTGTAGAAGACATTTGTTTATGCTAGATTAACCCAGCCTTTAGAAGTTGATCAAGAAATTGTAAAGGCTTCATAGGCAAGGATGTATATTGAACGGGATCGTTTTTTTCAAATGTGTGGGTGTGACCCATGTTGGTGTTTCTATTTGATGAAGATTTGGGTCTAGACCTGGGTATGTTTCTTTCGTGGCTATTTGGAATAGTGGGTTGTTTTCCCTTTTCTCCTGGATGGTTAGGTCAGGTTGTTTCGGCCACTGTTGCTACCATTGTTTTGGATTTATCTTTCCTCGTATGTTAGCTCCTAAAGGTTGAATAGGCTAGGTCATTACTTGTTTGTGCCGCCTCTTCTATGTCCTTAATTTTCACAAACTCTTAGCTCAATGTGTGGGCTTTCAAATAGTAAAGCTTTGACTTAATAAAGTCATTCACGGCCGCCTTAAGGATGGTAAGCAGATATGTTTCAGGGATGGGCTCGTGAAGTTTGTTCAAGGCTGTGTGTGCTGGCTCTAATGGCACTTGTTTAATTTGAATCAAGCTATCCAACATGGCTTTAGGTTTCAGATTGTACTTGAAACAGGTGAAAAACTAGTGCAACAAGTCCTCTAGAGAAGATATGGAGCTGCGGGGTAAAGCTTCATACCAGTCTAAGGATTTTTCCGTTAAGAACATAGCAAACACACACAAGATTACATGAGGCCATGCCTGAAGCAATAGCCATTCTATTTGAAATGTTACTAGGTAAGCATTTGGATCTCCCTCTCCATTATACTTGGTTAGCTGGGGTAACGAGACTCCTTTTGGCAAGGTTAACGGGGGAACTGAGGGGTCAATTGGATCATCTTGATAGAAGTCTAATACCTTGACTTCCTTAGTGTTCACAGTTTTAAGGTGTTTTAATTCTTCTGCCAATGAGTGCATCATTTTTTTCATGTCTACCCACTCTTGGGCAATAGGCGGACCAACAGTTTGAGTTGGTGGTGATTGATAATGACTCAATTGTTGCATTGTTTGTGGAAAGAGATATTGTTGGACTATCATTTGTTGTGGTGGGATGACATTCAGGGCTGAGACAATGGGGTGGGGTATGCTATAATGAGTAGACAAGTTTTGCTAAACAACTGGTGGGATCCATTGTCCAGTCATAGGTTGTGAAGTGATCAGTGGTGCTTGTTGGATTTGCACTTGACGTATGTAATGGATGGACATGGAAGCTGATATGACCGATGGCATCCCAATCACTTGAGGTCGAAAGGTTGATCCTGCATTAGTTTGGGGAGGAGGCTATTGGGTTTGAATTTGGAGAGGTATGATGGAAGTGGATGCATTAGATTGAATGTTGAATTTGGAGAAGATGGGAATGGGAGTGGTTACTTCCTACAGAGAAGCTGGTGGTGGAAATATTGTCTCTTCCAGGAAAGGTTGAAATAATGGGTTTTTATGGGCATGGAGACTGACAGTATGGTATGAATCCCCATGCTCGGATTGGGCTATGAAGTCACCTTCCTCATCTCCACCACCCTGAGGCTCTATCGGGGGTAGCTGTAGGGCTTGACTTCTTACCATGAGAAGTTGAGATATGAGTTTATGATGGTGTTTAGAGAGCAAGATTATGTCAAATGCTGAAGGGATGAATTCACAACCTTCTTTGTGGATAATTTCATAGTCTCACTTTGCTTCCCTCTCTACACGATCGATGGGTAAGTTGGCTTGGATCTTGACACAGATGAAGTTATATTGGTTGGGTGTAAGAGTTGCATAGGTAGGGTCTTTGCCCTATAGCCTGAGTTACTGGTGCATAGGGCCTTGGGGATTTATCTGTTCGATGATAGTTATGGATTCAGTAGCAATCACAGTGTTCGAGGTTTTAGCCCCAAAGTCAAAGATCAGCAACGTTAATGGGTTAATTTGTGAGGATTCCATAATAAACATGAGTAAACCGAGCTAGATGACTGCAACATGACCAACTATAGCGTGATCCACTATAGTGTAGCGTGACTGACTAACAGCGTAACAACTACAGCAACATGACCAATAGCGTCAACACTGCAACGTGAGTAACTGTAGTGTAGCATGACTTGATAAATAGAAGCTGCAGCATGAGTCAACTACAGTGCAACATGACTTGAAAAATAGAAGCTACAACATGAGTCAACTACAGCATGACCAACAGATGGCATGAGCTAACAGCGTGACGCTAACAAAAAACCTAACGTTGACAAATAATTTGAGCTAACTGTGTGAGGTATTAGGAGCAGAGAGGATAGGTAAGACGATCTGGCTAGACACTAGACACTGGGCTTTAATCAGCACTTAGTTTGTGCAGTGTTTAGATAGGTAGCATGGTCAATGTTTTGACAAACAACAAATCAAGCCCTCCTTCTAGTGCCAATTTACTATACTAACCTAAATCGTCGGTGTAAGGCTGGAAGGGAAAACAAACATCGAAAGATCATCGGGCATACATAGCTGACCCTACCTTCACTTGAGGGAAAGCTAGAAAAGGGAACGAAGGTAGAGTGCCTTGGATGGTCTACATGCAACTCAACCAAGGACTTCCCCAAGCATAAACTATGGCTTACGCTAGGGTTATCACAACTAATGTCTTAAACATAAATCATGCGCATGAAATGTAAACAGAAACGTATGTAGGTATCATAAACAAAATGTAAACTGAATGTAAAATGAATGTAAAATAGAGTAAATAGAAAGAATGGCTAACAAAATGAACTGTATTGTATTTCTTAGAAAAGATGTTCACCGGTCAAAGCGTAGCTGCACGTGTGGATGGTAGGTCAAGCGCCAAGCCCGGGGTGATGTGATGTGATGTGTGTCAGAAGTGCTTGGATGCTAGGAGTCAAGTGTGTCAAGTGCCCAAGGATTGCTGGTATGAGTTTCCTAAGTCATCAACTTTTCAAAATTGCCAACCCTATTTATGTGAATTGATAGGGTATTTATAGGGTTTGGCCAGGCTAAGGTGCAGAATTCATGGGTGGAATCAATGGTTGAGAGATGAGAGGAAAGCAAATCTAACGACATGTGTCCAATGCACAGTTGTATGTGAGTTGGGCATGTGTGGGAAAGCTATGTTCTGGACCAGGTAAATTGTATCTTACAACGTGAGACAACTCACTCAAGCCAGCTTACGCTCATGAAAGCACAGATGATTCGAAGTGTAAGAGCTTGACAAGCTCACAAATGATGGAAATTTACAATGAAATAACAAGCGAAACTGACTCTAGCTTGCCTGAAACTTCTAGATTTCTAACTTGCCTATTGCAGGACATCAATTCAAGTGGTTCTGTGGCTTTTTGAGGCATCTCTACCTAATAACAACTTCCAGTGTGACTTGATTTGGTCGCAACATGTCCTCAGCATGCACATGCTGCACTCACGCTAGACTCATGCTGTAGCATGACTTTATCGTGACTTCAACGTGACTAAGCAAAGACTTGCAATTTTTCACCAAATTTTGAATTTTTGAAGCCTAATTCTTGAAGTGCAAGGATTGCCTGACTATGATTGATGAATTGAGCCTAAAAATGCCTTGTTTTGAGCCACTTCTGGGTAGGTCACGCTGGACTCACGCTACAGCGTGACCTGCAGCATGACCTATAATTTTGGGCTTGAAACTAGGATTATGGAGGTTGGGCCTGGAGGTTGTTGATGATGAACCCTGAGGATGACTTGCACATTCGAAATCAAGTCATTTTGACTCAATTTGGAGGCTCCCATAGATGGTCACGCTGGACTCACACTGCCAGCGTTACCACTACGTGTGCTAGAAGCATGTTCAATTTAGCTCAAAATTGGAATTCTAAATGCTAAAACCTAGAACTTCGAGGTAGGTACAACCGTGACCCTTGAGAATGCCTTACACCCTCAAACTAAGCCACCTTTGACTTTATTCTAATGTCATTTGGAGTTTCTCATACTGAGGGTAAGCTAGCTAGACAATGTGAGCTCCATGCCTTAGTCAAATTTTCCCTCCCAAAACTTCGAAAGGGCTTGAGTCATACTCATTTCAAAGTGCTAGGCCAAAATTAGTGGTGTTTCAATATCATAATGTGGTCCCTCATCAGAGTGCTTGTGAGGGAGTTGATATGCATGAGAATCTTTCTTTTGTAGGCTTCTAACCTCTTGTCGAAATGCTTAGAGATGGTCATTGCAAGGCAGTTGATGTGCCATTTGTTTTGGGCATGCGTTTCTTTTTTGAGCTTTTTCTATTTTACACTTTTCTTTTGCTATTTTTCCATATTCATTTGCAAAAAATCTTGTTGCAAGATAGGTGTTACCTCCCCACGATGAGTTGCCTTACATCCACATGGGGCCTTGACCTGCCTACAGATGCTTCCAATGTAGTGAGTTGCGTTATGCGCATCATGTACTTCACAGTTGAGCATATGGGAGGGCTTTACAAGCATTGGGAAAATTTGTAAAAAGAGGTATGAGGAGGAGAATTGTGGGTGTAAGAAACGAGGTAAAGGAGGTTAAGCAGGAGGACAGGATGTGCACTTCCAAGTAGCCAAGCTAGTCAGAACGATCACCTTGTAACATTGTAGTGTCCTGCAATCTTGGCAAGACACACCTCTGACTGACACCCCTCTAACACAGACCTTGAAAACAAAATAGAGAGCAAACTAGAAGAAACAACCATCAAGCAAAAAAAAGGTAAAGGTCTTGCTTGCTTTGGATGCTACTGAAGCAATGGACGCTGTTGGCGAGGCATGCGACATCCAAACCAGAAAGGCCAACAGTGGTTCTGGCAGCATCAACGTAGTGGGGTTGACACCGAGGAGGCTAAGAATTGTGGTGATGCATGTGCTTAGGAGTCCCTGCCAAAGGAAACCATTATGCAGTTCAGCTACAAGGTGAGGTGCCCAATAGCTAAACGTCTTTTGGGCTTAGGTGCTGGGGGGGCTGGAAGGTAGCACCTTTGTGGCTAGGCCATAATAGTGCTAGGACTCCAGCAGCAGGTGCCAACCATAGGAGCTACTGCCAGGGCAATGGACCATGGTAGCGGTAGCTCCAGAAGGTTAGCAAGATGGCAGGGGTAGTGGCATTACATATATTCCTAAGGGTGTTTTCTTGGCATCGTGAACTATGTTCTGGAACTGCAATGCTTGACCCCGCATCAACACTGTGCACACTTGCTTATTTGAACAGTCATGGATGCACAATGAGGACATTGTGCCGTGAACCCAGTTTGAGGTCCTAGTAGACCATGGTGCGCTAGTTTAAGGTCCCAGTAGACCATGGTGTGCTAGTTTAAGGTCCTAGTAGATTGTTGTGCTAGTTTAAGATCCCAGCAAACCGGTGTGCTGGTTTAAGGTTGTAGCGGATGGTGGATGGGCCAGTTTAAGGTTGTAGCGGATTGTCTATGCTAGTTGTAGGTCATAGCAGATGATTTTTGCCAGTTTTACATCATGGTGGATGGTTTGTGCTAGGTTATACTCATAGTGGACTATCTGTGTGCCAGTTTATAGTCATAGCAAACTATCTTTTATAGTTTTATGTCGTAGCAGATGAGTTTTGGCAATTTTACATCATGGCGGACGGTCTGTGCTAGTTTATATTTATGGTGGACTATCTGTGCACTATTTTATAGTCATAGCAGACTATCTTTGCCAGTTTTATATCATAGCGGATGATTTTCTTACCTTCTCACACATCAAATGTAGTATGGCTTGGCATACGAATGATTCACAGGATTCGTGAACTCTTTGCCATCCATGTCTGCCAACTTGAAGGCTACATTCCCGTAGGCTTTTATGACCATGAATGGACCTTCCTAGTTTGCTGAGAACTTGTTCACATATACATAGATATCCTTGAGAATGAGGTCCCCCTTTTTTATCAGCCATTGATGTGGGTTTGCATGATGCTTCTACCATTTCCTGTCTTGATATCGCTCGATACAGCCAAGTGGCTATGCACGCTCCTCCTCTATGGAGTTGAGGTCAATGATCCTCGACTCGTTGTTCTGGGCTTCGTTCATGACATTTAACAAGATCATTTGAAGTGAGGGTACCTGCAGCTTGAGAGGTAACATCGCGTCAAATCCATAAACAAGACTGTAAGGAGTTTTACTTGTTGTTGTCCTGCATGTTGTTCTGTAATCCCATAACACATAAAGGATTTTCTTGTGCCATCGTCTCTTGCTATTTCTAAGCATCTTCTTAAGCAAGTTGATAATGGCTTTGTTCGTAGCTTTTGCCTATCTATTTTCCTGCAGGTAGTATGACGAGGAAAAAGACTGCTTAATTCCAAGGTTGTTGCAAAAGGTTTTGGTTTCCGTACTACTAAACTATGGCTCGTTGTTTGTCACAATTGTCATGGGAAGCCCAAACGTTGTCACTATGTTATCTAATATAAAGTGGCAAACCTGTTGAGATGTAGTCTTCCTAAGGGGGATAGCCTCTACTCACTTTGTAAAGTACTCAGTGGCGATGATGATGAAGCTATGCCCTACGGAAGACTTAGGTGTGATAGGTCCTATAATGTCTAGTCCCCATCATTGGAATGGATACATTATCTGTGTTGGGTGACACTCAGTAGGTGAAACATGTATAAGATTTGCATATCATTGGCACATGTCACAAGTCTTAACTTTGGTAAGGCAATCTCGTTCCATGTGAGGCCAGTAATACCATAGGTGTCTAAGTTTTGCTGCCATGGCCCTAGGGGCTATGTGTCCACCGCACAATCCTTCATAGACCTCATTGATGATCTTTTATGCTTGTCCCTCATTTACGCATGCTAGCAATATCCCATCAAAGGAGCATCTACATAAAGCATCATCTCCCATAAGTACATATTGTCGGGCACGCTTGCAGATTGCATCCCTTTGAGTAGATCTCAATCTCCATGGGGGTTCGCCATGTTGCAGATATGCTTTAATGTTGGCGTACCACTCTTGGGTATCGACAACGCTCACAGAGGTGACGTATACTACTTGAGTGATAGGCTCCATACACTTGGTTATCGAAGCAGGCAAAGTTGCGAATAGGTGTGGTGGCACATTTAATGCTAAGGTGGCCAGGGCATCTGCTATGGTGTTGTCATTGTGTGACATGTGTTGAACATCTGTTGTGGCAAACTACTTGAGCAAAATTTTTGATAGGTCGCAATAGGGTTGTACATGAGTAGCTTTGCAGGCATAGACCTTAGTGATTTGATTGACAATAAGTTGTGAATCGCTGCGAATTTCTAGATGTTGAATTTTTAACGCTTGGGCTGCTAAGAGGCCCCTAAGAAGTCCTTTGTACTCTGTCACATTGTTTGTACAAAGGAACACGAAATGATAAGCAAATGGCTGAATGTCCCCAGAGGGAAATGTAATGACGGCAGCTGCACTACCACCTCGCATAGTCAAGGCACCATCAAAATGCAAAGTAGCCTCTAAATATAATGGGATAGAGTTGATGGTGCTAATGTGCTCTTCAAGGAATTCAAGTTCTATGTTTGTCTAATCGTCGATGAGTGAGGTTGTAAGTTGTGTAGCTATGGCTTGCCCTTTCATCGATGATTGGGTCACATAATGCAAATTGAATTCCGTGGTTATAACTTTCCACTGGGCTATCCTGCTACTTTCATATAGATTGTTCATGATATCCCGGAGTACATTACTTTTGCATACAATGTTTACTTTGCTACGAAACAGATAATGCCTCCACTTTTTCAATGAAAACACTAGGGCGAGACAATTTCTTTCCACCTCATTGTACTTTGCCTCATATGCTATCAATGCATGACTCAAGTAATACACTGGAATCTTAGAGCCGTTATCTCTTTTCTGACATAACAGTGCCACGATAGATGTGTCTAAGGTGGCAAGGTAGATGTAGAAAGGCTTATCCCTCTATAGTGGGTAAATAGTTGGGAGGTGTAAAAGCTCTTACTTTAGGTCATTGAAGGCTTGTTGACATTGTGTTGTCCATCTGAAGTTAACCCCTTTCTTTAGTAAGTGTTGCATGTAGTGTAACTTGTTAGTCAACTTTGCTATAAACCTTCTAATGAACTACACTCTACCTTACAACCCATGCAATTCTTTAAGGTTGGTAGGGAATTTTAGATTAACAATGGCCTTAACTTTATCAGGGTCCACTCGTATTCCAGCCTCCGATACTACAAACCCTAGCATGTGTCTAATTTTTACCCCGAAGACACACTTCTTTGGGTTGATGCATAAGTCATGCATATGGTAGCATTTGAGGACTACACCTAGATTTTTGGGATGGTCAACAGCCTCTTTAGATTTCACTGTTATGTCATCCACATAGTCATTTAGTGTTTCTAAGATGTAGTCACTAAAGATGTATGTCATGGCTCTTTGGTAGGTTGCTCCAACATTTTTGAGTCCAAAGGGCATCAGTGTAATAGAAGGTACCCCATGGGATCATGAAAGTGGTTTTTAACTAATGTTCTAGGTTGATACAAATTTGATTATAGCTGGAGAAACCGTCCATGAAGGATAGTAGAGCGTGACCAACTGTAGTGTCAATGAGTTGATCAATACTCGACAATGGGAAGTCATCCCTGATCGTTGCTTTGTTCAGATCCTGGAAGTCTATACAGATTTGTATTCCTCTCATTTACTTAAAAACTATAACAATGTTCAACACCCATTCTGAGTAATCAACTGCCCAAATGAAACCAGCTTGATATAGCTTAGTGATTTCATTGCATACGACCAGTGTGATCTCTGGTTATCCTTTTGTTTAACTACCTTCATACACGAGTCTAAGACAATGTTATGCTATATAAGCCTCAGATCTAAGCCCAACATGTCATTATAGGACCACGTGAATACCTCCACATTATCTTGAAGGATCTTGGATACATCTTTATGTGTTTGTGAATCTAGGAGGGGGCTAAGTTTTAACATCTTTATTTTTCCCTTGGATGCAGTCACAGGCATTTCAATGAGAGGATCCTCAGTTACATCCCCATCCTCTAAATCTAAAGCTTGGACTAGGTATTTGGGCCAGTCTGAGGATGTTTCTAAGGATGCGATAGTGCTATCAGTAAATGACCCCCAGTCTATTGACTCTTGGTTCAATTGTCTTATAAGCTTGCCATGTGGGCCTGCCAAGGCTAGAAGTGAAGGTAGATCATGATGCATGGCCATTCTTGCTCAACCTACAATAATAAGATAAAAGCCAAGTCAAGTGATACCTATTTGTAGCAACAACACATAGTAAACATTTGCAAAGCAATAATCAGATATGAAATGGTTAAAATTTTTGTCAACTATGATGCAAAATTCATAAGTTGTCAGTTTAAGGTCATAGTGGACTGCTAACTTGGTCAAATTATAAATTGTAATTATTAGTTTAAGGTCTTTTCAGATCATTAATGAGTTAGGCTTATAAGTTAAAACTATTAGTTTAAGTTCTTTGTGGATAGCTAACTTGGTTAAAACTATGATTCAAAACTACTAGTTTAATGTATTTGCGGACTGTTAACAAGTTATTCTTGCAAAGGTAAGTGCCTAGTTTAAGGTGGGACAAAATTTTTGGTTTGGCCCACCTGCCACGATGCAAAAAGTGCTACTACACTATGGCAGGAATGCTACGCTGTATGGAGCATTCCACATTAATCGGGGTGCAAAAATGGCAAGTTCTTTTCACCATGTTGGCTATAAATAGGGGTTTACCCCTGGTAAACTCATCATTTTCATCATAAGAGCGCAAAGCCCACATCTAGAACATAGAGCGGTTGTACCAACAAAGAGCAAGGAGGTTTAGGGTAGCGACTAAGAAACAATCTGCAACCAAGACGATGGCACCTAAAAGAGAACACAAACACCTAGTGCTCACCAAGGTGGACGAGGTGAAAGACACCCTGGGACATCTATCATAGGCACACATCGCAGTTTGAGAGGAGACTTGGTTAGCCCAGTAAGTTGCTATGCTACCTTTATTTTTCAGGTTGTTGTTGTCGTCTCTTCTTCTTTTTCTTATTTCCATTTTGAAATCTGTGCCTTCTGTCACCATTTTGGTTGTTACACTGCCGCTATTACCGATTCGGCTGCGATGGGTGTATGGATGCTATGCTGAGATTGCATGCAGTATTTTCCAGACCGCCATTGCTATGACTGCCTCACCACAAAGGTTTAGGTGATCCTAGCAACCTAGCAAGCAAATAGCATAGCGTATGGCCCTCAGGAAGGTTTGGCCATACACGAGATTTGACAACATGACACATGTTTAGCATAGCATAGCATGATTCATTTTGTATGGTAGAAGGTTGGTTGAAATAGCAGTAGCATATTAAATTCTTTTTGATTTGAAATTCGTATTTAATAATTTTTGTTACGCTAGGCCGGTGTGTTGTAAGACCTTTAGACCAATGCATTGGTAATATCATGTGGCTACGCTATTGATCCTATGGTTCCATTGGTGAGTCTGCCTTAGTTGTAAATATGTTATATTATTGTGCTACACTACATGAAAAAAAGGTTACGCTACGTTATTTACGACTGAGGGGTTATGCTACGCTACATGCAAAGAAAGGGTTACACTATGCTATTTGCAAACGGCTAATTATGCTACGCTACATGCTAACTCCACTCAAAAAATAATGCTAACATTTGTCATTCTATTGTGTAGAGTGATGTTAAAACCCATTCTAATTATCTTGGAGATTGTAGGGGTTTTGTGTTGCCTAAGTGAACCAATGGCCAACATTCCTTTGCCCCACACATGTGTGGAGCGACAAGCAGTCTGGTTCCAGGAAAGCGCATAGGACTTCCTACAATTTTTTCTCCAACACTTTAGTGTTATCATTTGGTCACACTTGTCAATGGATATAGTAGCCGCAATTACAAAAACCCTATTTCCTGGGGCAAACCAGGGTATTTTAAAATTTTTGACTGATGGGGCAATCGGGGACAACCAGGTAGAAGGGTCTAATCAACACCCAAAAAGCTTGAGGCATCTAAGTTGGATCTAGGAAATGCCTGAGTATAACTGCTATCACCTATACAACATGTTGTTCATTACCTGTCACATGGGCACCTATTTTCAGAACCCACCAAGAACCGTTTATTTTGCCAACGGGTGAGTTCTGTAAACGTATTCTATCACCTTATGCAATGCATGCTACACTAGGCAATAATGTTAACTGTGTATGTACCCTTTTTTGTTTTTCTTCTTATGTGTTACCAGGTTTTATATTGGCAAGAGTGGGCTTCACGGTGATACTGTTGCCTTAGCTTTGGCACAAATGTCCTTGTGGAAGTTTTCCTCTATTGGGAATGTGCACATCGCTGTGATAGGCCAATGTAGGGGTGAGTAGAAAACCTATCCAACTTTGTACTCCTAGTTTTATAGTAAGTGTAAGGAGGTCAGTTGGTTGGATGAGGATTGGGCATCCCTTAGGCTAATCACCATTGAAGATGTGTTGGTGGATCTCCCACTGTTCCCATTGTCATTTAAACCTGATAAGCTAGACCATGAATTCATGTTTTCATGTTCAAGTGTTTTTTCATTTTTCTTATGTTTTTTTCTGTTTAACTTTTTGCTTTTTCTTTTTGTAAACTGCTACAGCGGCGAAGAAATCCCAAGAGGTCATCATGATCACCTCTAGGCATAACGAGGCCAACGTTTATTTCAAGTATGGGGAGCTGGACGAGACCCAATGCTGGCTTTGCAACGGGGCCTCAAAATTGTTCGTCAACCACCTTCGGGATGCTGGGCTCATGGAGTTGTTCTTGGCCGTCAACCCAAGCATCCCTACTACCAAGATGCTTGCCCTAGCCAACTCCTTTTTTGAAAGAGTAAACCGCTTCTACACACATGCCCACGGTGTGCTAGTGATCCATGAGATTAACAACCAACTATTCAAGGATCTCTTTGGTGTCCCTTCTGATGGTCTCCCTGTAGGAGCAAAGATCAAAAAGGAGGCAAACCATTAGGGGGACATTGAGGAATGGCTAGGGGTGGAGAAGGGTTGTAAGGGGATACATATTGAAGAGGCCAAGCTAAGAGTGGCCAAAACGATTTACCCCGTCTTCTGTGCCCATGCTTTCCCCAAGTTACTCTCCCAAGGAAAAATCATTGGGATTGAGTAAGCTTGGAAAATGAGAGAGGTCATGGAAGAGGGGGGTCATTACAATTGGGTCAAGCATCTATGCAAAGGTCTGCAGGCTGAAATGGTCAAGTTTTATAAAAAGCCTAAATCCCGTTTCAATGTGCATCATGCCTTTTTTGTAGCCTACTTGTGGCACTTCATGGAATTCTTGGTGGTCGGCAAGAATGGAGTCTGGGTGATACAGAATCGTAACTAAATTTCCAAATCATGGATTTGCCAAGTCTTCCACACCACCCAATCCTAGGATCCCCCAAAAGCTATTGGGGAGTCATTTTCAATGACGAGCAGGGATTGGGTGGCATGCAACTTCCACGGCCAAGAGAATGTAGGAGAGGCATCCCCTGCTACTATGGGCAGCATATCACAGGGGAAATGTCTCATTATGGAGATAGTGGCCACCAAGTTGCAACATAAAAGGTCTTGTCTAGTTGAGAATCCTCCCCGTACGGACCAATAAGGGGGGCAGAAACTGCGGTTCAAGCTTCACAGAATGCAGCCTCCCATTGGTAAGTGCGTCCTCCTTTTATTTTTTTTTCTTATTTTTTTGGTTAATGCTCGCTACACTATGCTATGGTAAGTACCGTAGCACAGCGTAGCATCTATTTTAAGTTAGTATGCTTTTTCCTAATACAACCATGCTTTATTAATCAGATGAAGAAGAAGAAGAAGAAGAAGGTGAAGTAGAGGTGACGATGCCAGAAATAGGGGCAACTAATAAAGATGTAGGGGTCCCAGCCATAGAGGAAAGAGCCCTGATCAAGAAAGAAGGAGCTCCTACCACAAAGGAAAGGGCTCCTGCCGGTGAGGAGAACGCTCCTACAGATGAGGAGGACGTCCTTGCCAACACGGAGGACACTTTTGCTGATGAGGAGGACACTCCTACTGATGAGGAATAGGTGGGTGCCATAGGAAGAAGGACCCCAATGAATAAAGAAGAGGCCCTTGTCAACTAGAAGGAGGCCTTTGCCAGAGGAGCAAATGAACACGGAGGGCGCTGCCATGATGTTGAATCAGCTAGAAGTAGGGGAGCTATAACTTGATGCTAGTGAGTTTGACTGCATTTTTGATAGTATGTCAATGGGTGACCCCCCCCCCTCCCCTCGATTATCACCCCTAAGGGTTTGCTGGGTAGGAGCTTCACACTGTCATTTGCATTACTCATTAGCTTTATTTTAGTCCTCTTGGTCATAACTAACATGTTTCGTCATATAGCAAAAATTGCTATTAACACTGCAGAACCTCCTTTGATCTATCTGTGACCATGGGCCGAGACCCCTGATAAGTTTGCCTTCATGAAAGGGATGGTCGATGACATGATCGATCGTCTAAAGAAAATCAATCTAAAAGTGGGTGAGTGAAGTAGCTACACTAAGCTTTTTGGATTGCTAAACTTTGCTACACTACTATGACTAATGCGTGTTTTTGTGCGGTCGACAACCTCTCACCTCAAGTGGGACCCCAAGCAAGCAGTGAAGGTAGAAACTGTGTCTACATTCCCACCAGAAGTGACTAAAGTACCTTGTTGCATATACGATGAGGCTAGCGAATGTGCACTGTACTCGGCACGCTCCTTGTGGGAGTGCAGGCATGTGAACGAAGACCTATGAAAGTGGGTCCAGAGGCTTGAGAAAGATAAGGCAAGTCTAATCACCGAGGTGGGAGACCTCTGCTCTAGGAATGAGTTCCTTTTGGCCCGTGATACCAACGATGGCAGTTGGCACATAGCTGTCATTCAAGGTATTGGATGGCCGTGCAACACAACAACAAGACCACATGTGAAATAATTGAGTAGTGTATGCAGATGAACTTGTTGGCCTAGAAGAACCAGGATTGAAAAGATTATAGCGCAAGAGTTTACGAGTGGGGGCAATCCCATAAACACCACAAGCATATGTATAAACTAGAACATGCCACCTACCGTAAATAGTACAGGAACACTTCTATTAAGTTGTATACTCATGAAGTGTTCCTCGATGTCATTGGTGCTTTTGGGGCTTATGACAAGCTCATGCAACAAGTGACGGTCAGTGAATCCCCTGAACGGGAAGTGAGTTTCCTCGCAGGTGGGAGCACCACTACCTCCTTTTCTCCAGGGCCACCAAGGTGGATGGCTATTGAAAAGGAAAAAGTTGCAACAGACGCTGACTTAGGAGATAGGCATTGGGCGGACATTACTGAAGAGGAGGTTTGGCAATGCCTCAGAACCAGCTTGGGTTGCATACCCCCTGAGACAGACACGGGGCCATCTCGGGTTAGTCACTTTCTTGCAGTGCAACTACTTATCTCATTCTAACTTTTATTGTGACTCTAGCTGATTACTTCTTTTTCTATGATATAGAATCCAGATGAAGAAGCAATGCCCTTTGAGGGTAGTAACAATAATGTAGAGGAAGATGATGCATGATAGCAAGGGATCTTATTTGTATTTTTGAATGACTATTGCAAACATTATTTAATTGAGACTTTGAATGGAAAATGAATTATGACAAAATTCATCTTATTCAGGCTTATGCATTGTCTATGTTATCTATTTTTATCTTTTTTCATCTTTGTTTTAGGCCATTTTTGGTCATGGTTAGGTGATAAGAAAGAGAAAGTTTTTTTATTATTTGTTTTTGTTTTGAATAGCCAATTTTAGGCCTTGGGGGGACACAATGGTAGTTTAAGGCCATTCTAGGCCATCACTAGTTTTAGGCCATTTTATGCCATCGCGGAGACGTGGGGTAAATAATTTTTCCAATTTTAGGCCTTAGCAAGCCATAGGGTGATGCAGATGGAAACTTTTTCCAGTTTTAGGCCTTAGTGGGCCAAGATGTAATGTAAATGGAAATTTTGCCAATTTTAGGCCTTAGCAGGCCATAGGGTAATGTAGACATAAGATATGTGAATGGTTTAAAAGAATAAGTTAGGCACTCAGCGTAGATGAATGAATGTGAAGCAAAAAAAAATAAATGCACTATGGACATTAACCAGGTAGGAAGCAGTGGAGTTGCTATGCTATAAAAGTAACAATCATCCTCACAACTGCTTTCTGACCCATCATGGATTTGGTGATACGTAAGGCCGAGAGGATTTATTACAACAGTCTTCCACATCATCATCTTCTGCTTGAAAAGGCAACTCGGCCCATGCAGTTTCATTTTCTGAGCTGACATGTTGGGCCGGCTCTTTCATCAAACAATTAGTGCAGACGGAGACAGGTACTCTGTTCTCAGAGGTTATGACCTCCAAACCTTACTCCATATCTACATTGTTTATTGCCTGGGTTGCCACCTCGTCATCATGGATCACCACCTCCCTGCCTGGATAGGATAGATGGATTTCTTGATGTATGGATGAAGAGATGATCCTAAGTTGGGCTAACCACGACCTCCCAAGGATCAAGTTAAACCTGGGCATCTCTTCCACCACGATAAACATTGCATTTGTGGGAAACTGGTCCCCTGCCACAAAGTTAATGTGGATAGTGCCTTTCACCATGACCCATGCCCCATTGAATAACTTTAAACATGATGTTGTTGTGGGTTTAATTTGGTCTACCAAACCCAGTTTATCCATAATGGGGAATGGGATGATGTTCGTAACAGCCCTATCATCAATGTGTATCCTTCGGAACTTATGTTGGCCAACCCGAATTGTGATGAATAGAGGTGATGTAGTTACCTAACCCTTTTCAGGATCTTTCCTAATGGAGTTGTCACAGAATGTCACTTGGGATGGCTGTGGTTCTTTAGGCGTAGAAGGAAGCATAACCGAATGGATTGTTTTCTCCTCTACTAGTGGCATGTTCTCATCAATTGGTATGGATGTTAGCATGCAAACCAGAGCCTCACGGTGTGCGGTGGAAGTCATTACCAAGTCATACAGGCTCAACATTGTATTTTTTTTATTTTAGAGCCTGTTTTACTTGAGTAAGAGTGCTTATGAGGTCATGTCCACCTTCCTATTGTTTACTTCCCTTCTCTTCTTCCATTTTCCCTAGAAGACAAATTTCCTAAGGAGGGGTAGTTTCAAGTTTAGTGTTGGACCCTTTTGGGCAAGGTGGTGATGACTGTGCGCACATAGTGACGTTGACTTTGGGTGATGAGAAGGGCATAGGTGCAGAGGATGAGGGAGTAGGCTTGGAAGGACTTGGGGTAGTACGTTTCATTGCCACTTCACTTGTCAAACGCTCTTCTCACTTCCTTGGACGAGAAGGTTGTAGTGCTATCTTATGCGGGGCAGGGGCGATTAAGTGGTTTGGCCCCCTGATGATGAATGGTTTTCATGGTGTTAGTGCGGGTGGTGGTGTAGTCTTGTTTATAGAAGGTGCACAGGCAGATGTCCGAGGGACCTTTAGGATGAACGGTTGCTACGGCGTTTTTTTAGCCATTGCTGATGTTGGTGCACTACACTAAGGCACATGAACCACAAACGGTTGCCAGGGCATTTTGGGATTACTGTCTATGTTGATAGTGTTGATGATGTGGTTGGCATTGTTGGTGTTAAGTGGATATGTGTAAACATGCATAGATTGATTCTCGGGGTGCATGGGGTTGCTTTCATCTAGAACCAACTTCCCTTGATCAATCATTCTTTGAATGTCATCTTTTAGCGCTAAATAGTAATCCGTGTCATGACCACAAAGTTGATGGTAGTCACAAAACCGTTCCAGCCTAAAATTCTTAGGAATTGGGGGCTCGTTGGGAAAAGCCAAAGAGGGGTTCTTGGAGAGTTCGTAGTATCGTTGATGCCTTTTGGTTGCCTCCTCTAACATCTACTTGTATTGAATATACCCCACCCCTAGCAATTGCTTCAAGAGTTATGAAGGCTTGACAGGTAGCAGGGTGTATTTAGAGCAACCTTTATGCTTGAAATTAGGCTTAGGCGGGGTGGATGCTTCAGGTCCTGATGTGGAGGGTTGAGCGGCGTTGCCTGGGTTAGGCGTGGTGTTAGGTGGCGCAGTGGTTGCCTTCTTGTTGTTCTTGTTATTGGGCTTGGCTTCATTTGCCACAGTAGCCACTATGGCTATTGCAACATTACCCTTTTCTTTGTCCTTCTTGATATACGTGTTCTTATATGCAACATAGGCCAGATCTTTACTTGCCTTGGCCACATCTTGAATGATCTTAGTCTGGGCAAAAGCTTGACTAAGAGTTTGTGGAGTGAGGTAGTATAGTTTGGACTTAATAAAGTCATTCACTACACCCTTGAAGATGGCCAACAGATGGGCCTCTATGATAAGCTTGCAAATTTTATTCAGGGTAGCGCTCCATTGTTGTATAAATTTCTAGACCGATTCCAGTGGATCTTACTTAACACTCATTAAGTAATCTAGTGTAACCTCTGGTCTCAAGTTATACTTGAAACAAGTTACAAATTGAGTCAACAGCTCCTCTAGGGTTGAGATAAAAGAGCGTGGGAGCGCACGATACTAGTCCAAATCTTTTCCCGTCAGAGACATAGCAAAGACACAGATGATGATGTGTAGACATTGTTGTAGTAGGAGGGACTCATATCTAAATGTCACAAGATGCGCATTAGGATCACCCTCCCCATTGTATTTTGTAAAGTGGGAGAGTGGCATCCCGGGGGTAATGTGAGCATGGGGACTGTTGGGCTAATGGGATCATCATGGTAGAAATCCATGACTTGTACTGCTTCAAACCAGTAACTTTCATATCCTTAATTTCTTCAGTAAGGGTCTGGATAAGCTAGAATTATTGGTCCAGACTCGAGGATTATGCATATGGTTGTGGAGCTACATGGGCAACCACCATTGATGGTGTAGTAGGGGTAGTGGCCTGGCTCATAGGTGGTGCTGTTGGGACAGCCCCTACGAAGGGTGCTACTTATGTTGTCCACCACCCAGTGGGTGGTATTATTGGAGCAACGACTGCTGGTGGTGCCATAGGATAGGTCATTTGTGTGAACAGTGAGGTAGATCACAGTCCTATGCTTGGTTGTACCATTTGCAGGACCTAGTATGCTTCATGGTGAGTGTACTATGACATTTGGGAAGGTTGCGAAGCAGGGGGAGAAGTGAATGGGGTCTAGCATGTGGCTGGGGATGGGCCCACCGCTAATGGTGGAACAGGTGTAGATGCAGGAATGGAAGAAGAGACTGTATGCAACTATGACATAGATACCATGTGCACGTAAGGTAAGGTAGCCATGATCGGTGCTTGGTACAATGAAGGGATAGATTGGGGAATAGATTGTGGTGGGATAGTGCCTGGAAACAAGATGGAGGGATAGGCATGCTGATACACCAAGGGTATAGCATGGCTACCCGTGGCTGATGAAACTGCAGTTTGCCACGGGGTAGACGTAATCATAAAGGGAGCATTCGTGAAGAGCAAGTTCGACCAGAAGGACAGGGTGGGAGGGATAGTCACAGGGTTAGTTTGACCCCTGTCCTCGGACTAGGAATCCAGGTCCTCTTGTCTATTCTGAAATGCCTCATCATAGTGGGATGCCGTGTCTCACTGCTTCCTAGGCCTACTTGTTCGTATCATCTAATCTAAGATCCATCGATATGTTTTCGTCAAGGGAATGGAAGCACCAGGAGTAGGGATAAATTCCTTCCCATTATGGTATAGAAACTTGAAGTGACATTTATCTTTGAGTTCTTGGATATCTAAGGGCATATTTTCCTAGACCTTAGCACAAAGAAAATTGTAAAGTTTGGTATGTTTTGCCAAGCTCGTAGGTGATCGATTTTGGATCCTGAGAGATCAGCGTGGCCCTTGCACTAGGCTAGGCGGTTGCTCGACACCTGTGGTGCCCTGAACTGAAAAGGGGACCTCAAGGTTTGAGTTAGCAATAGCGGTGGTCAAGGAAATCATTTTTGTGAGGTTGAAAACGGTTTGCGAGCAAGAAAAAATAGAGATCAAGAGGCAATCAGAGGCTTTTCATTCTGCAGGGTTCCAAAGGAACCGTCATTGCAACCAACCTGTACCACACAATGCGTAAAAAACCTTAAGGATGTCACTTTTACGCTAATAAGTGTCAGGTACAGAGAGCATGTAGGACTACCCGTGAGACACAGAAAAGGCACCAAATGGTCCTTCTTCTAGTGCCAAAAAAATTAGCAACCGGAAACGTCGGTGGCTGGAACACTGAGAGGTTTCTGGGTGAACAATTTAACCCTGGATCCATGCGAGGGCTGTGCTGGATAAAATGGAAGTAGGATACCATGAACAGTCTGGTCGATAAGGCAAGGACTTAATCGGTGTAACTTAACCTTATGTGAACATTATTTTAAATGTGAAATACGTTAGGTAAAATTGAAGATGATTAATTGCAAGAATGAAGGAAATAATGTCAAATAGCGATAACAATAAAGAGATAAAAAAATAAACTCAAGTAACAAAATGCACCACCTCAAGGTCGAGAGTTCAATTCTTTGCCTTGTTTTGAAAGATGTGTAACAAGTTATACCATGTCGAAGGCACACAAAGAGTTTGAAAGCAACCAGAATGCTCAAAGTGTGCCAACTATGCTCTTGAATGTGAACTTAAAAGCCAACAATGCAAAATTCCAACAAGCCAATTGCTCTCCTCAATGTAAAAATGCCAATTCTTTGAGCAAAAAAGCCAACTGCCAAAAAATCCAAAGCAAAAAGCCAACCTCCAAATGCTAATGCAAAAAAAACCAACCCCCTAAGCGTTGTTCACTAGGGTATTTATAGGGCTAGGAGCAGGCGAGAAACATGGCTTAGGTGCCATGTGTCTTGGACCCCACAACATGTAATCATGATGGTACCTTGTAGGCGTGCTATGCTAGTTGTGAATTTTGCTACGCTTTAACCATGTTGTCGAAACTGCACATGCTAGAATATGGTGTGCCAACAAAAATGAAGTCCCCCCNCCCCCCAAGACTACGTCTTCCCTATCCTTATGAACAGGGTCAAGCATAGTGACAAATGTTGGGGGATGGATTAAGGGATATGGAAAAGTGGAACAAAGTTGCTGATCACAGTGAGCTTAGTCATTGCTAACAAGCTATAGAGCTAGCTGAAGATATCCTGATACATCTATCAACTTTGCATCACTTACATTGTTTAGCACATTGAAGTAGTGTAGCTGCTTGCTATGCTATGCTACACTATGTAGCGTAGCACAGCGAAGCCACCAATTTGAACAGAAGACTTATGTTGGAGTCACCAGCTTTTGCTGAAAGCCTTGGCGCACACCAGGTTAACCATTGGAGCATTTTATTGGTTTGCGTCTTTGCTACGCTACATAGCATAGCATAGCATAGCAGCCAATGTAACATGCATTTCTATTGAAATTGTGGTGTTTCACAAGGAAAATTTGCTTGTAATCCAAGGGCTAATTGAGACATGGTAGTCTTGAAATTCACAATGCTGTTAGATGCAGTCCTTCTGCTGAAATAGCTTGGTAGAGGATTATTTACATGTTTTTCCCTTGCTATGTTGTGCTATGCTATATAGCGTAGCATAGTGTAGCACCCTACGATGGCCGAATTCTGACTTTGCCTTGCGCAAACATCTTGCAAAAACTTGCATTCGAACACTTGATTGATTTTTTTGAAGGCTTATTATGCTGCACAGCATAGCGTAGCGTAGCAGACTTCTCCACTAGAAAACTTGTCAAACTATTTTATCCATCCTGAACACCATCGACAACCCCTAGCATAGTTTCCGAATAGACTGTCAGCCGAGTGAATTGTCCAGGTGGGTAGGTTGGAGAGTCCATCAGGCCCGTCAACTCTGGAAGTAGAAAACTTGCCGAACTGGAAAGTCTAATCTCAATGCCTAAATTTTCCTACCAAACTGTCATGACACTACACTTATGGAAGTCCTTGCCTAAACTCCAAGACCCTAGTGAAGCAAGAGGGTCTCAAAATTTTATGGTGTTTTAGTTGCAATGTACCTAAATTGAGGTGCACACACTATATTAAAGTTGACATAGTGGGGCAAGTTAGAAGATGAGTTTAATTGATATGATGTTGACCCACTATGGCACCCTTGACCGTAAGATGGTATGCAAGGATCGATATGTCTCCCTACGTGGCTATATTCATTGGGCTACACAGTTGCCAGAGTATTGATTGGTGGCATTGATAAGGTAACATGAGGCATTGGGTTCGAGAAGAAAGATGCACCACAGTGTTGAACTTGTACTGAGTGGAAGGATGTAGTGGTCTCAAAACTATGTTGTCCCTTTCTATGGTCATGTATAAAGAAGGGATGCCTTCGATGTTGTGGAGGATTTCCACTATAGTTGATAGTAGCAGCACAAGTAACGTTTGTGGGTTGATGCTATGGTGCAAAACCTTCTAGTACTATTGGTGGCAATGTAGAAGGAGGTGAAGGATGCAAATATTGAGGGTAAGGAGAAGTATAAGGAACATTAGGTGGTGATCTTGTGGGAGAGGACATGGATTGATAGTATTTACGAGAATGATAATGATGTGGTGAGATAGAGGATGTTGACCCAGTCAAGGAAATAGGATGCTGAACCTAATAAGCACTTGGGTTCAGATGATATGAAGGGTGTGACCAATTTGGGGGTGGCCTCCCCCATGACTAGGATTTTTACCACTGTGATTGAACACAGTATTTTTGTACGAACTTTGGATGCAACAGTATTTTTGAACCCTAAACCCTAAACCCTAAACCCATGGCCCTGGCATTTGTTTAACAAAGAGTAATATCTTTCTAAGTCCATGTCCAAGGGTTCATGTTGCACTTGTTTCCACTCCTGGATTTGTCTCCTCAAGGTTGACACTCTTCCATAGGTTTGATATCTTTCATTGAAGAGTTCTACCATTGTCGACCAACGTTGAATTGATTTTGGTCTTAAGGACCTATACCATACTTTTGCTTGGCCAATGAGTGTTGTAGGAAAGAGCTTAAGTTTTTGCCACCCATTATCAATATTGTTCCATGCACAGGCATTATGGAAGGCTTGTAAATGATGTTGGAGATCTAAATCATAGCCTCCTGAAAATTTGGGAAAGTTTTTTAAATCAAGCTTGGGCAAATGGCTTTCCTTACGATGCCTACAGGATATTCAAATAGCCTCTTGTATATGTATTAGGCTCTTAGTGGTCAGCAAGGGTTCATCGTCACTAGGTAGGTTATGAATTTGTGAGTTGGGATGATGTTGTCTTTGTTTATGTACATAGGAGACCCTTGCATTAGATTAAGTACTCCAAACTTCATCTTCATCATCGTATAATTCATTGGTTCTCCAATGAATTGCCTTACTGGTTGTTGCATTATCATAGTCTTGTGAGAGAGACATTGTTGTGAACTTGTGTGTGACTTAATTGTAATTAAGTTCTTTTCTAAGAGATATATTGTGAATACTTTGTTACATCGATCTTATATGATATAACTAATCTAAATAATTAACATCGTCTCTGACAATGGCACCAATGATGAGTGGCAAGGTACCCCTACACTCAACCATACGAATATAAGCATTCATGCATGATCTGGTCGAACTTCGCAGATAAGCTAGTTGTGGTATCTAGATAGTTACACGTTGATCACAGTTTGTTGTTTTCCCACCTAGACTAGTATTTTCTTTGTCAAATATGGTTTAATCTAGAGTGAGGTGTATGATGTGGTCCTAAACTAGTGCTACTCCTAGAGGCAATGGAAAATAACTTTGTTTTAAGCTAAGAGGGATGAGAGAAGAGAATCTAAGCTATCCTAAGTGCGATAAGCATTTGTCCTTAATCATCCATACACATCTTGGACCTCGTGTACTACTTTTGGGATTACCAAGCATGCATTACTTGAGCGCTCCTAGATATGCTACTAGGTTACCAAGTAGTCACACTTAAATGCTCGTGATTAAGTTGTACTCATTCCACGTTTAATAATAGGGATAGTAAATGAAGGGTAAGAAATATTAATTAGGAAAACAATAAATAACAATAGCAGTAAGCAATTAAAACTAAATGAATGCTGCAATGACGAAGTAATCTCGATCTTTATTGTCGATCATGTGTGTGTCCAAGTACATCACACTCAAATAAAGGTTCCGTACAATTACAATTATCACATTGCGAGCATGCACTCTGGAAAGAGTTGAGATGAACTAAAAATGAATAAAAAGACTCTACACTTACACCTACTGAATCTAACACACCCTTCCTGTGCACCCGAATGTATATTTATAGGCTTACATAGGAGTCACAATATCGTGTATCCAATATCATTGGCTAGGTCACGATATCGCAGGTTCGATATCGAAGCTTGACATATCATGGTTCATCAAAAGGGGAGTCTGACCCTTCAATTTCTGGTACAATGTAACAGTAGAAACCAAAAATAGAATGACCCCCCAACTTCTAGTACAATGTAATGACAAAAAACTAGAAATAGAATTCAGGTCATCGCACCATACCCTAATATTAGATACGATATTTCCACTAGTGGAGTCAATTACATGATTAGCACCTAATGACTTTAGGAATCGTTCTTTATCAAATCCCCTAAAAATGGAAATGAAAGCCATTTTCGCCACTTTGTCATGTATAATTCAACTCAAATGAGATGCTAACTCTAATAAGATTTTGGAATTTGAAAGCAAAAATATTGAATAATAACTCATTCACATAGACCACAATGCAAAGAAAGAACAAAAACTTAGCAAAATCACCTTTACTTTGCCACAGCAATAACAATTGCGACACAAATTGTCCCTATCTAAACAACTGACATGCCAACTCCACTAGCAGCTCCCAGGACCAACAAAACCTATGCAGACAAAATTCTTCTTAATAAATTAAATCAATGAATCAAGGAGGCAACTAAGAGCTCACTAGAGGCTTAATGCTTATACTACCAAACAAGGTCTCAAAAGGATTGGTAGATGAGTAAAAGCCTAAGGTCTTTTCAAGTTTAGACTTCCGTTTAGACCAAATGAGCAAAATGAGGTAAAAAGCAAAATGAGGTAAAAAAGTTTAATAAGCACAAATTTGATAATGAAAGATTTGATTTGAAATAGCATCATGTGTATGGAGTAAGATAACTTGGAATTGGAATGGCTTCTCAATCAATGTTACTCCCTATAAATAAAGTTTTTTAAATAAAGTTTTTGAAAGGAAATGATTACAATCGAATTTTAAAAGAAGAAACTGCACCATTAATCACCATTCATTGCTACCAACCTGCCCCTGGGAAAGCCTAGCTCTGTGAACAAGGGCAACATGAGATGTACCAAAGGCTAACGGAAGACCAGCAGCAGCTACTAAATCACAACCAGGAGGAAGGACAAACCTACACATCCAAGCCAAATTTTGCAAAACTCAACATCCAATTGCAGGCCATTTTCATGCATGCAGAAACATTTCTCATTACACATAAAAACCCACCCGGAAAAATAAAATCATTTTTCTTAATTAAACAATGCAACAGCACAAGCGCCAAAACCCAATGTCCTATCTCACCCTACCAGTTACAAAGCAAGACGCTAAACCCCAATAATTCACACTCAAAATAAGGATTAATTTTTGCTGGCTTGTGTTAACCAGTGGCATTAATCCAGAACAAAAGTTCTTTCACCATAAACAACCTTTCCCCTTGTAAATAAATTTTACATCTCTTTCAACATTTAAAATAAAAACCTGCTTTGTATAATGCCTACCATGCATTTTTTTGCCCACCTTTCGAATCTCTAGGTTCATTGTTATCACTTGCAATTGATTTTTTAATAATTAGAAAGAATAAATACCGGTAACTTATGATTCCAAAATCAATAAATTATGTTAATGGAATGGAGCCAAAACTCACAGCTCCTTTTCATCGACAACGATCTTCTCTGCAAACGACCCCTGTTTTGCAACGCCACAAACTGCATCGCCGACCTTGACTCTGCTGACCTTTTCCCCAGCACCCTCCACAACCCCTGAGAGGTCTGATCCTGGAACATAAGGTGGGTGTATTTTTTTCCTGGTATTTTCCCATAACTTGCAAAACGTTAGCAAAGTTCACACTGGAAGCTTTCACTCTGATCAACACAAATGTGGGCGAAGACAATTTAGGGATGGGATGATTGGCTGAGACGTACACGGGAGATTCGTCTGTCATAGGAAGTGTTGGGTCTCCCAACTTTCTGCAAACTAGTGCTTGCATTGTGCCTGCAACAACAGAGATTTCGGATTCTACAGCAAGATTTTGGATGCAGGTATCTGCTACACAACTAAGAATGCACCAGGAAAAACCACGAAACTCTTTGTGATATCTGTTTTGGGGATCAGCATGCCCAACCCTGTACGTCTCTAGCGGTTCTATCAAATTTTTTCCAAGAAAAATTAAGAATAATGTCTTGCAATATTAAACCAAAAAGAGAACTGAACCTTCGCTGTCTCATTTGTCTTTGTAGCACCGTATCGATCACGATTCCAATGGATAACATGGCATGGAGACTAGAGGACCGTCGTTAACCAAAATATTAAATGTTATATATATGTTAAAAATCGTTGAACATAACATGTTTCTGATGCAAACTTACAACACATGCTCATGGGGTTGTCAAATCCGCAAGAATGACTACAACAGGTAGAGTGAGAAATATCATCGTCATCTTACCCTTACCCAATAAAATGAAGTTAGCTATATCAGTTTTTTTTTTCATCATTCACCTATACCTATAGAGCTAGATCTTTGTTTATTAATAGCTTCTTCAAATCATTGTGGATTGTTTTTTTCCATGTCTTCTTTGGCCTTTCCTTTGGTGGGTTTCTTGGAATAGTGTTGTAACAACTTTTGTTTATAGGCTCATTGTCTAATTTTCTTTGAACATGTATAAACCATCTAAGATACCATTCTTGTAGCTTATGTAAAATAGAAGCTATCCCAAGTCTTCCTCTAATGTTTGTATTATGTAGTTTATCTCTTTTAGTAACGTTCAACATCTATCAAAGCATTCACATTTTTGTAGAGGGAGGAATATAATGATTTTAAATGTGACTTGATTTCGTAGCAAGGAATATAACAATTTTAAAGGTGATTCGATTTAGAAACCTATTTTAAACCTGACAATAATCTTAGCATTTGAGTTAAACCATATATGTTTTTGACTTTTCATTTTCTTTTAAAGCTCAACATTGTTAATCCTCTAAAGAAGATTACTAATTAGTCATTGTAACTTAATAGTTAAGAAGTGGATCCTGAACATGAAAGCATGGTTGAGGGCACCATTATTATTAATAATGGTGGAATGGAGAGGAATGTGAATCATATAGAACATAGATAATTGTTAGCAATAACATTCTTAGGTGTGGAGCATTAGAGGTTACCATTAAATTTTTTTTCTAGTTTAATGAAATTGAAATTGAAGCTTTATTATGTTAAAAGACCCATAACATCTATTAGATAGATATTATATTTTTATGAAAAATAAAGACAAACTCTACAAACTAACTAATCACCAATAGGAGCAATAAAAACAAATCATAAAACTTTTTTGCTGCAACATTATAACATTGTCTTAAATGGGTAGTCACAACACAAAAAAGAAACACATACAACTCATTTTCAAGGACTCTTAACCTACACATCCTACAAGTGTGCTTTTCTAAAAAGAAACATTGAGATGTTAGCCTACTAGTAAGACACTTGATTTGGAAGCTCTAGGTCATAGGTTCTATTCCAATGGGCAATGTTGAGTTATATAAAGTTCTATTTGGACTATATATTTTGGGATGTACCTATGTTTCACTTATCTCAAGTTTCAACATCCCCTTCTTAGGGGAGTTAAATCCATCTTTGACTTTCAATACTAAGATGATTTAAACTAAAGCAAAGCTTGTTGATGACACTTTGATACTTGATTGGAATATCAGTTGAGAGATAGTGAACTTCTGCATCTAGTTTATTAGATCTAATGTGATGTAAATAAAATTATTTTTTGTCTTCTACATTAGACTACAACTTTGTAGCAAATATGCTTAGGATTTTTTTGTACTTCCTCCCAAGAGATATTCTACTTATTCAACCATTACATTCTCTAAAAATACCAACTACAGTTTTGTGAATCCTCAAGAATTACTTTAGAGAATTTGTCTTACCCTGAGATATGTAAGCTATGAGTGTATGTAATAAATTGACTCAATGCTCTTACTATTCTTTCTTTGATGCACTTTCCCCACATGTAATTTTTCTCATGACTCAAATATTTAAAAAAATCTATTATTTGCATATTGGTAACTTTAAGATTGAAGTTATGATAGGCATTTCTTGTATCCCAGATCATCAATTTGGTTTTCTCTACATTCACTTGAAGCCCAAATGAGTGATAATAAGTTTCTAAAATTTGCAACATATTTTGCATAGCTTCTACCATGGTGGAGGTCAAGGTAACATTATTTGCATACAACAAAAGATCCACTATTTGGGATCCAATTTTGATGGTGAGTATTTTGCCCATTGCTTAATAGTGCATGAAAGTATGTCTCCTTCAAAAATAATGATTTTGTGTCTTTAAACCTTGAAATAATTATAATATAGATACACCCCAAGATATATATAATAATGAGATGTTAGCCTAGTGGTAAGATGCTTAACTTGGAAGTTCAAGGTCATGGGTTTAATTTCAATGGGCAATGCTAAGTTATATAAAGTCCTAATTGGACTTTTGGGATGTACCTATGTTTCACTTATTTTGGATTCCAACACCCCAAGATATATAGTCTAGTTAAAACTTTATAATTCAACATTACCCATGAGAATCAAACCTATGACTTGGAGCTTTTAAATCAAGAGTCTTACTAGTAGGCTAACACCTAATTGTTCAAATACTCAAAAAACATATTTAGAGAGGTGTGGCTTAAAGCACTCCTATATATATATATATGTGACAAGGAGGGTGGAATGGTGTTGGAATAGAAATATTTTTTTTAAAATAATATTTATGGTTCATTAGAATTTATCCCATAATTTGAAGTTACCAAATTAAGCGTCTTACTACTAGGAAGAGGTTCGAAGTGGCACAAATGGTTAGCTTATTAGAAAGATGGTTGCTATTTTAAGTCTTACCACTAGGCTAAAAATAAATAACAATTCAAAAAAATTAAAGTACATTACATAAATAATATAGCAGAGAGAGTCTAAAGAAAAAGCTAACAATTTTGGGATGACTTTTCGAATTTTCATCCTTACAACCAATCCTAAAAAACATTTCCTTTAGAATATGGAAAGGATCACTTTTTATATATTTATGTAGTTTGAACACTTCTTCTATATAATTTTGACAAAGGGGCCAACTACCAATTGGTTGAACTTTGTTATGGAAAATAAAATAATCATTATCATAACACTTAATAAACAAATAAACTTTTCCATGAGAATTATTATGGATATGTATTATCTATACTTTTTCACTGAAAATAAATACTTATCATTGTCATAAAGCTATGCTAAGGGATAAATATTTTCACAAATTTATTGTGAGAAAATGTACTATGGTTTTGTTTTTTTTTTTGAACATGTAAATCAATTTTCACTAAATCAATTCTAGGATTTCATTAATTTGAAGTATAAAAATATTTTCTTAGCCAAATATTAGATATCTATCATAAATATATATCTAAACTAGTAGCATAGAACCAACACAAATAACTTAAGAACATGTTTGGTTTCCTAAATTGTAGATGTTAAGTAAGGGGATTCAACTTTTTAACTTAAGAAACTCATTTGGTTTTAGAAAGTTAAATTTACAAATTTACTAGTGATTATTTGGTTGCACCTTTTTCTTTTCTTTGTTTTTCCCCCAAGGTGGAGGGGGACAGGGTGGTTGGTATTGTAACCTTGAAATAATTGTAATATAGAGGAATGATGAGCTATCCAATTGCATTTTGTAAGTCAATTGTAAGTCTTAGACTTTGGAAAGTATCATGTACACCTTGTGTTTGTAGTCCTAGCATGTGCAATTGAGGTTTATGTCTCCTAGGGATGCATCCTTGCTTCTTGTATCATAATTTTTGATTGTGTAAATGTTTTAAGTCTATTTGGATGTTTCTAATCTTGTTCAGGCATCCTAAGAGTGTTGTGACATATCCCTTTTCATTTTGGCTTTCACCCAAGACTGGTGGCATGGTGTTGAAGGTAGTAGGTGTGTTAACACCCCTACCTTAGTGTAGGAGCACTAACATACCCCTTACCTAGCCTTAATTGCCTCATTTTGCCCAAACTATGATATGAAATTACTAGGTTTCATTGACAAATATCCATTAATTAATATCTTGATAATTTTTATCTTTTCTTGGGCTTTTAGCATCTAGTTTTGAGTGAAAAGCTCATTCTCCCTTGGGTAAGTTGATTTCCTTCCAATTTTATATGTGTTCTAAGTTTTTTCTTTTACAAGTGCAACTAGATTCTATTAGAGTGCTACCTTGCTTATATAGCTCAAACCACTTGGTCAATGCAGAGTTCAATGTTATGCATTATGGATAAAGCTTATGATTTATCCCATGTTATATGTCTTAGATGTCTGACATTGTAAAAATACCAAAACTATGAACCTCATGATAATCAATTGCATTTATTAATTGAGTTACTTATTCGTTTCCATTGTGTGAAGCTACAATGATTCATCCTTATCCAAGGAGTTCATAATTATATGACATGGTGTTAGGCCATCAAGGATATAACTAGCAGTCATTTTATGCTTTTTGTATATGGTGTTGCACTTATCTTGTAAGGGATTATGACATGTATACATGTAAGTGTGAATGTGAGGATTGCACCTATCCGACAAGGGATTGTGATGCATGTGTATTTACTATCATTTTGTTCTTATATTTAGAAAATACATAAAAAATTATGAAATATATATTTACAAATATTTTCTTATTTCTCACTATGACAATATGGGTTCACATTGTACAATATTTATTTTAACATCTTTTATATTTATTGAATACAATAACATATACGAGTGTTCTTGGTAATCCTTTCAACATCATCTTTGAAGTTAACAACTAGATCATACTGTATTTTGTATGATATAATCCCATTGGTCACAGTCGGTAGGATCCCTGTCAATACACCTCGAGATATCTAGTTCAATTAGAACTTTATAACTCAACATTATGTACTAGAATTGAATCCATGACATAAAGCTCAAGAGTCTTAACACTAAGCTAAGAACCTATTGTATACCTTTTTCTTTTGAATTTTTTTATTTTGGAAGATTCTACCTCACAAGGTGTATTTTTTCAAGATGTAAGACTCTTGAGACTTAACATCTCTACAAATTTAGGCACCAAAAAATTTCAAAAATTTAACATATCTTAAATAATTGATGAAATGCTAGATAGTTGCTGCGTTTACTAGGCCATGTATATGGGACCTTGTATACGTGGCCCCATCGACGCATCCTTCCATGCGTTGACGTGGCCCCGTTTACGCCACACCTATTTCAACCTACAAATAAGTGGGCTTCTACCACACTTAGGCACCTTTTTGTCAGTTGTAGTGAAGCTCTTGCAGTTTGTTTCCGTGAGAGTTAGAATATTTTCCAAGTGCCCACAGTAGGTGTAAGAAAGGTGTCCAGCTCTTTATTCGAGTGCTGATGTACCTAAGCCCATTGGTGTGAACAACAATAAAGATGAGCTTTTCAATCATTCCTTGCAGCAATTGGACTTAGTCATTTAATGCATTTAATAGTTTAATATTTCTATGTTTTAATAGTTCCTTAACTTTCTTTTGTTATTATTTTAATTGCTATCACTCAATTATAGTTCGTAGAAAACATAAGTACGACCATCTCGAACATAAACCCAATGCTTGGCAACCCAACAATGCTTAACATTTGGTAACCCAGTAGTGATTAGGGGATGCTTAGGATGTGCACGGAAGATGGGATCGGATACTTATGCTAGACATAGCTAGGACATAGATTATGATAATTATAGATTACATAATATTTCATTCCTTACTTTCCATTCCAAAAATTAGATGCTAGAAGATAAAGTAAAAAGCCATAAAAATAAATTACCTCAATCTCACTTAACCATCACAATCAGAACATCACAAATGAGGTTGAGAAGACAATGATCGTTCTAACAAAGGATTTTGCTGGTTAAGGTCTGGTGTATGCAAAGTGCTTACATCTACGGAATTTGACCGAGTCGCGTGTGAATGCCCATGATTCGCATGGTTGGGTGTAGGGGTACCAAGTCGCTCATCAATAATTAACACTAAGTTTTTCTTGAGATTTATCATTGCCTTTTAAAAAATCAAGGGTTTGGGAAAGGAGGAGGTTGGGCTATTGGAACTTGAACATTTTTTTAACAATATTTATCCCCAAGATTTATAGTTAACTATGAACCTTATAACTTAGTACAATTTCAAGTTACCAAATCAATAGTCTTCAGAAAAATGATTTTGTAACATTATTATAGTATATGTTGCTTAAATTCTACCAAATATAGCCAATGAGGGGTGGCTCAAGTGGTTAGCTTATTATGAAATAATGATTTACAAAGCTACTATAAGTCACACTTAAGGCATTATCATATTTCTCTATAATTATTCTAGTGTATCATGTTGATTATATATATATATATATATATATTGTGAAAAGTAGTGTTAGAATTCAAAACATATTTTTCCACAATATCCACCCCTAAGAAATCATCATCATCATCATCCTATGAGTTATAAACCTCAATAAATCTTGGGGTGTACCTATTGATAGGGGTCTGGTTGGTTTTGAACCAATGGAATATATCATATAAATTCCAATGTGATCCAACTGTAAGCTTTGAAGATGACGTTGAGTGGATCACGAATAACACTCAAGTATGTCATTGTGTTCAAGAAATATAAAATTTATTATAATACATATGATAGAGTTTAATTCTATCTAACAACAAAGTGAGAAAGAGAAGAAAATATTTATGATTTTATATTTCATGATTTTTGTGTTAAAAAGAACAAACAAGAATAAACACACATGCATTGAAATCATACTTGGAGATAAGGGTAATGCTCACATACACTCACACATGTCATAATCCCTCAAGAGACAAGTGCAACACTATACACAAAACGCAATAAAATGGCTCTCAGTCACAACCTCAATGGTCCAACACCATGCCATAGAGTTATGGCCTCCTTGTATAAGGTTGAGTCATCATAGCTTATGAAAATAAGAATTAAATGAATATTTTTAGGGTTTTCATGTTTTATAATGTTTTTGGTATTTTAAATGTTTAAGGGATCAATAGCAAAAATGAGGAAAAATCATAAGCTTTATTCACCATGCAAACATTGGACTCCAAATTGACCAAATAATTCTAGGCTATGTAAGCAAGGTAGCACTCTGACAAAGTCTAACCACACTATGAAAGCAATGATCCAAAACACTTACAAATAAGGAAGGAAATTAACAACTCAAGGGAGAAAGAGATTTTCACATAATCTGGATGCCATAAGCCCAAGAAATAAGTAACTATTAACTTGTTATTATGTGAGAACTCTCCTTGAGCATCTATAGTTTTTGCATAGGAATGCAGAAGATTCATCAGCACCTGGACACCAATAGAGGCTTGTCAATGCCATACTAACTAACCCAAGTCACACTGCAGGTGAGTAGGTTAATCAAGGCTAGGTAGGAATGCACTAGCATCCTTGCGCTAACATAGAGTATGTGCTAGTGTAGCATAGTAAGTGCAACCCCCTCCAGTTAACCACAATTGATCACTTTCCCTTTGGAACAAGCCATCACTTGAAGACATGTGCCAAAATGACATTGGGACATCTAAGTGAAGCCATAATCATCCTAAAGGGCTTCAAATCAAGCATGAAACCTTATAGTATGACATAAGAGGTAAGGATGCATCATTAAGGAACAAAAACCTCAACCAAACACACTAGACTACAAAAATAGGATGCACAAAATACCTTCCTAGATCTAGGGCTTACAATTGACATATAAATTACCACTAAATGCTTCATCATTCCCCCAAAACTAGATAAAGCTAGTTTCATAGCTTTAAAATTCAAGAAATAATTACTAGGAGTAGACACATGAAAATGTCAATGTGGAGGAATATAATTGTACATATACTTTAACATAGGATCCATTACTAAATTACCACTTTGACAAGAAATAGACCAAGGGATGACAATTGGAAAGAAAAATCCCCTGATGTGCCTATGCCATTGAAGATGCCTCTAATATGATGGATGATCTTTGGTATATCCTCTTTGGTTTATCTTTAGTCGTCAACTATTGTGCATGTGACGCTTGTGATTCTAGGATGCATTCACTTCACCTCTAGATTTGCCTTTCACAAGAGGCTCTTAGGTTCTGGGTCAAGTAAGTGTTCTCTAAGTGGTACTAAAAAATGTTGTACTCATGGGCTCAAAGTTACAACTGTCAATGCATACTAAACCACAAAAATGCTAAAAATCATGTGAAATCCTTAAGCATTAAACCATCATTGAAAACATCATGCACAAAAATAGTGGTAAGTATAATCCCCAACGAAAGCATGAATAACAAATTCACTACTCAATGTCGAGCATGTACATAGGTATGACAACAAGATAGGATTAAAAATCATATACCCAATGGTATCTCTCCCCCATGATTAAGTTATGAGACACTATCCTTGGACAACATTAACTAATGACATGCACTAAAGAACACTAGCATAACAACTACAGATGTAAGCAAGGGAGATAATAAACTAAAAAGAGTTTAAAAACTTTTGACATTAATACTAAAGCAAATCAAGATAATCAAACAAACAAGTAAGAAATAAAAGTGGAATAGGGTAGTCTTATCAAATCATTAGGCTTATTGTGTCAGAACCACACATGCAAAAGACCAACTGAGTACCTTATGTCATGCAACCACCACCATCCTGGGAGTTAATCTTAAGCTCACTCGCTCATGACGCCATGCCACTAAGGATTCACAAGTGGGTCATCTCCATAGTAGGATCCTTTCTTTCTTACCCTTGTAAAACTTGTTGATGAGACACACATGGGTTCCCAATAACCAGTGAAACATTAGCATCCAACACAAGTCCATCTTTTTGGATGGCCAATCCTATCCTCCACTTTGCCTAGTTGACTTCTTGTTACCTATAATAATGTACAAGATATACAATGGAATGAATGAAGAATACATGATAAATGTGTGAGAGAGAGAGAGATATATATATATATATATATATATCATTGAATCCCTAAAGAACCATTCAGTTAGTTCATGGAGAATGTGAGCATATCCTACACACTACGAGAGATCCACTGTCACATCCCATCATCATTACTCATTCGCCAGGTAAGGATAGTTCTTCAAGTTCCCCTTCCAAGTGCTACGTCATACCTATCACCACCAATGTCATCTAGCCTTGGTTATTCCATAAATCAAACTAAGGAAACATTCCATAAATCATATAGAAGTTAAGATTCCAATTTTTTTTTCCTCCATCCACATACATATGCATAGCAGACTCCCTAAATTTTGATCTACTAAAATCCTCATGTTGATCCCTCCAATTGTGCTTACCAATCCCAATCCCAACAAAGATTATAACACCATGACTAAGAGATGATGGATATAGCATGGTTTGGGTCAAAGATTACAAATTTTAACTCCTAAAAACAAATGTATTTAAGAATTGGATGGAAGTAGTAATTAACATTACCAAACTTCATTAAGGAAGAAACTTCTAGGCCTTTATGGCCATGAGTGGGAATAAATTAGGATATCTTCATGGACTATTACATTGGAATTCAAGTGATATAGATAATGGGTTGAACATGAAAAAGGCTTACATGGGTATTGATTCAACTACTTGCTTTGGCTTAGTTGAGTAATAACATGATTTGCCTGAGATGGTAAAAGTACCAATTTGTGTGGGCCAATAATAATAAGATTACATTACTCTTCCCCTCACCTATTTTTTTCATCATCCTATTATATATATATATATATATATATATATATGTTCTTCTTTTTCATCTTTTCTTTTATCTTTTCCTTTCTATGAGAAGAGGATTTTTGATGTTGTGTGAAAGTTATGGGAACAACTGGAGTGTTAGATCACTACCTAGAATTTTTGACTTGCACGATAGGAAAATTCATCCCTCACCACATGGCATGCATAGGTTTGCAAGATTACAAGCCTCTTCTAACCAGGGTAGCTAGGTAAGGCAACATGTGAACCTTGGTCCAATCACACCAATTAGACCCATTCAATGGTCACAAGGAACCTTAATGGCATAGCCTTTTCCTTTAAGTGACCAAGCATGCTTCCAGGATTTTAGAGCTCACATCCTAAGATGTAGATTCACCACTTGCCCATGGTTCTAGTAGTGTCAGCTTTAACAGAGCATAATGTGAGTCTAAGCTCCCTACTAAATTTGAGCTTGATTCACTGATGATTGATAGAAGAAAATAGATGGATGAATTTTGATGTATGAACATTCCATCAATTGAGGCTCCACATTGGATCCATTTGGCACTCCTACATCATCATTGCATCTGTAACTTACCCATCCATCGTTGGCTTATTGGGTAACCATTCATAAAGCACATTAGTTGATTTTCCCATATACACACAAACACACTTAAGAAAAAGAAAAGATCATGAATGATTGATCAAAAATGTTGAGGTTAATCAACCTCTCATTTTGCACAAAATCTAAGGTCATATCAAAATCCACAACACTACCCAATGTTTTCATTTCAAAATCAATAGGAAATCATGGAACCTATCCATAGATTAACTCAAACAAAGTGTCTACCTCAAGATTTTTCCATGCTACTAAATAGGCCTAAAGGATTTCATTAAGCTTATTGGCCTAATCTCTCATTTACCTATTAACTATTTTCATGAGTATTCTAACAATTTCATGGGTAGTAAATTTCACTTTGTCGTTAGCCTGTGGATGATAAGGGGAACTTAACTTATGATTAACTCCACAAGATTCCAATAAATTCTTGAAAACCTTACTAGTAAAAAGTGTACCATTATCAAATATTAAGATTTGTGGTATTTTGAACCTATGAAGCACATTGTTCCAGAGGATGTTTACTATTGTGGCAGATGACCAGTTCTTTATAGTAGCAACTTCCTTCCACTTCATACAATAATGTATGCTTTCTCATTCGAGGTAATAGATATGGGACTAACAAAGTTAATCCCCCACATGTCAAAGGGCTCTAGTGGTTGGATCCACTATTGTGGTTCCTCCATACATGATGACATACCTCCCTCATGTTGGTAGTTATTGAATGTCATAGAACATGGTGGACCAAAAATAACATACAAGCAATAGCTTTGTCATGGTTATTTTTACAACATAGTGTTGACCATAGACACCATGGTGCACATGAGCTAAGACATCACCTTAGCATTCATCAAGAATACACCATCTTACTAGGCCATTAGGGCATTACTTGTAGAGATGCTCTTTGACAACCAAGTAAGGCCTTACCTAGTGTTGGAATCGTTGGATTTTATGTTTATCCCACCTAGGAGAAATCTTCTAGATCACTAGGTAATTAAGAATATTCATGTACCATAGACATTAATGTCCACTCTTTGATTTAAAAATGACCTTACAAATATGGCCATCTGAAAATTCATCAAGTGGCACACATTCTCTCTTGTTGTCAATTCATAACCATGATAGAAGATCTACCATCATGTTCTCGACTTCATTATGATCAATCATATGAAGGTCAAATTCATATAAGAGAATCAACCATTGTATCACATAAGAACTAAACTTTGGTTTATTCATGAGGAAAAAATGGTGCTATGATTAGTATGAAAGAAAATTTTACATCCCAAAACATCATGCCTAAATTTTTGTAGTGCAAAAAAAATGGCTATAAGTTCTTTTTCCATGATGGTATAGTTTAATTGAGGTTCCACAATGCTCTGTCTAGCACAATGGATGTAGTAGGGCCTCTTTTTCTCATTAAATTACATTAGGACATCACCTAATACAAAGTTAGAAGCATTTGTCAATAAATGGAATGGTTGAGTCCAATTAGGACTCTGTAACACAAGGGTTTGAATTAGCCTTTCCATAAAATATTAGAAAGCATATTCACAATTCTTACTCCACAAGAATGAAACATTCTTCTTCGTAAGCTCAACTAAGGGCATGACTATTCTAGACTAATCTTTAATAGAATAGAGACAATAACTAGTGTAGCCTAGGAAAGATCACACATCTTTAAGCATTATGCAAATCTTGTCAAGTTCAACTTCAATCCCTTTCTTTGAAACTTTATGACCAAGAAAAATTCCCTTAATTACCATCAGTTGGATCTTTTTCCAATTTAGCCTTAAGTTCATTTCGCAAAAACAACATAAGATAGTTTCCAATCAGTCTAAGACTTTCTAAAATGATTTTTCAGAAGTGAAAAAGTTATCCATGAAGACTTCCATACTCTTGCTGATATAACCCTGGAACACATATATTACTAGTCATTGCAAGATGGCTAGTGCATTAGATAACCCAAAGGACATTTCTTGAAGGTAAAGATCCCCCATAGAAAAATGAATGTAGCATTGGCTTGGTCCTCTGGCACTATATTAATTTGATTGTAATTAGAGTACCCATTAAGAAAGCTATAGTACTCCTAGCTCGAGATATTGTCTAACACCTAGTTCACAAAGAGCAAAAAAAAATGGTTCTTAAAAGTGACAACATTCAGTAACTTGTAGTTAATGCAAACTTTTCATTTTTTCTCCTTCTTAGGTGCAACTATAATATAACTAACCCAGTCATTGTTAAAGATGGGAGTAATAAAATTGGCCTAGAAAGATAGATGATTTCACTTTTCACCACATCATTCATCTTTGGATTGATTCTATGTTGCAGTATCCACCAAGATTTCACACTCAAGTCTATGTATATGAAATGTTGATAGATTAAAAGGCCAATTCCTATGATTTCATCATTGGACTAGACAAAGGCTATTTTCTACTTTGAAACTACCTTTTTAAAGTAAACCTTTTAGATGACCATTTGCAAGGAACAAATACTCTAAGCCTTCAAGAAGTGGCTTGAGTTCAAGAGATGATGTAGAAATATCTTGGGACACATTAAGAGTGCCCCAAAATTCAAGATCATATTACATCATTGTAGTTACCTTCACTATGTTTTCCATTTTTGAATCGAATGATTTGACATCAAATAAGATAAGAGCATCAATTGATCTTTCACAACTGGATGTGTCACTTTATCAACTAGATGCTCTTTGAGGTAATTTATGTCTTTGATGACATAATGATGCTCTATGACACAACAATTACAACCATGCTTGTCACAATACTGGGAAGGATCACATGAGATCCACTTATAATTTGTCTTCCAAGTTGCAGCTTTCCTACTAATTTCAAGGTGAAGGCCTTAGAAAACTAACTTGGCATCAATGGTACTCAACTAGGATCTTTTCCATGATGATAGGAAAGTTGTTTCCCATCCTATTTTTTGGTTTCATTATTACAAAATGAGCAGGGTATGATCATCTTATCAAAGTAGTCATAACATCATTCAATTTAACATAGGGCATCCATAAGATTAGTCTTCCAACTCCAATCTAATGTTAGTACTCATGAGAGAGGGAAGCCCCCAATTAAGGTCTTTCTGCAATGAAATGACATTAACTCTCAACCCAAAGCCACACAATGCTAGGTAGTGAACTTTCTCTTCAATTTGGATCTCCATCATGGGACTGCCAGGATTGGTCTTCTTTTTGAGTAGATGACCTTCTTTTACTACTTGTGTGATCACATTAGACATTGTGAACACCACTACTATTAGGTGCCATCACATTTAAATAGCTAGATACATTTGAAGAACCCTTCCTTAAAGTAGATGGATTACTTTAATAGTGTTTAGGGAATGATATTGGGACCTCTTGGATTTCGACTCTATTCTTCTTAAAGGATTATACTCTCCATATGAAGAAGAGGATGGAGTAGACCGATCCCCATGGCATTCACATATGAATTTATGAAAAAATATCCTACCATGGGGTCTCAAATATCCCTTCACAACCAAGTTGATAGTATCTTAGTAATATTTCCTGTAGTATACATGGAAGCTAGATCAGCATAGTGGACAAGATCACAAGATTTGGTTTTCCTTAGTTGTAATTGACTAGGGATTCCACCTTACATGGAATCAGGTAATAGAAGTTGCTATTGATGATTAGAAGCTTATAGGGTAGGGTTACCAAAATAAGAGTTTGGAGGAAACAACATCAATAATTGTATTAGAGAATTCCATGGAGCAATACCCCAAGGATTTGGAGTTGGCCATTATTGGTACTGCTGCATGACTTATGGGTACACACCTTTAGGATAGTACGATGGACCATAAAAGGGAGTTCTCCTTGTTTGCTTCCTAATGAACTTGGGATTTAGATGCACCCCATCTCATTCCATTTCCCTAGTCATGTGAGCCATGATTAGACAACATTTTGAGTCACAAGGATCCATGCAATACTTGCTAGGATCCTCATCATTAGAGGATGAAAAATCCTTATTTGAATCTTCTTTTACACCCTTAGAGGAAAAGAGATTTTTCATATCTTTTCACTTGTGCTTCTTTCTTCATATCTTCATATATTTGCCTCCATTCGTTCATCTTCTTTTGAATGTTAGAAATGTGAGCATAAGTTTGGAATTTCATGCATAAAATTTTAATCATGTCTTCTCGTACCTGAATTGACTTAGGTGACAAGGATATGTACCAAGTTTCTACTTTTTCAATGAAGGTACAAGGGAACAACTATAACTTTTTCTAATTGCTAATTATCCATTGTAGATCACAAGCATTATCAAATTCCTACACATGGAGTTAAGGATCATTTCTAGTATACCCTCTATATAATGCAACATTATCCATGTTGATATGTTTGATCTTACTATCATGAACATGCTTCTTTGAAATGCAGATAGCTTTGTTGAGCTCATGATAATCACCCTAGTCAAAAAAGGGGCAAGTATCATCATTGTATGGCCATAATAAGTGGATATGTTGGAACTTGGAGAGGATATCATCCTCATAAGTTTAGGTTACATTTGAATCGGTAGCCCCCAACCATGGATCTTCTTAGTAGAGTGGTTCTTTGTCTTTGATATTTGCTTTCTTACCTCCTTTCTCATTTGAGTAATCAAATGAAAAGCCATGATGGACCTCCTTCTTTGCCATATAATCTCAAAGATCTTGCCTCAATTAAGGCTCATAATCATTAAGGTTAGTTGTTGAAGCCACATAGATTGCTTAAAATTCTTATAGCCCAAGGTTGATCAAGGCCTATTTAAGATTCACTGGTGTAACTATGGTTGTTTCCTTTGCAAAATGTCCATGAATCTTACACCATATTCCCTTCTTTTTTTGATGATAAGTTAAGACAACTAGTGGTAGTATTGGGTCATTCACATTCTCAAATACAACAAAAGCCTTTTTTTTTTTTTTTGATACCTCTATTGAGGTCCTTGGTGGACTCTTAGCATCATCTACCATCTCACTTGTGTTCACAACCTATACACATAATGCTAAGACATACAATAGATTTGAATATAGATTAAAATCAAAATTATACAAGTATTTCTAGGCAGTTAACCAATGCATTCCCTAACAATGGTGTCAATGATAAGGGTCCCATTAGTTTTAGATCAATGGAATATATCATACAAATCGCATTACGATTCCATGGTAAGCTTTGAAGATGATGTTGAGTGGATTGTTAAGAAAACTTGTGTATGCCATTGCATTCAAGAAATATAAAATACATTATAATACACATGATACAGCTCAATTTCATGTAACCATGAAGAGAGAGAGAGAGAGAAGAAAATATTTATGATTTTTGTGTATTTTATGGTTATAAAGAACAAATGAGAATAAACACACATGCATTGTAACCCCACCTAGAGATAAGAGCAATGCTCACACATACTCATGCATGTTGTAAACCCTTAAGGAATAGGTGCAACACCACATACAAAATGCAATAAAATGGCTCTTAGTCACAACCTCGATGACCCAACACCATGCGATACATTTATGACCTCCTTGGATAAGGTTAAGCCATCATAACTTATGAAAACAAGAATTAAATAAATTTTTTATGGGTTTTAATATTTTATAATGTTTTTGGTATTTTTAAGATTTAAGGCATTAATGGTAAAAAAGGACGAAAAACCATAAGCTTTATTCACTATGTAAACATTTGACTTTACATTGGCTAAATAGTTCTAGGCTATGTAAGTAAGGTAGCACTTTGACAGTCTAGCCATACTTATTAAAGCAATGACTCAAAATACACAAAAATAGGGAAAGAAATTAACTTACCCAAGGGAGGAAAAGCTCTTCATACAATCTGGATACCACAAGTCCAAGAAATGACTATCTATTAAATTTTTTTTGTGTGAGAAATATCCTTAGGTATTTATAGTTTTTTCATAGAAATAGAGAGGGCTCATTAATGTTATACCAGCCAACCCAGATCACAATGCCGGCAAGGGGGATTGATCAGGGCTAGGTAGGAGGTGCACTAGTATAGGTAGTCAA
>MNCI01015670.1:212499-293023 GCA_015680685.1 Gnetum montanum | reverse complement strand
CTCCCCCCTTCCCCAGTCAATCACAATCAATCACTTTTCCTTCAAAATAAGCTAGAACTCAAAGGCATACACTAAAATGATTCCTAAATATCCCAATGAAGCTAGAATCATCTTAAAGGGCTTGGAATCAAGCATGAAATATTAGAATATGACACAAAAGATAAGGATGCATCACCAAGGATCAATAATCTTAATTGAACATGCTAGCCTACAAATAAAAATCTCATAAAACACTTCTCGAGATCTAGGATTTGAAATTGACATATAAATTACCACCTAATCATCATCATCCTAGCCTTCTCCCAAAAAATGGGGTTAACTACATGAGTTCTTATTTTTCATTCTCCTCTATGCAAAGTGATATTCTTATCTATTTAGAGTTTCTTCAAATCATTGTCAATTATTTTCTCCCATGTCTTCTTTGGCCTTCCTTTCAATGACTTTCCTAGAATAGCGATGTAGCAACCTTTATTTATAGGCACATTGTTTAATCTTCTTTGCACATGTTCAAATCATCTAAGATACCATTATTGTAGTGTATAAGTGATGAGCAATGAGGTACCCCTACGCCCAACCATATAAATCACTAAGAAATTCACACGTGATCTAGTCAAATTTTGTGGACCTCTAGTTCTTAAATGCACTAATTCACTAGGTAGTGAAATGGTCATTGAGAATGTTTGTTATCTTCCCAAATACACTTGTGAAGCTCAAGGATATGATTTAAGTGTAATTAAGGTACATGATTTTTATCATTTTTATGTTTTATAAATTTAATCACCTACAACAAGAATGAAAGGTAGAGTAATTTAAGATCTAGTTTATCTACTGCCTAACTAGCCTAACATAAGTACCCATTCCCACTTTCCAAACACATCCTAAACATGTATAGCACTATTGGGCTACCAAACGTGAAGCATTTCTAGGTAACCAAGTGCTACACATATGCTCATGGTGGTCGTGCTTGTGTTGATTAAAAATTAGAATCAATTACTTAATTAAAGGACATTAAAGTGAAGTGCATGAGAGTAAAGTGCATAAATATTAAATGCATCAAGAAAACATTAATCTATTCTCAGTGCTACAATGATGATCAAAAGAGTTCATTTTTATTCTCATCACACTGTTGTGCTTAAGTACATTAGTGTTCGAACAAAGATCCATATACACTTAGACTCTTGCTATGGGCACTAAAAAAATATTCTAACTCTGGAGAAAACCAACTACAAGAGCTTCACTATCTATGAAAAGAACTCTGAAAAACTTATTGAAAATCATGAGCCCAAGCGCTATATCAGATATTCGACATCATGTCCTAGGCTCCAACATCAGGTATCTAATGTTGAGGCTCTAATATCAAATATCTGATATTAAGCTAGTCAAATGATGACTCATCATACGCCCATAACTGAATGAAAAATTGTCCTTGAGTAAGGAAGAGGAGGAAAAAGTTCCTTACAAAATACAAGGAAGGTATGGAATTATTGAATAACATACAAACTAACTCAAATGGAACAATAGACTTTGAGTGCCTAAGTATATGGATTTATAATCTTTTGCAAAATTGGATGTTCATGATAAGAGAAGTGAAAACCCTAGATAAAACTAACATCCACTCCACTTGGTAGTTGAAGAGCAAGAGAGAAGATCCAACAATCATGAATGGTCCTCATCATGTGGTATTGCTACATCATCCTTAGTGAAGATAGTCCTACTTCCAGTTCATGCTTCCCACTGCAATCACAACAAAATCATGAATTAGTCTACAATGTGTAACACATAGCTGTTCAATACCTTGTCTCATTGGTGGTTACACTCAGCTAGGTTGTGATTGTGGTAGATTGATTCCTTTAGGAGTGTTAATGGCAAGACTGACAAATAAGATAAAATAGATAAGTAGTCCATTAAATTTGAAAAATTTCTACACAAAGAAATATGTGAAGAGGATGTAAGAATTTACAACAACAAAAAGGAAATTTCATTGAACAATGTTGTGAAGATGTGCACAATTAGATGTCACTAATGAGGTAAATAAAAGGATTTGATTGTAAGAGTGTCTAAAGATAAAGAACTTAACTACCTCAACCAAAAGATATGCAAGTGGGTCCTCCCTAAAGTAGGAATAGGCATTTTACTACCCTTTCATAACTTCAAACTGAGAAGTTCATGGACCCCATGGATGATTAATGGTTATGGAAGGTTAAGTACAAAAACCTGGAAGAAACTACCTAATAATTTCAACACATCAAACTAGGACATCAAATAAGAACATGAAACTAGCAATGAGGTGAGACATGGAAAGTCTAGATGGATGAGAGAGTGTGTGGAATAAAGTTCCTAATTAAGGTTACATGAAGTTCCTTATGAAGTTTATGGTTAAATGACTTGATAAGATCCATCCTTAGTGCAAACCAAAACCAACCACGTTTAGTGACTTCGCATTACCATTCTAAGACCAATCCAACCCCTAAGACACAAGAGTGCTTCCATAGAATAACCATCATTCCTTATTAGAAAAGAAGAGAGAAATAGGAAGTGAGGAAGGGCCTTAGTTAGATGAGACCTTTAAGCATGGGTAACATGTTTTTCTAGTCCCATAACTAGTGCTTGTAGCTCATTTATTTTGTCTAAGGGATGTGCTTTGAATTCCCATCATTTTGTTTTTTTGAAATGGAAACCACATCATGCAAAGACTTATTTCATTTATTGTGTATAAGGGGTGCACTTGGAATTCCCATCATTTTTTTTATGAGAACCACCCCATGCAAAACTTATTTAGCTTCCTTTTATTGGTCAATGTAGAACAGTAAGAAATCCATGAAAACACACATGCACCAAAGTAGAAAAGCACAAAGAATACTGAATCCCTTTGAAGTTACACCTTGTTCAAACCTTTGAATCCTTTCCAATTTCAAAAACTACCAAAGTCACAAATTCATTATAGTTTTGTTAATGAAAAAGGAACTGCACATTTCCAAAACAAGAAAAATCATAGAGTTTATGGATGGGGGGATGTTGTGAACTCACTACCTATTGCATGAAAAGAAATCATGTAATCATTATTTGTAACAAAATTCAAAGCTAAAGTCCAAACACCAACAATCAAATAACAACATAATACATACCACCATCAAGTAATGAATTACCATTATGCCTAGCACTTATTAACAAAAAGTTAGAAAATCACACTAGAATAAAAGAAAATATAAATGAAAGCGTAAAATATTCAAGAAATAACAAATGTACTAATGATGTTATAAAAAAAATTAGTAAAGATTAATAACATGAAAACAAGAAAATGTAAAATAAAGAATGCATAAAACAAAAAAGGTGCAAAATAAAATTGTGTAAAACAAAAATAGTGAAAAACTAAGGATCCACTTATATAGTTAGCATGGATGGCCATCTCCCCACAACTAAGTTGAAAGAAGGGAATCCAAAATATGGAGCATGATTTTTATTCAATGAGGCATTTGTTGTATTTGTTGGCTTATGCTTATGGAAAGGTTTGACTTGTTGTATGTTGACTGGCTATTTCTTATCTAGGCTTTTAGGTTTGTAGATCATCATGATCCCCAAAGAAAAAGTTTCATAAATTATATAAGGTCCTTCCCACAACGTTTGGAACTTAGTTTGTTGAGGTACGTGTGTGGGGTTCTAGTAGAGAACCTGATCTCCTAGTTGAAATTTGACTTTTCTGATTTTAAGGTCATGGCACTTTTTGTTAAATGGCTTGTGCAACTCATTAGATGATAGGGACACCAATCAGTTTTTGTCTAGCAAGTTGAGACTCATCAATCTTTCTTTTTGTGCTAGATTCAAGTCAAGGTTGAGGTCACAGGCTATTGATAGCATATAGAGCTCAGATTGAATATGAATTGTTGGTAATTTTTTGTACAGAAGCTCATAGGAAGAGTAGCCTAGAAGAAGTTTCCATGTTGAGAGGTAAGCCCAAAGGACATCATTGAGTATCATGCTCCAGTCTTTGCTATATTTGCTAATAGTTCTTATTAGAATCCTTGTGATTTCCCTATTGGTAACCTCAACTTGACCATTAGCTTGGTGATGGTAGGGTGTTGTGAGTTTATGTTCAACCCCTAGGCGTTGCATGAGCTTCCAAAAGGTAGTGCTTGTAAAGTGATTTTCATTATCAAAAATTAATACACATGACACACCAAACCTATTTACAAAATTTTGTTATACAAATTGAGCAGTAATAGAAGATGTACAATTGGTGACGGCTACTGTTTGTACCCATTTTGTACAATAGTCAACAGTAACTATGATGTACACCTTTCCATTTAACAAGGATGTGATGGAACCCATGAAGTGAATGCCCCAGATGTCAAAGGGTTCTAGTGGTTGAATCCATTGTTGAGTTCCCTCCATTCAAGTAGTCATTCCACCATCTTGTTGACATCATTCACAAGAGCAAACATATTTGTGAGAATCCCTGAAGATTGTTTTTCAATAGTACCCTACCATCAAGATCTTAATGGCTATGCATCTCCCAGCATAGTGGCCTCCACAAGGACCTTCATGAGCATCTTGGAGAACACACAGTTGATCAACATCAGAAACACACCATCAAACCAGGCCATCGGCACACACCTTGTAGAGGTGTTCATTAATCTCCATGAAACATTTTACCTAATAAAGAAACTATTATTTCTTTTGGTGGTCTAACCCTTGTGGCATCTCTTAGATGAGAAGATAGGTGAGAATGCCATCATACCATTTAGGCTCATTGGGAAAGTGTTCAGTTATAGCCCTAGCAAAGAGGAGTTTGTCAAGAAACATATCAAATAGTAAGATTTGCTTCCTCTTTATTATTCCATCATAACTGAGACAAGTGATCAATGACCACATTCTTAGTACCCTTTTGATCTACCATCATGAGATTAAATTCTTGTAAGATCATCAGCCACCATATGACATAGGGATTCACCATTGGCTTTTTCATTAGGAATCAAATGGCATTGTGATTTGTGTGCACAAACACTTTGTATCCAAACACATAATGCCTAAACTTTTTTAGAACAAACACCATTGCCATCAGTTCTTTTTCTATAATGGTGAGTTCAGTTGTGCATCCACAATGCTTCAACTTGTGTAGTGGATGTAGTATGGACATTTCTTATCATCCATTTGTATAAGCACAACTCCCAAGGCATAATTTGAGCATCTGTCATAACATGAAATTATATGGATGAATCATGTGCTTGTAGAATTGTAATTTCTACATGCCTATCTTTTAGTTGTTGAAATGCTATTTCACATTTCATGGTCCAAACAAATGGAGCATATTTCTTCATCAACTCAACCAATGGTTTTGTGATCTTAGAGAAATTTTCTATGAATCGTTGGTAGTAGCCAGTATGTCCAAGGAATAACCAAACATCTTTGATAGTTTTTAGTTAATAGGTTCTTCCTTAGATAACCCTTGTTTTTTTAGGATCGACCTCAATTCTTTCTTGTGATATTTTGTGCCCTAATATAATGCCTTCCTAGACCATTAGATGAATCTATACCGTCTGAAATCGTCCGCGTAAGGCTGGAAGAAAAACGAATGCCTAAAGATCTCCGAAGAGATACAACAGACCCTGCCTTCATGTGAGGGCAAGCTGGAAAAACAAAGGCAGAGTTCCTTGGATGTTCTGCACGTAGATCAAACAAGGACTTCCCCTAGTGTATGCAATGGTAGTGCGCTGGGTTATCGTAAACAAATGCAAACGTAAATGTGGACAAGCACTAACAAGGTGTAAACAGCATAAGCAGAAAATAATGTAAACTGTAAATATTATTGGCAAAAATGTAACTATTTGTATTGATTGAAAATTACAAAGAAGTGCACCAGTCAGAACGTAGTTGCAGAATGATTGTAAGGCAGACGTTTAGCCCCGATGTGAAACGTGTTGCAGACGCTGGTAGAGTGCAAGTTTTTGACTCCAAAGTGTCCGACGTGTGAGATTTGGATGCTCAAAGTTGCTCAGTGTGACAAAGTTTTGTATGGTGTAATTTGCCCAGAATTCTCTGCTCTTGAGTGTTTTTGAATTCCCCCTCGATTTAGTATGAGATCAAGGTATTTATGTAGGTTTGAGCATGGGATTTGGATCTGTGTGGAAGATCCATCGTTACTGCATGCGAAAATGCGAATCGGGCAACAGGTGTAAACGTTTTGACCAGATGCACAGAATTTTACAATGTACAGGGTGCAACGTGACCAAGATCTCTTACGCTGGCTTGTGTAATCCACATCGTGAGAGCTTGATATGCTAAAAAATGCAAAATGTACAAAGAATGTTAAAGTACAAGAGTGGATCTGGATGTCTGGCCTCCAGATCTATAGATCTATGCTATTTTTGCTCTGCCAAGGCCTCCAGCATGCATGGATCTAGCTCTAGTGTATCTACAACATGTCCTAGCATCAGTATCTAGTGTCCAGCATCCCAGCATGTCAGCGTCCAACATGTCCAAGTGTTTACACTGGTGCATACGCTGGTGCCAACATGCCAGCGTGACCATCAATGTGTCCAATGGTTATGATGCATTTTAAGCCTATTTTTAACCTGTGAGACCTATTTTCGGAGTGGATCTGCATGCCTAAGGTTGAGAGGGTTCTACACATCTATTTTGAGCCAATTTGGAGGCTTTTTTGGCACATTTTTGGTTGTTCATGCAATGGTCATGCGAGCTAGCATGACCTTAGCATGACCAAGTGTTTATGCCCTATTTTAAGCTAATTTTTGGATGTTGATGCCTTTTTGTTGATGCTCAACTACTGCTTGCTCTCCAGGGTGGCTTGGATGCTAAATTTGACTCCATTTTATTGCTATTTTAGGCCCATTTGGTTTGGCCACATTGTGGTCATGCTGCACAGCGTGACCTCAGCATGACCAACTAAAAATGCCATGTTTGAGGACCAAATTGTGAGTTTTTGAACCCTTCAAACATGTACAAGTGTTGCCTATCCCTAGGGGTTGCTTGGATGTTGAAGATGATGCCTAAAAATGGTTGATTTACCCTATTTTTTTTTGGTCACGCTGTGCAACGTGACCTCAGCATGACCAACTAAAAATGGCACATTTGAAGCTCAAATCTTGATTTTTTGAAGCCTGAGAGTCAATACAGTTGTTTCCTATCCCCTAGGGATTGAGTTCATGTCAAAAATGGACCTGAAACTACTTGATGTACCCTATTTTTATTTGGCCACACTGTGTAGCATGACCTCTACCTAACTAAGTGGAAATGACACATTTTGAACCAAATTTGGATGTCTGATGCTTGTTTCTTGAAGTTCAACTACTACATGCTCTCCAGGGTGGTTTGGATGCTGAATATGAGCCCAATTTGATGTTATTTTAGTCATATTTTATTTGGTCATGCTGTGCAGCGTGACCTCAGCATGACCAAGTTAAAATGACATATTTAAAGCTCAAATCTTGATTTTCTGAAGACTGTGAACATGTACAATTGTTGCCTAGCTCCCGAGAGTTAGATTCATGTTGAAATTCTTCCTGGAGGTGCCTAAATTGAGTTGTTCTTATTTGGTCATGCTGTGCAGCATGACTTCAACATGACCAACTGAAAGTGCCTTAAAACATGTGATTTTGAGCTTGAATTTCAAGGTTCTAGATGTTGGGAGCTACAAGGGACTCCAGTGATGCTTAAGGGGGGTCTGCATGCCTAAATTCAGCCTGTTTGGACATGATTTTGGGGCTCCAAAGTTTGGTCACACTGGTCATACACTAGGCAGCATGACCAAAGTGTGTGTGACCAAACTTGCACTTTTTGGGCCTAAAACCCTTGATTCTTGATGTTGAGGCTTACTGTAGCATCCATGGGCCCCTGGGGAACCTTGCTTGCTCCATTGTGGGCCATTTGAGGCTACTTTGGAGGCTCACAAGTTGTCTGGAAGTGTTACTAAAATTTTTGTGGTGTTTTCATTGGACCCTCTTTGTTGACGCCTAGAGGAATCTACCTAAGAGGCGTCGACAAAGAAGTACAAAACACCATGATCGACTTGGCATCCAGCACTATCTGTTGGTCATGGCCAAATGTCATCACACCGTGTTTAGGAGTACATGAAGGTTGTGACTGGGAGGGATCAAGGGTTGATCATGGGGTCGTTTCATTTAGACTGCAAGAGAGGGATGCGGGAGAGGGATGCCCTCATGTGAACTTGGAACCAAGGCATGGCAAGTGCATTCTTTGGAGAAACAGGACCCTTGTGTTGTGTTTAAGGGAACCTGTTGTCAACTGCCAAAGCCATGCGGTGAGATGCAACATGTTTTTTTAAGGCACGAGTGTTTCCTTTCAAGACAACTGCCTTCCCACCTAGGGCTTGTATGGGAAGATCCAATGGTCTTGTTGTAGATTTTTTTGCTCTTTGATTATTTCTTTATTTTTTTATCTTTTCCTTTCTTTCTTTTTTTTGGAAAGAACATTTTTTTTAGTGTTGTACTCATGCTTATCATCATGTGTTGTGCATCATTTTGTGTTGCTGCTGCTTAGAGAGTTACAATGAGCAACAACACATCGAGAGTTTTGGGATGAATGGTATGTATTGAGGGACAAAGGATAGGGGATGCATCAGCAATAAGAAATGTACTTTTGAATAGTTTGATTGACCCGGTTGTGAGCATCAGGAACAATGTGATACCTTGTCATCATGATGAAGTGCATCCATGTGCGAACACCTCAGAGTGTCATCCTACAAACACAACTCCATGTGGAGCTTTAGGCAAGCAAAATGTTGAATAGCATCAGTTTCGTGCAGTAGGTTTTGATGAGCATAGGCAGTTGAATGCAGCAGTAGATCCATAGGCCAGTGATGATGTTGCCAGTTTATAGTCTTAGCAAACTATCATGGATTAGTTTAATGTCATAACCCATTGGACATTGCCAATTTATCATTGTAGTAGATGGTGCCATGCTAGTTTATATTCTTGGTAGACTGTGAAGAGGCAAGCTAGTTTATAGTCTTAGCGAACTCTGGCAGATGAGTGTGGCAATTTAATGTCATGCTAGACGAGTGCTAGTTTATTGTCATTTCAAACAAAGCTCTGTAGTGTTAGTTTATCATCATAACGCCAAGAAATTTTGTGGTATCAATTTACTGTCATGATGCCAGGACGATATGTGGATGCATGCATGTACATCTAGGTGATCCTGCAAAAGAAGAAACTAGAGAACACAATGTCAAGTAGTAACTGCTAAAAATAAAACCTAAATGCACAAGAAAAATAGAAAACAATGCAAAAGAGGTAGTTTAGGACCTTTTTGGGCCATGTGTGGCAGTTTAAAACCATACTGGGCCATGTGTTAGTTTAAGGCCTTTTTGGGCCACAGGCTAGTTTAAGGCCTTTTCAGACCGCATGTAAACATTTAAGCTAGTACAATGCAAATGAAGGTGACGTATGTACAACGAACAAAGGTAAAGAGTGGGTGGGGATCAGACTTGTTTTTGCCTGCAGAGGAGCCTTGATCGTGTGGTTGTTTCCTAGCCAGACATGGTCTAGGAGGTGTGATAGATTTTGGTTACTCTGGGAGGCTTTTGATTTTTACCACTCGTTCAAGCATTTTAGCTCTAGGTGTTGTTTTTGTTGTCGTGGGTGTTCCATCAAGAGACACTTATTTCAAGGCTTGTGACATGTCTATGTTGTGGATGGCTTAAAAGGGAGTGTTATCGCCATGTATGATGACTTTTCCACCTTCATATGGAAGGTAGATTTCTTGATGTATCAGTGAGGAAATGACCCGTTGTTGGGCTAGCTAAGGTCTACCAAGAATCATGTTGAGACTTGGCATCTCTTCTATGACAGTGAACTCTGCGCTGGTGGGGAATTGTTCTCCTACCATAAAGGCTAAGTTGATTGTGCCCTTGACTGTGACACATAATCCATTGAAGGATTTTAAACATGTGGTTTTCGTTGGCATGATCTCGTCTACCATGCCTAGTTTGTCGATGATGGAGTATAAAGCTACATTTTTTGCCACACTGTCATCAATGTGCACTCTGTGAATGGTACATTTCCCAACATGTATGCTAATCGACAATGGAGTTTTTGTGACCTCCCCTCGTTTAGGGTTGACTTTGACTACATCGTCGCAGAAGGCTAAGGTGTTTGAACCCAATCCTTGTGGTGTGTGTTGCGAAATCATTGCATGGATGGATTTCTCATTTACGAGGATGTCCTCCATAATAGGAATGGATGCTAACATTTGAGCCAAGGCTTTGCAATGAGTAGCTGAAGTCATGACCAGGTCGTATAAGCTCATTGTTGTGTTCTTCTGTTTGAGTGTTTTTTTTACCTAGGCTAGTGCAACTACGAAGTCTGTGTTGTTGATCATTGTGTTGGCTTTGTCTTCCTTGGTGTGGGTTGAGGGATGGGCCTCTTGTGTAGAGGGCTTGGGCTTGGTTTTCTTGAGATTAGGGGCAAGGGCCCCATCATTTGATTATTGCTTGCTTGGTTTGGCCTTTGTTTCGGCTGTGGATGTTGTTCATTGTTCGTTTGTCCTCTTCTGTTGTCATTTGGTAGGCTTACCTGTGTTGTTGGTGATGTTGACTCTTGAGGGAGAAGAGGTTGAGATGTTGCCTATGGTTGGGCACTGGGTAGGTGAGGGGCCATCGCGTGGTGGCACCTTTATGAAAAATGGTCGTTTTGGAGGAGTCGTTGATGTTTGACTAGCTTGTTGTGGCACCATGATGATGAAAGGTTTCTTTGTGGTTGTGGTTGGTGCATCATACTAGTTTAATGTCTTGGTGGACAATTGCAGTGGTCCTTTGACCATGAAAGGTTTTGCAGGTGCTCGAGGTGGCACCTAGATGAGAATGGGAGGCCTCTTGATCATGGAGACGGAGGGGATCATTGCCTTACTAAGAGGCACACGGATCATGAAAGGTTGCCACACAGATTTAGGCTTGCTCCCTATACTAATGGAGTTTATGACATAGGAGGCATCATTTGTGCTAGGTTGACTCAGGGTGTTGATGTTGAGTTGGCCCCGTTCTATCATTGTCTGAAGATCATCCTGTAATACATGGCAGTTGTCAGTATTGTGACCGGACATCTGGTGGTAATGATAGAATTGATCTAACTTGAAGTGTTGTGGGACCGGGAGTTCGTTTGGTGCTACTAAGGTGGGGTTCCTTAGTAGCTCGCAGTACCTATCGTGTCTTCGGCAGGCATTCTCTGCTACTTTTTTGTATTCGATTTTCTCAATTTTGAGGAGCTACTCTAGTAGTTTAGAGGGTCGCGTGGGTAGCGGTGCATACTTAGGGCAATCCTTCTGCTGAAAGTTGGGCCTTGGGGTGGCCCCTGTCATTGTAGGCAGGTTGGTATTGGTGTTTTTTGTTTTTTGTGCTTGTAGCTATAGTTTCCATTGTTGTCTTTTTTTTTAGCAACGTGTTGGTTCTTGTAAGCCACATAGGTGGGATCATTGCTGGTTTGTGTAGCTTGTTCAATGTTCTTGATCTACGTGAAGGCTTGGCTCAACGTTTGAATGCTTAGGTAGTACAGTTTTAACTTAACGAGGTCATTCATAGCTCCCTTAATAATCGTAAGCAAATACGTTTCAGGGATGGGCTCATGAAGTTTGTTGAGGGATGTGCTCCATCGTTGAATGAACTTCTGCACAGGCTCTAGTGGTTCTTGTTTCACTTGTATCAGAGTGTCTAGTGTGGCCTCAGGCTTGAGGTTGTACTTAAACTGGGTGACAAACTGATGTAACAAATCCTCCAGAGAGGACATGGAGCTATGTGGCAAGGCTCAGTACCAATCTAAGGCACTTTCCATTAGGGACATGGTGAACACGCATAGGATTGCATGGGGCCAAGCTTGAAGCAATAGAGTCTCTGATCAGAATGTTACCAAGTGAGCATTCGGGTCTCCCTTTCCATTGTACTTGGTTAACTGTGGGAGTGTGATTCCCTTGGGTAAAGCTAACAGTGGCACTGAAGAGCTAATTGGATCATCTTGGTAGAAGTCCAGTCCTTTAACTTTTTCAGTGTTTTCCATTTTGAGGTGCTTTACCTCTTCAGCTAACGCTTGTATCATTTATTTGGCTTTTTCCCACTCTTCAATGGTAGGTAGATATTGGTTGGGGAGATTGTTGGGTTATCATTTGTTGCTGTGGAGCAACGTTCAGAGTTGTGGTTATGGGGTGTGGCACGTTGAAGTGAATGGGTTGTTGAACAAGGGGTATGGTTCCTTGCCTAGCCAAAAACTGTAAAGTGACACCCTAGATGTGCGGAGCTAAAATGATAAAAGGGGCTCCATGTGTTTACACTTGCGGTATGTATTGGGTGGAGATGGACATGGGTAATCTCTGTCGGGATACCGGTGCTTTTGTGCTTGTTGATGCTTGGTGAGAGACCATCTGTTCCATGTGAGGGTGAAATGATGGGTTCACGTAGGCATGGAGACTGAGGGTGTAATATGAATCCTCATCTTTAGATTGTGCCGCAAAGTCATCTTCCTAGTCTTGGTTTTGAGACTCCTTAGTGGGTCACCATGAGTTTTGGCTCCTTGCCATAAGGAGCTGGGAGATGAGTCGGTGCTAGGGCTCAGAAAGGGGGATGATGTCATATACAGAGGGAGTGAATTCATGACCCCCCATGTATATGCACTCAAATTTTTGTTTCGCTTCCTTCTATGTGTGATCAATGGGAAGGTTGGCCTGAATCTTCACACAAATGTAGTTATACTGTTCTTATGTGAGGATTACGTAGGCATGTGCGCTAGAGATCTGGGAAGACTCCATGGTGATGTGACTGGGCAGCGTACAAACAAGGCAACAAGGCAACAAGTGTAGTGTGTGGTCCGAGCTAAGGGTGCAGCATGTGCAATGTGACTAGACTGCAACATGTGCAGTGTGAAAATTTTGCAGCATGACTAACTACAGCGTGATTAACTGTCCACCATCGCCAACTGCAACGTGACTAACTATCCAACGTGACTAACTGTCTAGCTTGACTAACTGCCCAGTGTGACTAACTACAACGTGACTAACTATACAGCATGACTAACTACAGTGTGACTAACTTTCCAACGTGACTAAACTGTAGCGTGACTAACTGTCCAGCGTGTGGAAACTAGGTACAATATCTAAGGCTAAGGCACAACGTGTGTATGCTAAGCACAACATGTGTATGCCAGGAACAGGATTCTGGATAGAATCTGTAGCGTGTGCTAGCAGAGGATAGCGTCCTGGACACTGAGTGCAGCGTGTGCCAATAGAGGGCAACATGTGCAAGCCAAGAACAGCATTTAGACAAAGTCTGTGAGTAGGGGGTAGCGTCTGCATGCTGAGGGGATGCTAGGGTACAGCATGTGAACACTGTGATCAACGTGTGGGTGCTGTGGAGAGTTTTGAACATTGTATGCCATATGCTGGATGCTGTGGATAGGCAAATGGAATGCAAACAGAAGTGTCCCCCTTCTAGCGCCAATAACTGTACCATCCAAAATTGTCAGCGTAAGGCTGGAAGAAAAATGAACGTCTAAAGATCTCCAGAGAGATACAGCGGACCCTACCTTTGCATGAGGGAAAGCTAGAAAAACGAAAGCAGAGTGCCTTGGATGGTCTGCACGTAGATAAAACAAGGACTTCCTCTAGCATACATAATGGCAATGTGCTGGGTTATCGTAAAAAAATGCAAACGTAAACATGGACAAGCACAAACAAGGTGTAAACAGCATAAACAGAAAATAATGTAAACTATAAATCTGATTGGCAAAAATGTAACTATTTGTATTGATTGAAAATTACAAAGAAGTGCACCAATCAGAACGTAGTTGCAGAATTATTGCAAGGCAGACGTTTAGCCCCGATGTGAAATGTGTTGCAGACGCTGGGAGAGTGCAAGTTTCTAACTCCAAAGTGTCCAACGTGTGAGATTTGGATGCTCAAAGTTGCTCAGTGTGACCAAGTTTTGTATGGCGGAATTTTCCCAGCATTCTATGCTCTTGAGTGTTTTTGAATTCCTCCTTGGTTTAGTGTGAGATCAGGGTATTTATGCAGGTTTGAGCATGGGATTTGGATCTGTGTGGAAGATCCATGGTTACTAGATGCGAGAAATGTAGATCAAGCGATAGGTGTGAACATTTTGACCAGATGCATAGAATTTTACAATGTACAAGCTGTAACATGACCAAGATCTCTTACGTTGGCATGTGTAATCCATAGCATAAGAGCTTGATACGCTAAAAAATTCAAAATGTACAAAGAATGTTAAAGTACAAGAGTGGATCTAGATGTCTAGCCTCCAGATCTGCAAATATGTGCTATTTTTACTCTGCCAAGGCCTCCAGCATGCATGGATCTAGCTCTAGTGTATCTGCAACATGTCCTAGCATCAGCATCTAGTGTCCAGCATCCCAGCGTTTCAGCATCCAGCATGTCCAAGTGTTTACACTAGTGCATACGCTGGTGCCAATGTGCCAGCGTGACCATTAGTGTGTCCAATGGTTATGATGCATTTTGAGCCCATTTTTGACCTATGAGACCCGTTTTCGAAGTGGATCTGCATGCCTGAGGTCAAGAGGGTTCTGCACATCTATTTTGAGTAGATTTGGAGGCTTTTTTGGCATACTTTTAGTTGGTCATGCTATGGTCACGCTGGCCAGTGTGACCTTAGCATGACCAAGTGTTTATGCCCTATTTTGAGCTGATTTTTGGATGCTCATGCCTGTTTGTTGATGCTCAACTACTACCTGCTCTCCAAGGTGGCCTGGATGCTGAATTTGACTCCATTTTGCTACTATTTTGGGCCCGTTTCATTTGGTCACACTATGGTCACACTACACAGTGTGACCTTAGTGTGACCAACTGAAAATGCCATGTTTGAGGCCCGAATTGTGAGTTTTTAAAGCCTTTGAGCATGTACAAGTGTTGCCTATCCCTAGGGACTTCTCAGATGTCAAAGATGATGCCTAAAAATGGTTGATTTACCCTATTTTTGTTTGGTCACGCTGTGCAGCGTGACCTCAACGTGACTAAGTGGAAATGACACATTTTGAATTAAATTTGAATGTCTGATGCCTATTTCTTGAAGTCCAACTACTGCCTTCTCTCCAGGGTGGTCTAGATATTGAATCTAAGCCTAATTTGATGTTTTTTAGGTCGTCTTTTTTTTTGGTCATGTTGTGAAGTGTGACCTCAGCGTGACCTTAGCATGACCAAGTTAAAATGACACATTTGAAGCTCAAATCTTAATTTTCTGAAGCCTATGAACATGTACAATTGTTTCCTAGCTCCTAGGGGTTGAATTCATGTTGAAATTATGCCTGGAGGTGCCTGAATTGAGTTGTTCTTATTTGGTCACGCTATGCAACATGACCTCAGCATGACCAACTGAAAGTGGCTCAAAACATGTGATTTTGAGCTCGAATTTCAAGGTTCTAGATGCTAGGAGCTACAGGGGGCTCTGATGATGCTCAAGGGGGGTCTGCATGCCCAAATTCAGCCTATTTGGTCACGATTTTTGGGCTCCAAAGTTTGGTCACGTTGTTCATACACTGGGCAGCGTGACCAAAGTATGTGTGACCAAAATTGCACTTTTTGGGCCTAAATCCCTTAATTCTTGATGTTGAGACTTACTATAGTCATCTGTGGGCCCCTAGGGGACCTTGCTTGCTCCATTGTGGACTGTTTGAGGCTGCTTCAGAGGCTCACAATTTGTCTGGAAGTGTTACTGAAATTTTTGTGGTGTTTTTAGAATCTTTTGCCAGTTGAGCCTGAGGTTTGTCTCAATACATTGTTTTAGTACTTACTTAAGGTGGTCCAAGGCTTGCTCAAATTAGCTTCATAAGTAAATAATTCATCCATGAAGACTTCCATACCACTACCAATTTGCTATTGTAAAATGCTTAGAATTAGGCATTGAAAGGTAATAAGGGCATTGCACAGACCAAAAGGCATCTTGTAATATGCAAAAGTTTCCCAAGGACTTGTTAATGTTGTTTTGGCTTAGTCTTCAGGTACAATCTAGATTTGGTTATAGCCACTATAATCATCCAAAAAATTGTAGTAGTAATGCCTAGATATTGTGTCTAACACCTAATTAACAAATGGCTATAGAAAATGGTCCTTAAATGTTACCATATTTAACAACCAAAAATTAATGTAGACCCACTACTTGCCATCTTTCTTAGGCACAATAACGAGTGGACTAATTGATTCACTATCTGCAATGGGAAAAATAAACCTTGACTTGAGGAGTTGTTCAATTTCTTCCATGACAATTTGCTTCAGTTTGGGGTTAAATCATCTCTATGGCTATCTCTTTGGCATCACAGCCGAATCAGTGTAGATGCAGTGCTAGCATATCCTAGGATCAATCCCTGTGAGTTCAGGATATGACCAGGAAAAGGCTATTGCCCATTTTTCAACCACATTCAATAGCATCATTTTCTGTTCTAAAGTAAGATTTGCATTGATTATGACCAACTTTCCATTTTTTAAAAACACATATTCCATGCCGACTGGTAGAAGTTTTACTTCAAGGGGCTCTTGCTTGAAATTTTTAGGAATTTCCAACTCTCCCCAATAGGCATCATCAGAGAGTTAGTGGTGAACTTATTCTAGTTTGTCCATGCCTATGACATATGTGCATGTCAAGCTCTTAGCTAGTTTCATACAAAGTGTGCTGCTCTCAAAATTAGTAGTCAATCACTAGGTGTCCTCATATTTTGTGGCTACTACATATAGGCACCTTTGAATTTTTGCTTCTGGTGCACATTGCTTACATGCAAAGATAGATACTTGTTTCACTGCCCAAAGTTTCTGCACACAATTGCACCCTATATCGTTGTACATGATGCATGGAACTCACTTCTTCTTGATCTTTTTGAATGCATTTTCTTTTGATATTTCTAGGAAAAGATCTCTAATGCCCATCCTTGCATCAATGGTGCTTAGTCATGTCCTTCCCATGATTATTAGGAAGTCCCCTTTGTAGTGCTCCACTTTAATCACTATGAAATCAATAGGATATGACCACCCATAGACAATGGTCATAATGTATTTCACTAGTCCCAATGGAATAATGATGGACTAGTCTATCAATTCTAATGTAATATTACTCTTCTTTAAAGGAGGTAGTTTCTAGGTAATATACATCTCATGAGAAATTAGATTGGCACTAGAACCTAACTCAATAAGATTTTTGCATTGTTCATTCCTAGCAATATACAAATAAATTAGAGGACTCCTAGGATATGCTAACTTCCTAGGAAGGTTTCTGGCATGGATCAAATTAGATATAGTGTGAGTAAGCATCACAGTATGGATCTTAGGTGATGTTTGGTCTGAAGGGGACTCAAAAGAATTTGATATAGAGGAAGACGGAGGAATAGGATTTTCAATTGTAGGTGTTTTTGAGAGCTTAGGCAAACTGTGTGGTCAAAAGAAAGGTCTTTTCTTTGATCGAGTATCTAAACCACTCGGTTGATGAACCGATTGTAGATTAACAACCCTGGTAGCATTTCGTTATTGTAGTTGAGCTAGGAGTTCATCCTGCATAGGTAGAGTAGGTGGTAGCTATGCAGTTAGAGGAAGAAGATGTGTAAGAACAAGAGGAGGATAAGGGTAAGAGGAGGAGGAGAATGAGTTTGATAATAATCAAAAGGATGGTAGTAAGATTAAAAAGTAGAAACATAACTAGAGGAGTCATGTGGAGACAAGGGTTGCTAAAGCTAATACCCATATGGATCCAATTGTCTATAAGGGTATTGTTGCCTTGGTCATGCTAGCACCCATGACTGTGGTTGTTGCCATTGTTGATATTGCTCATATGGTTGCAAAGAAGTTCCACTTTGATAATACTATTGTGGCTTATGGAACTACCTAGAATTACCTTGAGGATGAGGTAATCTTCTAGATTTTTGCCTTTGTGTTAGTTGTGGATTCAAAGTATACACTCTCGACTCCTATAGGTATGACACTATGGGGCAAAATCCCTTAGGATGTTCATACTGGTAGATGTCACACCCACCATCATCATCTGATTTGCTTTCCCCAACTTCTTCTATTGCAGCAATCTTGCCCTTGCCTTTTTGATATGCATGTTCAACTTTCTTGTGCCTCTTGCGCTCACAATCACTACCTCATTCTTTGGACTCTTCAATGATTTTTAGGATAGCTTAAAATCTGCTATCCATGGAGTCCCATAACTGATCAACCTTGGTCGTAATTTCAAATTGAAATTTTTGAAGTAGCAAGGCTTTCCCATTCACCACCTCATCAAGTATTGATTCTTCCTCACTATCATAAAATCGAACCTACCTCCTGCGAATGGAAGGATCGCAATTATACTCTTTTGCACTTTCTCATTTTCACAATTCACCTTCCTCTTTACCTACCTACTTGATCAATCTTTGGATCTGATAGGTGCTTAATGCTGACAATCACCCTTAGGCATAGATGCCAAGGGTTCTCCTCATTTCATATCAAAGCTCATCTATAATGTGGCGAAGTTGATCTAGTTGAGAATAACCATGGCTAGGACATCCATGTATTAAGGAATATTATCAGTTAATGGTGGCATCCAAGGGTTTGTGTATTCCTTATTTCCATCCTTAGATCTACCTTCTTAAGTTGGACACTTTGGAGTATGTTTGATATTTGTCATTAAACAATTCAAGCATTGTACTTCATCATTTGATAGATTCTAGTTCTTAGGATTGGTACTAGTTTTTTGCTTCTTTAATGAGTGTCCATGGGAATAACTTAAGCTTTTTCCATTCATTCTCAATGTTCTACAAGGCACATGCACCTTGGAAAGTTTAGAGATGGTTTTGTAGATCTAAGTTATATCCCCCTTTGAACTAATGGATGTTGTTCATGTCTAGCCTTTTAATTCAATTGTCCTTCACGTGCCTTGTTGAAATTCGTACTACCTTTGCAATGTTTGGCATACTTTGAGTAGTAAGAAAATGTTCATCAATGCCTTGATTTTAATGCCTCCAATGCCCTCTACTACCCCTTCATTCATGGCATCTTGTCTCTCTTGAATGCTCATGCCCTTGGTCTTGACTTACTTTATGATCCCTTTGATCATTTCAATTCCATCAATCACCTCCATCACAATCACACCCCTTACAATTATGGTTAGAGCCAAAAGAAGAAGAGGATGATGATGAAGGTGAAGAGGAAGGAGGACTAGCACCATCATGATGCCTACTACCACCTCTTAGGTGATCATGACCATGATCACGATCTTGTTTCTTGTCCACATCCTTGCCTTAACATACCTCTTTGGATCCTTCTTTGTCATTGGATCCATTCTTACTAGAATTAGGATTGTGAATCATGGATTGCAAGTTCTAGTTTTGACCTTCTTCATTGAAGTCAAAGAGAGGAATTTCACTAAATGGAAAACCCCTAGAGAGGGTTTCTCCACCATATTATTGGTATAGTAGGAGTGGGAAATCATTAAATCCTTTTCCCTTCATAGATTCATAACGTTGTTCTAACAAACAGATAAGCATTTGTTCTAACTAATGAAGTCCTTGAAGACCCCATCGTATAAGAATTTGTTGGAGCATTATAGGAACGAATCGATTAGGTGGTAACATAATTTTTCCCTCCATGTCATGCCACTGCAGTTATTCATCCTAGTGTAGGATGAAGGTGAAATTTGGTACATACTCATCAGGATGAGCATATACCACTTGATATTGTTGAGGCACTAGTAGAAGTACTCCATCAAACTTGGGTAGAGAATGACTCCTATGAGAAGAAGACATTTTATATTAGAGAATAAAAACACAGTGTGCTTCTTAAAATTTTTGTAGTAATTTTAAGGTGTGACATGACTCTAAGGTTAGTTTCAACGATTTGAATAATTTTCACTAAATCCTAGATAGTGCACGAAACAACCAAAAGGTCCCCAACAATGGTGCCAATGATGAGTAATGAGGTACCCCTACGCCCAACCATAAGAATCACTAAGGCATTTCACATGTGATCTAATTGAATTTTGTGGACCTATAGTTCTCTAGTGTATGAATTCTCTAGGAAGTGAAATGGGCATTGAGAACATTTGTTATCTTCCCAACTACACTTGTGAAGCCCAAGGATATGGTTTAAGTGTAATTGAGGCACATGATTTTTATCATTTTTATGTTTTATAAAGTTAATCGCCTACAACAAGAATGAAAGGTAGAATAATTTAAGATCTAGTTTATCTACAGCCTAACTAGCCTAACACAAGTACCCGTTCCCACTTTCTAGACACATCCTGAACACGTATAGCGCTACTAGGATAACAAAGGTTAAGCTTTTCTGCGTTACCAAATGCTACATGTATGCTCAAGGTGGTCATGCTTGTGTTCATTAACAATTGAAAATCAATTACTTAATTAAAGAACATTAAAGTGAAGTGCATGAGCATAAAGTGCATGAATATTAAATGCATCAAGGAAACATTAATCTATTCTCAATGTTGCAAGGATGATCAAAATGGCTCATTTTTATTCCCATCACACTACTGGGCTTAGGTACATCAATGTTTGAATAAAGATCCGTACACACTCAGACTTCTACTATGGGCACTCAGAAAATATTCTAACTTTGGAGAAAACAAACTACAAGAGCTTCACTATCTATGACAAAAACTATGAAAAAATTATTAAAAATTGTGAGCTCAAGCACTATCTTTATAAGCTAGCGTATACCCCGCGATATCAAATATTTGACATTGCATCTTAGGCTCTGACATTGGGTATTCGATGTTAAGGCTCTAATATCAAATATTTGATATTGAAGCTAGTCAAATGATGACTCATCAACATGAAATACAAGCTACTCCATGTCGTCCTCTAATGTTTATAGTATGTAGTTTATCTCTTCTAGTATTATTCAATATCCATCAAAGCATTCACATTTTTTTCTACATTAATTTTTTACTCATGTCTCTTTTGTATTGCACAATATTTAGCATCATATAAGATAGTAGGCTTGATTATTACCCTATAAAATTTTCCTTTTAATTTTATTGGTATTCTTTTATCACATAAAAAACCATTAGCTTATGTCTATTTTGACCATCCTTTCTCAATTTTATTTTTAATATCTTTATCAATTTCACCATTTAATTGGAGGATTGATTATGAAATTCTTTATCGTGAGGGACTTTTTTACCTTCAATTGTCACTTCTATTTCCAAACTATTTATGTTTTTATTAAAATTGTATTCCATATATTCTATCTTAGTCTTACTAATTTTTAAGCCTTTTGATTTTAGAGCATGTATACACTTCTTCATTTTAGCAACAATATTTTTTTGAGTTATATCCACCAAGACAATATCATCTACAAATAGCATACACCAAGTAATTTCATCTTGTATTTCCTTTCTTAATTCATCTATAATAATGGCAAATAAGTATGGGATAAATGCAATACCCTATTCTAAGAATAATTACTTCATGAAGGCACCTGGAGTTGGGATTTACTTCTAAGACATATAGTCAAATAACTTAGTATTTTCCACTAGGATCTAACCCATGACTTGAAGTTTCTAAATCAAGAGACTTAACACTAGGCATAAACCTCATCATTATAGTTAAATTATTTTGGATTTCAATTCCTTCCCCCTCATTCCCTCTCCTTAATCCTAATCAAAATGTATACTAGTTGTGAAAAATCTTGTTTACTACATGTCTTAAAGGTACATATAATCAAATTTTCTTAGTTTTTGATACAATTCCCCATTTTAGAGAGAGAGAGAGAGAGAGAGAGATGGAAAGCACCAAAGCTTGTGCATGAAACATGAATGAAGTTGAAGAGATTAAGAAAGAAATTAGATGAAGCTTAAGTTTTTTTTACAATTTCATGAAAACTATTAAAAAATAATAAAGAAAATTAGAACAAAATAAACTAGGATGAAAAAATAAATGCTAGAAAAAATAGTGATAAATAAGAGATTGAAATCCTATTGTATGTGTGTGTAAAACATGAAAATTTAATAGCTTTTATTTAAGAATCTTAAATAAAAAGTTGGTAAATTTAACATTTTGTACATATATTTAAATATTTAAAATTTAAACATAGAGTTCCTATAGAAATAAAAACTAAGGGTGTCGAAACTATTGTAAAAAGTAGAAGAGACAAAATGTGACAACAACAAAGCTTCTAAGAAAACTCCAAGATTTTTATAATCAATAACACTATATCTTTCATCTATTAATATCTTCATGTGAGAGAAGAAATGAGCATCAACGCAACTAAGAATGAAACCAAATAATAAGAAAATAAATAAATAGATATGAAGACATGTACTATGCAATTCCAATTGATGCTCTTCCTTATTTCAAGCTCAAATAGTGTGTTCATTGCCTCTTGACACACATGCCATCTCAAGTTTGCCACCTCCTAGACATGACATTTGCAATGTGCTAAATATGTCATTATCCATTGGGTAAACAATGGCATCCAACGTTAGTCAAGTATGTTGTAACTACACAAAACCTTATGCCATCTTCTTTTACTTTGAAAAGAGTTTCAAATCTCTATGTACATTTCTACTTTCTAATAGATCTAGAATGTCTCTAGAGTTAATAAATTTTAGTTTAATAAAATGATTCATCTTGTGGTTCCTATTAGTGGTAAAATAAGGTCTAGCTTTGGGTTGAATTCAGTCACTTTAATTTTTACTTTTAATTTTTCATAGTGATTTGTTTTCCAATTTTCTCCATGGTGAAATTTTTTTCAGATTTTCCTTCCTTGGTTGCATCATAGTTATTTTAACCTATTTTTCACAAGGAAGTTTTTTTTCAAGTTTTTTCAAAGCTAGATGAATTTCCTATGCCTTAGTTTTTCTTTCACATTTGTATCATATCTAATTTTGTATCTTCATGTTTTTCTTTCTTAAAGATATGAAATTTTTTTCCTTTATTAATCAAGTGGGTTTTTTATGCAACTATAGTGATCAACCCTTTAAATTATCATAAACATTTATAAGCTCTTAGATATAATTACATACAATTTTATTTTATTTCATTCATTCACAATTTTGATATATTATTTTTAACAAGTTGACATTTCTATTAAAAAAAAAACTCAAGTTTATGTGGATGTTAAGGAAATACATTATTCAAGGTCATCGATACACATTTTGTAGTTTCTACTCCAACTACCATGCTAACATCTTTGGTAACAATTCTTATTATTTATCCTTGCAATAGTGCCAATGATACATGGCTCAAGTGGTTAATTCATTATCTTGTTAAACAAGAGGTTGCTAGTTCAAATCATATCTAAGGAATCATTATATTATGCTATAAATATTCTAATGTATCACATTAGTTATATGTTTTAGGATGTACTTATAATCAAATTATTTGGAATCTAACAATGAGGTGTTAGCCTATTGAACCTTTTAGGGTGGGATTATTTTAACTATTACAATTTTATAGAGATGAAATTTATAACATTGAGATGAAATTTTAATTAGAGGTCTATGTTGAAGCTGTATTGTGAGGGTTTTTGGTACCCTAAAATAATTGTACTATAAGAACACCCCAAAATATATAATCTAATTAGAGCTTGATAACTCAACATTATCCACTAGAATCAAACCTATGACTTGGAGATTTCAAATCAAAAGTCTTACTACTAAACTAACACCTCATTTGGTTCAAGTTGTATAGATAGATGTAGGTAACTATTTAAAGAAGTTCCCTCTATCTCTCTTTTGATTACCTACAATAGAAGTATCTATTTATAATAAATTGCAAATTTATATGACTAAAAGAAGTTTCATTTGCTTCTAAACTAGTTTAAGAATCATTCTAAACTATATTATAATACATTAATTCTATATTCAATAATAGTTATCCATATCATATTATTTTAAAAATTTGCTAATCATGCGATTTATTATCTTCTTTAATACTATTATTAATAGTTAATCCATTATACTAAGATTTAGTGGCACCATTTTACTACAAACCTCAACACATTTTAAAATATCTTAACAATAGAATGAAAGTCTACATAAGAAAACACTTATATACTTTGTAGACTTTTCTAAGGCTTATGATTTATTAATTAAAGCAAAGTTATGAATTCATTTTGGTAATTTAGGAACTCCACAATATTGTTATTGACTATAAAACATCCTATAATTGGTATGCATCTAGTTTACAAATGGATATGAAAATATTTTATTCAATACTTTTATTGGTGTAAAAAAAATGTCTTCTTTATCATATTCTTTTTAGGTTTCTTATTGAAGAACTTGAGGAGTAGATATATAAAATACCAACTTAATATGCAACTATAATAAAAACATTCCTAGCAAACTTTTATTTCATGTTGATGATGTTGTCCTAGTTTGAAAATTAGTACAAGGGTTACAATAACTGCTTAGTATTCCTAATGAATTTTATTAGCATTTAGGAATGAAAGTTAATATACAAACTAAATATATTATTTGTGTTAAATATTATAAGGCATACCATTTCACTAGTAGAAATGAGCAAATGAATATAACCTCTTTCTATAAATGCCTTGGCTTAGAATGCTCTTGCAATTACAAATAGAATTAATGCATTACTCAAAGAATTACAAGTGATATGAAATCAAAAGTAAAATTTTATTATGTTTTATAGACCCAAAGGATTCATTAGACAAATTCAAAGATGCAAAATACACTAGTAACAAGAAATCTTGAGTCTAACAAATGTGTCTAATAATCATGTAACTTTAACGTTTCTTCTATATAATTCCCTACAACTATCATTAGTAGCTTGAATAACTCATACAAAGATTAGCTAAAATTTTGTCATTTTCTTGTGAAGAAATTTGTTTTGCAAGATATTGATTATACATGTTTATATTTTGCTACTTGTAGTAAATACAATTAACATGTTTTATCTTCATGTTGCTCATTATTCTTATCTTCCAATTTCAAGTTAGAGGTGGTGATGAAGTGTCATTAGGTCAATGCGTCGACTGGGCCACGTATACCCGGCCGCATCGATGTGGGCCCGTCGACGTAGCCTCCCTGTGTCGATGTGGCCCCGTTTACACAGCCACCTTTCCTGGCCTATAAATAAGAGGGCCTTCCGCCTCATTTAGGCATCTTTTTGAGTAGTTGTAGCGAAGCTCTTGCAATTTGTTCCCGCAAGAGATAGAATATTTTCCAAGTGCCCATAGCAAGTGTAAGAAAAGTGATCGGCTCTTTATTCGAGCGTTGATGCATCTAAGCCCATTGGTGTGACGACAATAAATACGAACTATTCAAGCATTCCTTGCAGCATTTGGACTTAGTTATTTTATGCATTTAATAGTTTAATATGTTTATGCTTTATTAGTTACTTGTTACTTACTTAAGTTTTCATTATTATAATTTCAATCGATATTATTCATTCGTAGCACGTTAAGGCCATAAGTACGACCATCTCGAACATAACCCAAACACTTGGTAAGCCTAGTGATGCTTAACGTCTAGTAACCCAAAAGTGTTAAGAGATGCTCAGAACATGCTCGGAAGATGGGACCGGATACTTATGCTAGGAATAGTTAGAATATAAGCTAGGATAATTAGAGATTAGATAATAGTTTATTCCTTACTTTCCATACCTTAATTAGCACTTGAAAAGATAATTAAAAAGATATAAAAATCATTAGCCTTAGTCTCACTTAACCATCATAAACAAAACCTCACAAGTGAGATTAGGATGACAACAACCGTTTTAACCCAAGGTTTCATGGGTTAGAAGTTTGGTATATGTTAAGTGCTTACAATCTACGGATTTTGACCGAGTCACGCGTGAACGCTTGTGATTCATATGGTTGGGCATAGGGGTACCTAGCCACTCATCATTGGCACCATTGCTGGGGACTGTTAGTCTTACATGCGTCATCTAACCTTAGTGAAACTATCATTTAAGTCATTGGAACGGACCCAGGATAGCAATATTTTCGTACGCTAGGCGAATTTAAGTAAATCGTAAGGTACACCGATTACATGGACCATCTAACGTCCAATATGGCTTCTCACAGGAGAGAGGTATTTGAATAACCGGTGCCACAAGAATGGCAGGTGGTGTACAAACATCTTGATGAATATGTCCCTGATTTCACATTCATCCTACATCAAGATGAGCATCTTCGATGGTGGAACATGGAGGGTAGCATCGTGCTACCGCCCGACCGAGCAGCTCCTGCAATGCTATATCACAATCTAGGCAGATTGGGCATCCAGGACCGGGTGGCGAAGTATGTCATGGAGGACCATGACTATCGGGACTATCGTCCCACGGAGGCTCAATGAACAAGAGACCAGAAGCAGGCGGAGAGATATGAATAGCAGAAGAGAAAACAATTTAGTAACCCCTTATTCTCACAAGGGCTACAAGACGATGGGGATCCTGTCTTTTATGATACCCATTCAACCAAACTTCCCCTGGGGTAGAAATTCATCCAGTCAATCATTCAGAACAAACCTCCAAGTGACCATGATCCTTAAGGGGATGGAGGGTCACATAGTAAGATTGGGATGGAGGATCAAGGCCTTCATCAAGGTAGATGGGGAGATCGATGCCAGAGTAGTGGTGATGCCTCTCCTTCTTCTCCGTCCTTCCCCTCTCCTAAGCCTTCATCAAGCTCAGGCTCTAAGCGTAACAAGGGAAGGTAGGAGCGAAAGGATGGTGGTAAACAGGTTCAAAAGGGGCAACGTGAGGAAGCAAGCGACCAATTGCATGATGCTCGCCAGCATGAAAGAAGGGGTAGCCGAAATCATCACAGATGTCATGGTCCCCAACAGGACTATGATTCGGACGAGCCATTGTTAGAGGTAGTTCACATTCCAAGTAGGCACATGAAGGATAGTCAGATCAAGCGTGTTGATGTGAAAAACATCCCTAGATTTGAAGGGGGATACAACTATGATCCGTAAACCCACCTGCAGGCGTTCCATGATGCCTACACCCTACAAAACATTCATAATGATTGGCAATGGTTGAAGATATTCCCTTGCACACTCATCAAAGAAGCTAAAAGTTGGTACCGGTCCTTGGAGCTGGAATCAATCAAAAGATGGAGTACGATGCTTGAAATTTTTAATGACAAATATCAAACGTACTCTAGAGTGGCAAATCTAAGATGGTAGATCCAAGGTTGGAAACAAGGGAATCATGAACCCTTGGATGCCTCCACGAGCAGGTACTACTCACTGTTGCATCGATGCCCTGGTCATGGTTACTCTTAGCAGGCATAGCTTCACCACATCATTGATGGGTTCTATTTTGAAATGTGAAAGACCCTTGGCATGTATGCCAAAGGACGACTGTCAGAGCTAAGGGCCCACCAATTGCAATGCCTCATTGAGTAGGTGGCCAAAGAGGAAGGAGAACTTAGGAAAAAGGAGAGTGCAGAAGAATTCAATCGGGACCCTTCCCTTAGAAAAAGGAAGGTCCAATTTTGTGATGAGGAGGATGAGTCACCACTGGAAGCAACGGTGAATCAGAAGACTTTTTCGTTACAAAAGTTTGCATCTAAAATATTGGAAAAGGTGATAAAATGTGGGACTCTTTGGATGAGAAATCCCAAAGTGTATTGAAAATTGCAGAAGAGTCCAAAGAACAAGGTAGTGACCGTGATCAGCGTAGGAAGAAGGGAGCTGAACGTGCCCAACATAAGGGTAAGGGAAAAGTTGCTATAGCAGAGCAGGTTGTAGACTCTGACATTGAGGAGGATGATGAATGTGGCATATGCCAATATGAACATCCTAAGGGATGTTTTCCTGTGGTGTCACACCTTCAAGAGTCTAGGGTGTATGCCTTGAACCCTTGTTTGGCACAACGGCAGACACCCTGAAGGTTGCCTTATCCACAAGGCAATTCGCGGTAGTTCCACCAGCAGCAGCAAGGATATTATCCAAGTGGAATGCCCCCGCAACCGTATGAATACTTCCAACAGTGGCAACAACCACAAGCGTGGGGGATGCCAACTCCAAGGCAACAGTACCCTTACAAGTAGTCAGATCCTTATGAGTACTATGTTTAGAAACCAGTCTCTCCAAGAGACTCTTCCAATCATGCGGCCTTTCCCAGTTACTACCACCCCCCTAAATATTTTTGACATCCATCTCCATCACCCAGGGGGAAAACCCACATCTTTTCTACCCTCCATCACCTTCTTCTGCCACTCCTCCACACCATCCCACTCAGTTGCCACCTGCCCCATCAATGCAAGGAGAAACACCACGATAGCCATAGCAACGAAATGCTACGAGGGCTGTTAACTTACAACCGGCACCTCGGCTGAGTGGACCGAAACCCAAGCCACGCAAACATCCTTTTTTTCGATCCAATAATTTGAACACACCCTCACCCACGCATGTGACCAGTGCCTCCAAACCTACCAATGCCTCTACCATCATACCGCCCAAGCAATCCTCTGCTCCACCGCACTCTAATGTTCAGACAGTTATGCTCACACATGCCATGACCAACTGGATCAAAGCAGGTTTTCTTCCCTAATAATTGACAGATCTAAGAAGCCCCCTCATCTATCTTCAGGTGGCAGGGAACAAGTCATGCAAAGCTCTTCTAGACTCAGGGTCAGGGGTCAATTTGATCTCTCATGATATGTACAAGAACTGGAACTTGCCCCCGCTAAAGAGTAACATCTAACTCAAGCTAGTAGACCAATCCATCATCATTCCCTTGGGTTTGGTGGAGGACATTGTGACCACCGTTTGTTGGTGGTCCTATCCTGCTAATTTTTTGGTCATCCGTGTAGAGAACTGTAAGGGGAACTTCCCAATCATCATGGGAAGAGCCTGGCTAAGCACAATGGACATATGGCTAGGACTCCGAGATCTGTCCCTGGAAATTTCAAAGAAAAATCCTTTCAGGAAGATCAAGAAGAAAAGAGTTTCATGCATCACATACAATGTCTCAGGGTGCAACTGTATGCAGCAGTTATGGTCTGCTAAGCGAATATCCATTCAAGCATGCAGTCAATGTACCGAGGAATCACCTATTCAACAATGCCTATACGCAGCAGCCACTAACCAAGAGGGCACCCAGTGGCTGACAGCTGATCCTACTAGAAGCACATTATGCATGGAATCGTTTAAGGGGCTAGTGTAAGCCTATGTTGAAAGCACGGATGAGATGGAAGTGGTTCATCAACAGATCTCCACTGTTGATGACCAAGATGACTAGGGAATGCTAAAAATCCCTTAGAGCTTCAAAAAAGAGCCCCTGGAGCTAAATTCTTTACCGACTCACTTGGAATATGCATTCTTACAAAATGGCAAGTCAGTAATTATCAATGCTGCCCTTGCTCCTGAATAGAAAAAGAAATTACTAGAGATGGTAAACAAATGGGTTGCTGCATTTGCATGGTCATATCCTAAGTTGACCAGAGTTGATCCCAAGGTCTGCCAGCATTGGATCTACCTTGATCCTTCCATGAAGCCACAATAACAGCCACAAAGATGGTTGAATCCCAAATTGAAGCAGATCATAAAAGATGAAATTGAACAATTACTTAAGGCGAGATTCATCTATTCTATCGCCAATAGCTAATGGCTTAGCCCACTCGTTATTGTGCCCAAGAAAGATGGTAAGTGGAAGATCTGTATTGATTTCTAGTTGCTCAATATGGCGACCTTCAAGGACCACTTCCTGCTCCCATTTGTGGACCAGGTGTTGGACACCATCGCAGGACATTGATACTATAGTTTTTTGGATGGTTATAGTGGTTATAACCAAATCCAAATAGCACCAGAGAACCAAGCCAAAACAATGTTCACAAGTCCATGGGGGACTTTTGCATATGAGAAGATGCCCTTTGGCCTATGCAATGTGCTTGCGACGTTCCAATGCCTTGTCCTAAGCATCTTCCAGCAACCAATCGATAATGGTGTAGAAGTCTTCATGGATGACTTCTCCACCTATGGGGCCACGTTCGAGCAAGCCTTGGACCATCTAGAGTAGGTTCTAAAGAGGTGTGTAGACATCAATCTGTGGCTTAACTGGCAAAAGAGCCATTTGATGGTCCAAGAGGGCATTATGCTGGGGCATCGCATCTCATCAACAAGGATCAGCGTAGACCCTGAAAAGATCAGGGTCATCCAAGAAATCACCCAAAAACCAAGTATCATCAAAGATGTTCGGTCATTCCTTAGACACATTGGTTACTATTGGCATTTCATTGAGTGCTTCTCGAAGATCACCCAGCCGTTGGTTGAACTTACAAAAAAGGACACTCCATTCATCTGGACCAAGGAATGTGAGTCCGCATTCCAAGAGCTGAAACAGAAACTCGTAGAAGCTCTGGCTCTATGGGCACCTGATTGGTCTAGACCCTTTCACATTATGATGGATGCCTCTGACTATGCCTTGGAAGCTATGCTTACACAATGTGATGATCAAAAATGTTCATATTATATCTACTATGCAAGCCATAGCATTATGGGTGCTCAGCTGAACTATACCACCACTGAGAAGGATTTGATGGCGGTGGTGTTTGCCTTGGACAAATTCCAGCACTATGTGCTCAGATACGAGGTGTTTGTGCACACAGACCATAGTGCTATCTAGTTCTTGATGAACAAGCCAACGGTGAGCCCCTGCATAGTCCAGTGCCTGGTAATTCTTCAAGAGTTTGATCTTACCATGGTAGATCAAAAGGGAACCGAGAATGTGATTGCTGACCACTTGTCTCAGTTATGATGGGATGACGCAAAAGAGGAGGAGCCCTTTTCCGACCAGTTTCTAGATGAAATCCTCTTCACAGTCATCGTTGATCCTCAAGCACCCAAGGAATCCCCTTAGTTCAACCGCATCCTCACATACCTTACAACCCAGGAGCTACCAAAGGAGTGGAACCATCAGCAAAAACAACAGTTTCTCCATAAGGCCAAGCATTTCATGGAAATCAATAGCCACCTCTACAAGGTGTGCGTAGACGGCTTAGTTGGATGGTGTGTCCCTGATGATGATACACTATGCATCCTCCAAGATGCTCACAAGGGCCCCTGTGGAGGCCACTATGCTAAACACTAAATGGCCATTAAAATCCTACTTGTAGGGTATTACTGTCCTACACTTTTCAAGGATGCACAATGGTTCGCCCGCTCCTGCAAATGATGCCAAAGAGATGGTGGGATGACAACACGGTTGGAGGGACCTCAACAGTATATCCAACCACTAGAGCCCTTCGACATATGGGGTATCGACTTCATGGGGCCCATCACCCCCTGTCAAACAGAAAGGCATACATCATCGTGGTTGTGGACTACTATACAAAGTGGGCAGAAGTGGCAGCCATCATCGACTATTCTTCCAACACAGTCGCACGATTTGTCCAGCAAAAAATCGTTACCAGGTTTGGAGTGCCATGTGCACTCATTTCTGACAATGGGACTCACTTCACGGGTATCACTTTTTCAAAACTCATGCAATGCTTAGGGGTAACACATAAATTTACAACACCCTATCACCCCCAAGCCAATGGATAAGTGGAAGTCACCAATAGGGAGATCACCAAGATCCTTACTCGAACCATTAGCAAATATAGGAGGGATTGGAGTACCAAGCTCAACGATGCCCTATGGGCCTATCGCTCTACTTGGAAACTTCCTGTAGGGTACTCTCCCTATTAGTTAGTGTACGAAAAGTTGCCAATACTTCCAATCCAAGCAGAACTCCGGACACTATCCACAGCCAGTGACCTCAGCCTTGATCTACTGCTAGCACAACATGAACGATTAATTAATTTAAGTGTGCTAGATGAGAACCGATTAGTGGCCCTATTTTCAAATAAAACCCACAAGGCCTACAATAAAAAATGACACAATCTTAGGATTCGGAAGGTCACGTTTAGATGTGGAGACAAGGTGTTGTATTGGAACCCCTCACATGTATCCCAACCAACAAAGTTTCAGACACTATGGGAGGGACCTTATATTGTCTCTAAAACCTTCCCATCCAGGGCCTTGCTCATCCACAAACCTGGGGATCCCACCAGAACACAGTTAGTCAACCACCACCAACTAAAACCTTTCTGTGAGCTCCACACAACCAGTGTCACCACCTAATCATCAACTGATCACCCACGCTCCATTTTTCTTATCTCCTCCTTTCCACCCAGATGTGGGGGAGACCATCATCCTTGCTGATCCATTTCCCTACATCCCTCACCATTTTGTCATTTTTTGTTTTACACTTCTTTGTTTTCCACTTTTTTGTTTACACTTGTTGTTTTACACTTTTTTGTCTTTCACCATCGTTCATACGTTTGCACATTCTTTGAACATCTTTTCATTTTCTTTAATTATTTTTCATTTTTTTTATATCTGTCCATTTTTTTCGCATAATTGCTAAGACGTCGTCGTATTGTCTTCAAGTGTCTAGTGTGGTCGATTTTCGTTACGATGGGTACTGTAATAGTCTTCTTCATTATCTGGCTCCCACCATTGCATGGTTGTCCTTGGATTTTACATTTATTTTCACGTCATAAACTCAGTAGTGAGTCCACATCATTCACCCATTCACCATTCCATGGTTTTCCTTTTGTTGAGAACATGCAACCCCTTCAATTAAAAATATTTTAACTAATGTGTGACTTGTGTAGTTCCCTAACTGAGGGATGACCTAATGGCTTGAATTAGGTGTGACTTCAAGGGGACTACTTTATTCATTTTTCTGTTATGTTCCCTAGGTTGTTGGTGTGTCCTTATAGATTTCCTACCACTCCAAGTCTCTCTCCACAAAAGCTTCTGAGCAATTCGACCTTGCATGGTGTGGTTCTCACCAAAAATTCAAAAATAAACAAAAAAAATAAACAAACCACACAAAAATAAAAAACGTGAGGATTCAAAGCACATCCCTTGGTCAAATGCATGCCAACATGCATCGGTCTTCACATGGTGTGGTTCCCCCATACAGAAAAAAAGAAGAAGAAAGAATCACAGTGGGAATTCAAAGCACACCCCTTAGACCACCTCTCATGGGCCACACGCCCAAGTTATGGGACTTCCTTGGTCCCCTCTAACTTTGTCCCATTTCACTTCCTTCTTCTCACATTTCCTGGAGTGGCGGTTCTCTATGGGGTCATTCTTGCTTCCTTGGGGGATGGTTGGGACTTTGTCTATCACTACGATGTCACTGACTACGGATGGTTTTGGGTCTGAACTTAGGAAAGGTTCTACCGGGTCACTTAACCACGATCGCACATGGGGTTTCATGTGGCCGACACTCGGAATTTCTATTCTCTCCTCTCCCTCTATTCCCACTTCTCTCCATACTCACCTCACTGTCCTTTTTATGTTTTGTGTGTTCGTCGTGTTTTCTGTAGGTCTCTCATGCCTTGGCAGGTTCTCTTGGATTGGAGTCTTCCTTGGTCAACACCAATTCTTAGCACCCGGGCCCACGGACCCTAGTGTTGAGGGTATACAGGGGCTACAAAGGCTGTTGCCTACTATGTGGAGGACCCACCTGCATATTCCTGGTTCAGCTTGTTAAGCCTCCCATCCTTTGGATTCTTTGGTTGATTGTTTTCAATGTCCCATCATTTGATTTCTTCCTCACATAGTTCTTTTTAAATCCTGTTCTCCAATTTTTTCTCTTTTTCACGCTCCCTTCCCTTCCTCATGTCTTCCACCATGATTGAGCCTTTCTCACGCTTCAACTGCCTCAATTTGGATTTTCAAATTCATCATTTCGGGTGTTTTATGGGTTGGTCAACGCTAGTCCATGGGTGAATAGTGCTGCGTATACGAGGCCTCGTATACGCAGCCCTGTTGATGCAGCGCCCAACCCCTATATATACACCCACTACACTTTTATTTTTCATCATTTGGAGTTCAAATTGAGGGGATTTTTTGCCATTTTTTCTGCCTACCCCTTCCCAACACACCTACATTCCATCGTGTGTCTGCATCAACCTATCCTTGCCCTTTTTACGTAACCAAAGGTATGCTCTCAGTTGTGGGGGGTGGTGCCTTTGTGTAATTAATTAATTAATTAATTAGTTGTTAATTATGAAAAATTTGGCCCTTACCCATAAATCAACACTCCAGGATACTTAACAGTGTGCATGTGCCATTAACATAACTTGGTCAAACTGAGAAAGTATATACAGACCACCTTAAGCTACTTATGAAGAGTCTAATAGGTGGTTATGTTTGATTACAGATGGCACCCAAACCAAGGCACCCAAGGGACGAAGGGCCGTCTCAACCAAGGGACAAGCACCCACACACAGGAAGGGGATGAGGTGTGCAACCGCTAGAGCATGCGGAGGGCTCTCATGCAACTGGGCCCTTTCGCGAAAGACTTGATGTGGAATCTGTTCATTAGATTCCCGAAGAGGAGATTCTCGGCGAGCAATCGCTCAAGGATGAGACTCATAGGATAGCACCGCGACTTGAGGTCACCCTGACCCAAGCCTACCTTGATGCTATCACACCGTGCGAGATGCAGCGAATGGTCCTCCAAGAGCTAAATTTTAGACCATTCCTCGAGAACGCGCCAGAAGACGTGAGGCTTCAACTACAGAACTCTCAGATGTGGCCAATCATCACAACTAGTGGTGAATGGTACTTAGGAGAAACTTATCTCTTCTGGTCGAATCGGCAACCAGGGTCTAGAGTAAGAATCAAAGAAATTTATGTCTCCTACTCTTCGAAGGCGATAGCGTAGGCTCTGGGGTTGCCCGAAACTGGGGCAGATGTGGTGGAAATTCTGAAACAGGCCGATCCAAAGGTAAAGGTGCAATGGACCAAATGGTGCTATGGGATAGAGCGCAAGGAGTTTGGCTCCCTAACCATGGTGGAGAGAGTATACTTAGAGATCGTGTCTTACCATTTGAATCCAATGGTAAGACCCAACAAAATAACTGCCTTCTCCGTTCATGCATGTGCCTCCTTGAGTGGAAAATTTCCCATGATTCTTCCATAGCTGATGTTTTTGGAGATTGAAAAGAGGTTCGCTGAGAATGAACGTGGAAGACGAGCTCTCCCCTTTCCCTACCTAATCTAAAAGTTGTGCAAATGGATAGGGATAGCATGATATTCTAATGACATAATCCAGTGTGCCCCAATTGCCTCATGGAGAGAGATGATGAAAGATAAAACTCCTGCCACCACATAGACAAAGGAAGAGCAGCAACCACCTCCACCACCTGCACAAACAACACAGCCAGGCTTGCAAAACACAAGAGAATACATCCGCGAGATCCGAGAAATGCTCTTGAGCCAACAAGAGCAATCCGACAAGAGTGGTGGAGAAGAAGACCCTTCGGTCTATCACCCTACCATGAGCCACCTGGAGCAAGTGGCTCAATTAGTTAGCTTGCTTGAAAAAGCAGGGTTGATATTCTCCGCCACCTGAGCACCAATTCTAACCAGAACAGATCTAAGAATCCGATTTGTATCAACTATAACTCAACAGTTATTCCTCGAAATCTCAGGGAATGCTACTACCTTCTCAGTATGCTTAGAAGATGGTGAAGAGGCAACCATCCTGGTGATGCAGCACCAAGGATAGGAAGTTGCAGCCGAAGTGGTTGCTAATACAATTGCTATGATTCTCAATGCACCGGTAGCACCTGTACCAAACATTCATGGACTACAAGATGTACAAGTGTCTACCAGAACTTCGCATAGCAAGATTGATGCAGCCCAACATGAAGAATTGTTGGACCGACTGGTGGGAACCGAGCAACCGCTTCCGAATGTCTTCGACCTTCCAGACAACATTACTGTGACCTAGTCGGAGCTACTCTCTGCAAGGGGCAAGAACCTCATTTTGGAAGGGCAACTAGAAGCTGCTCAAGCCGCTTGTCAGTGCTTGGCAACTGAGGTAGCCCAATTAAGAGCCCAGCTTGTCAACCCAGCCATCCTCAACTGTGAAATCACCAGAGATGAAGCTTTTCAACAACTTCAACTTAAACTGTAGGTTGTTGAGGATGTGCAAGAGATGGTGATCTTTGACAAGTCCTCAGCAGATGCTCGAGCATATTACTTAGGAAAGGACTTGGCAAAGGTTCGCCAGGAGAACGTGTAGCTAACCGCAGAAGTTCATCACCTGCGCAATGTTGGTGTAGAGAATAAACACATGAAAGTTTCATCCACCAACAGCAGGAGGAGCTAGTGAGGGTGAACGTTGACATAAGAAGGCTGACTGTTGAAAATCGAAATCTATCAATGGAGGAGGTTCGGGCATTGTGACAGAAGTCTACAATCAAAATTGCCGCTTTGAAGAACAAGGCCTTGAAATTTGAAAAAGTCAAAAATCATTATAGGGACCAAGTGGGATTGCAAAAGGAGGTAAACGAGAAGCACATTTAAGTTGCCAAAGCCCAGATGAACCAAGCACTCCAACAGCTTCAAGAGGGAGGCGATGTATGGCCATTTATCTTTGATGGGTTGAACACCTACAATAAAGCAAAAATATACCTAAAGGAGCTGCAGATTGAGGAAATGATAGAATACATGGAGTTGGCCAACCTTCGATATGCAAACCTGGCTATGCTCACCGTCGAGAGACCGCGGTCAGAGTTAGAAAAACAAGTGGCCGCCTCGTATTCCCTATACGAGGGTGAGTTCCAAGTGCACAAGGCAACAAAACAAAAGCTGGAAATAGTAAACGCAGAACTCGAGGTCCTCCGCCCAAGCTTTGAAGGACAACGTACAGTCATGGAGGACCTGGCCTGAAGAATGAATGACTACCAGCAGCTATAGGCATCAATTCAAGCATTTGACATCGAATGCAAGCAGTTCGTAGCCTGGTTTGTCAACTTAAAAGAACTCATTCTAGCACTGCCTTACCCTTGGGAAGTTCCAATTCCAGCACACATTGGAGAAGCTACCTGGACCGTGAACGACCCCAGAAGCAAAGAAGAAAAAATGAGGGTTCTCTTGGAGGCTTTCCAACTACCTCCAAAAGTTGCAGCTGCCACGAGGCTACCAACATCTGTGCCGCCACCAACGCATGGGCCAGAGGCTGGAGAAGGTCTGTTAGAACCACCGCCCCCAGGGACGATGTGATCTTCTCCAACAATTTTGTGCATCATCCTACACAGCAGAGGCTCCAAGACCAACGAGGTGTTCAATTTTTTCTCTAAACACTACCTTTTTTGTAATTTGTCCTCCTCTATAACTCGGGCACTTGGTCATTTCATGTTGAGTCATGTGTGTGTCATGTATGTGTTTAAGTTATGTGTGTTGTAAATAAGAATCCATACCTTCCAAATTGTAAAGTAACTCAAGGACGAGTTTTTGCTTAGTCGTGGGGGTATGATGAAGTGTCATTAAGTCAATGCATCAGCTAGGCCACGTATACGTGGCCACGTCGATGCGGGCCTATCGACGTAGCCTCTTTGCATTGACGTGGCCTCATTTACATAGCCACCTTTCCCGACCTATAAATAAAAGAGCCTTCTGCCTCATTTAGGCATCTTTTTGAGTAGTTGTAGCGAAGCTCTTCCAGTTTGTTCCCGCAAGAGATAGAATATTTTCCAAGTGCCTACAGCAGGTGTAAGAAAAGTGGTCGACTCTTTATTCAAGCGTTGATGTATCTAAGCCCATTGGTGTGATGGCAATAAAGACGAACTATTCAAGCATTGCTTGCAGCATTTGGACTTTGTTATTTTATGCACTTAATAGTTTAATATGTTTATGCTTTATTAGTTACTTGTTACTTACTTAAGTTTTCGTTATTATAATTTCAATTGCTATTATTCATTCGTAGCTCGTTAAGGCCATAAGTACAACCATCTCAAACGTAACCCAAACACTTGGTAAGCCCAGTGACGCTTAATGTCTAGTAACCCAGAAGTGTTAGGAGATGCTCAGAACGTGCTCGGAAGATGGGACTGGATACTTATGCTAGGAATAGTTAGAATATAAGCTAGGAAAATTAGAGATTAGATAATAGTTTATTCCTTACTTTCCATACCTCAATTAGTCACCAAAAAGATAATTAAAAAGATATAAAAATCATTAGCCTTAGTCTCACTTAACTATCATAAACAAAACCTCACAAGTGAGATTAGGATGACAATGACCGTTCTAACCCAAGGTTTCACTGGTTAGAAGTCTGGTGTATGTTAAGTGCTTACAATTTGCGAATTTTGACCAAGTCGCGCGTGAATGCTCGTGATTCATATGATTGGGCATAGGGGTACCTAGCCGCTCATCAGGTGGTGTCATCTTATTTTGACTCTTCTAATTGGTACTTTCACAGATATTGGAATTAGTGCATGGAGATATGAAAGCCTTATTTTCCTTGAAGAAAAACCTGATTTTTGGAGTAATGGTAAGATGTTCATTAGTCTTAAAGGCTTGGATTTGAACTTGGATGCAACTACTCAAAAAGATATTAGACTTTTGATCATCTACAAGCTCACTTAGGATCTTGCTTAGTAGGCTAAGTATTAAGCCTCAAGGTGATAATCCTTTTTTATTTGACTTGAAAAGCACATATGCCTAAAAGGAACTATATCATGTTATTGTCTAGCCAAATGTTCTATAAGTGTATGTTGTATTAGTTGCTAGTTAAGCTACAAAGTATTAGAAAGAGATAAAAGAAATTTATAAGCTTTTGCTATTAGAAGAGTTCAAAGTGAAGATATAAATACAATATAATATTATGCTTCTTTAAGAAAAGATGATGTCATGTCTAGGTTTATAGCTTACACTCAATCTTGTTGAAATTTCATTGGATAAATACTTCTACAATGTGACGTTAACCATCCAAGATAAAGGATGGTTTCATGAAGAAGTTTTTTGGTTCAATAAAAGGGGTATTCAAGATGACATTCTTTATTTTGATTCTAAGTAGACAATGACACTTCAAAATCTTTAGGGAAATGTAGAAATAAAAAACATTTCTACTTGAATAATATAAGGGAAGACCTTAATTCAAAGTCAATCTATTTGCTAGTTGCTATTCCTATATAGTAGTACACAAATAGCAAAGCACAAATTAAAAATGGTTTAAAGTTACTCTTGAAGAACAAATATACCAACTAGCACTTAACCAACCTTGAAGACGAACACAATAATTTCCTATAGTGTATTACATTTGAACACATTAGACATAAGTGAGATATTGTAATTAAAATGTTTTCAAAATTCATAGCATCTCCATTTCCACAAAAATTTCTTACAATGCATTGCATTTGGGTACATTGACATAAGCAAGATATTGTATTTTAAATGTTTTCAAAATTCATAGCATCTCCATTTCCATTATCAAATAGCTTGAGGTACTCCATGCCTTTGTTTTTCATTGTTGCCATTAGCGGGCACAATGGGGTGTGGGAGAGGAGAGAATAGAAACTTTAGAAGAATTATAGAAGAACAAATATTCAAAAGAGTCTATGGAATGTTAATAATTAATTCTTTTGCATTTATTAAAATTATAATTTGAATGCATAACCCTTTTTTATGATTAAAATTGTTAATATCAAATGATAGAAGAATTATAAAAGAACAAATATTCAAAATAGTCTACAAACTCTTAACAATTAATTCTTTTGCATTTATTAAAATAATAATTTAAATGTATAACCCTTTTTATAATTAAAATTATTAGTATTAAATGACCATGGAGCTTAAGCTCTCTATCTTCTTAGAGATTATGAACAAACATGAGATATTTGTACAATTTATAAATGCACTGGTAACGTTGTTTTAAATTGAAATCCATTTTCTTAATTCTCAAAATATCTATATGTATATTTTTTTGGGCAATGTCTTAGCTGAAATTACTAATCTAGAGCGCCGCTCAGTGTTATTAGTTCCTGTTGTTCCCCTGTGTTATATCAATTTAAAAAAAAAAGACGAGATGACATGTAAGGGTCTTTAACGTTTAAACATTGCATATAAGCATCCAACGTATAGTCGATTCACTGGTGAGAGCTCCAAACGAATACATTTACACTTCGCAGGTAAGTTATTGGCGCAGGTTCCTATCGACGGCGAAGATTGTGATTGGTATCGACGTCCAGGTTACGTCGATCTACACCTTTTGCAGGCTATCATATAATCTCGTCGTAATTCAGGTCAGCAAAAATTATTATTCGTGCTTGATTTAATTTCCAAATGCAAGTAGTTGGGAAACGCAGCTGTGTAACGTCAGGCGTGTTGATTTAAACTCGAGAATGATGGCACTATTCCTAACCGTACGCATAACCTGCAGTCTGCAGAACATCAACGCTGGCTGGCACCGTTTCGGCTGCCACAGAATGGTGTTCCTATTCATACTTCTAACATATCAAGGCATTCATAGCCCTATATAGATACCAATGTCTCCATAAATGGAATTTCAACAGGACGAGGATACCAGTCATGCCAAAGGAGAAGCAGCATGAAGTTATTAGCTGACACATAAGAGGTGTAAACGGTGCGTAGTGTAATTGAAAGTGAATCCTATCGTAGTAATGATACGGTTATTGACAGAACACTGAAAACGCCTTCTACCATGTCCTTTTTCAAGAACCTGCTCTAGGCCTCTCCGCACATGTACAATGGTTCGCAGAGAACTCACGCAACTGTAACACCGCCAAGATGATGCCGCCTCTCACTCTCCTCTCCTCTGATAACGATGGAGGACACCTTTCTTTTGCCGCATATTGGAGGAACAGATGTAGACTTTGTTCGTTTTATGTGTCCTCTCAACTTCTTTACGTCTTTTAGCTGCACAGGCTTCAAGATGAAGTCCTTCGCCCCTTCTTCCAAGCATCTGCAACAGAATACGCTTAGAAACATGATGAGACCTGAACTCACGAACAAGAAATCGTTAGTCGGAGATGAAAAGAAGACATACCTCTGTATGCGCTGAGGGACACTCTCCGATGACATTACGACAACTGGTATCTCTTTAAAATCTTTACTTCCCTGGTCATATTACAGCGGAAACTTGATGACCTTTTGAAGAACGTGTAAACAGAGATTTAACAGCATAAGCAGAAGTGTTTCTCATCGGGCAACAAATGACGAATGGAAATCGATACCTTGAGTTTCTTCAGGAGATCGTATCCTGTCATCCCGGGCATGCAGTAATCCGTTATTATCAGGCTAAAATTTAACGGCTGAAATGAGACGGGAAAATTTCAAAGACGGTCGTTTGCAGGGACTTTTTAGAAATGGAGGTAAGCCCCATGGTTAAAATTTTAACTTAAAAATAAAATAGTAAAATGTTAGCTCACATTGCAACACGCATTTGATGAAGCTCTGTGTTCGTCTTGCAACCCGAGAAGCTCGAGAGCGGAGAGAGCGCTGTCTACAGTGGTAACTGTGGAGAACACGCTAGAAACCTTAATTAAAGACGAAAACAAAGACCAGCCGGCACTTAGTTCAGCAAGAGCCTTGAAACGCAGATTAGAGGCACCATACCTTTTACCGAATCGGAGCTAAGGAGCCGTCCGATCAAGACACGGTCGATAAGACAATCATCAACAGCCAGAACATGAACCTCGGCAGCGTCACTTGCAGCAGCTTCCGCCATGAATTCCTTCCTCTACGAAAGTTTCTCGCACGAAAACTGTAGCACAAACACATGCCTTCATTATCGATCTTACGCATAAAGCCTCTGTTAGCCTGACCAAAGCACACATACAGAATGCAAGACAGAAAAATATGTATATCACATCACTAGCAGAAAACTAAAACCCTAACCTTTTCCGTCGGCGAGAGGACCCGATTTTGAGCAGCCTAAAGTATGACGGATCTTAAAAGCACGATTTCAGGATCCATGAAGCATGTCACGATCTGGCGAGGTAAACACGAGCCGCTGCTTTATTTCATGAGCACCGCCTTTGGCACCGTTCCTACGAGTACCGTCATTTATTCAAAGCGGCTTTGACAGCGCAAAGGACAGAGCCGCACCTGACTGTGACCACGGAAACCAAAACTTTAACCAGAAACGAAAGACCGTTTGCCGCTTAAATCTCATATATTTCTTCAAAGTAATTTCTCCAGAAATCAAAAACAAGAATAAACACTAAACTCCTCGTGAATATTTCACAACCTACTGGAGAAGCACAGCGTAACAAAATCTGTGCACACCTGCTCAATTGCATTTTAAAACATACACTTGACAAAATACCAGAAAAATAAAATAATTTCAATCTTTGAACATGAATACCTGCTGGAAGTTCTTAATCTTAAGACGCTTTTAATCTTCCAATGCAAAGATCGCACATGCGAGATGCAACTCAGTCAGATACCTCAAAAACTATAAACCTTTAAGCAAGAGAAATAAATAAATAAAACAAGCGCGCGGTTAAAAGCACTTCCGGCATAAGCAAAAAACACGAAGAATACTACAATAAGCGAGGCGGATGTTGGAGATCCGATCCAGAAAAGTACCGATGTGGTAGCTGCAGCAATAACAACATTTGGCAGCGCAGCAGGCAGGAGACCAGACCAGCACCAGCAGCAGTAGCAGGAGCAGCAACAACAAGAATAAGCTTTTTTAGCGTGTGCTGTTCAAAGGCAGACCGGAAAAGACATGGCAATCAGCGGCCGTGAGTGAGTCTGTCAAATGTCGGCCGGATTTGTCATGATGAATGCCGTCGCACCTCCCAATAAAGAGAGCAGCATTTATAGAATTGCATCTCAGCATTCTTCCGACATGCAGGGTCCCCCATCTCTGTTCTGCGCCCATCCGACGGCTACCATGCTCCGGCGCTCTGCCTCCCTCCATCTCGTCCGTCCCCCGTGCATGGGGGTCAAAGCAAGTTTGACCGTCACAGATTTACCGAGGCGGAAATTACGGCAGTTTATTGGCCAAGTTACCACGCGGGCGGTCGTTTGGTTTTCAATATTCATTCGTGGCTCTGGCCATCATTATTGTTCCTGCTCCTAAGGCCTTGTCTCATGAAGCCGCGTGTTTTGGCTTTTTAATTTAATTGGCACCGTTGCAGGACTAGTACTGTAAAAGTATGGGCGGAAAATTTTTGTGGTAAAAGGTCAAACGTAATGTGGGATCATGCTAGATACGATTTAAATTCTGCCGGGACCTTTGTTAGGTTTCCGTAAGTTGGTTGCTTATTCGTTGCTGATGTGCAATCTTTGCTTTACTTACCCATGAAACCAAACACATGATGACATCTTGACTACAAAGAACGCCCATTTGAGCGTTTGTTTTTTGTCTTTGTTTTCCTTTCTCCGTCCCTCTTCTTTGTAAAATCAAACCATTGGAGTACGGAACATAAACTCATCTCGGCCTCTTGGGAGAGGTTTGCAGGACAATATATTTTGTGGGTGGTTTATTCGAAAATATATTTTGTTGATGGATCAAGGTTGTTCCTTTTGAAACAAGGCTGGATGAGTGTGGAGATCCTTATGGGCTCCATGCTATCTTAACTACTATGAAAGAATAGGACGCTTTTTGCCTTTATCACTATTTGTTCTTTATTTGTGATTGATGTATTCTTTCTTCTTTAGAGAGAGTTTTCTTCTTCTCTTTACATTAAACCCTTTAGTAATAAGTGAAAACCCATGAGGGCACTTCTAAATAAGGGCAAAGCATGATCCTTTTTCTACCCCAAAGAGGAGGTTTTCAGGAGTGGTTGTAAGGATGAAAACTAGAAAAGACATCCCCAAAATCATTAGGCTTTTTCTTTAAACTTACTCTTTGATGATTTGATGTACTCTAATTTTTTAAAATATTATTATTTATTTTTTTCAAGTCCAACACCACACCAACTATCACAAAAGAAGTATATGACCTTGATTCCTTTGTGTACTACATTATAAGGATATGTAGGCTTGTAAAGAAGCTTTGGCTCCAATGCTTGGGTTATTGTCCTTCTCTTCAGAGTGAGGCTTAGAGCTCTCATAAGGGAATGATGTCTTATGTGTATGCTGGTACTCTTGACTATGTTGTGCATGTTATATAGGTTGCTTATATGATTATAAAGGTGTCCTCATAATGCTCCTAACCCTAGACTAACGTGTGATGTGCAAGTTGTGTAGTTTTGTTGTGCTGACAAGTTCTTGAGGATGTTGAGGCATAATCAACCTTGAGTTTGCTCTAGAAATTTTATACAACTAGAAAATAGTGCAAGAAGAGATGTAACCTAGAATGGAATCACCCAATTTAGGATTAGATCTTTGAAGCAAAATAGGATAGCCTAATACAAGAAATAGAGCTCTATAGCAAGGCTCAAAGCTCCACCTAATGACTTGCATTCTCTTACTTAGCTCGACAAGGGTGTCATATACCCTTGAACTATGTAAGAAAAATTGACAATTAGGACATATTTTGGCTCTACATGTGTGCTTCAATGTTAGAAGGCTTGACTATTGTCCATCTCTAAGTTGTAGCCTTGGTAATGCCACTTTCACATCATGTTCTAGAGGTTGTTAATAACTTCTTTGGTATCATGACCTCCAAAGATATCACATCTGATCATAGTGATAGAAGTAGTTGGTTACTTTGGAACACTTGGGTGGTGTCAAGCATTACTTTGCTAGAGCAATGTCATTACAAGATTAAGGTTTGTGACATTTGCACCATTTGAATTATGGTTTTCTTGGAAAATTTATATGGAAACTCTACATTGGAGATAAACCATGGGTTTAAGTGATATGTTCAAAATATTCAAGCCATGAATTTTGTCATAATATAACACTTGCCAAGGCATGTTCCATTGGGAGGGTTTTAATTTCTTTTTTGGTTGTTGGAGGGATGTTGGACCTCAAAAAAATATTAATAATGAATAAAGAAAATTCAGAGGCATCACAAGCTTAATATTGAATAGATATGATCGAAAAAAAATATAAAGAAAGAAAAATCTTTTTGATTTTAGGACTGTCTACTAGGGTGAAAAATCTTACAATTGATAGATTGAAAAAATAAGTGAAGAAAATTAATTATTAGTAGGGAGGAAGGTCCTAATCTTAATGAAATTTACATCACTTCTTCATTCATGCTTGAGCTTAAAATAACAAACAGATTCAAGATAGAGAGTTATGGCTTAATACCAATATTTGTATTAAAACAAGAAAGTGGTACCACTTATAGAAGATCTTGACTTCATCACATGTTATTGATTGATAAATTGAATTTTTGCAAGGCAACAAGATCGGGCATTTGATATTGGAGCCATGATATAAGATCCCCAATATCAGGGCACAAGCTATGATGTTGCATATCCAATATCGTGGACACATGTAGGCCTATAAATACGACACTTAGGTGCATGGTCCAAATAACAATTTTTAGCCATAGTAGCCAAACTCTTTATTTTAGTACTTAGCACTTAGTAGTATATGCTTGCAATGTGGTGTTAAGTGATTGAACACAGTCTTTATTCGAGTGGAATGTACTTGGACATGTTTCATGATTGAAAATAAAGATTGAGATTACACTGCATCATTGCAGAAACACTTAGATTTCTTATTGTTTACTTAGATTAATGTTTACCATTTTGACTTAGTATAATGTTTATTGTTTCCCTAGTTATTGATTTACTTTCCATGCACTTTACTATTATTATTGTTAAGTGGAATGAGTACGACTCATCTCAAGCACTTAAGTGTAATTTCTTGGTAACCTAGTAGTACTATCACTTGGTACGCCTAGCAGCGAAGTACTTGGTAATCCCAACAGTAGCTACACAAAGTCCAAGGTATGAACAAAAAGTTAGGACTGGATGCTCATCGCAATAGGCTAGACTAGATTCCTTTACTACTTCAGTTAAACTTAGAATTATTTTCATACTTTATAATGAATGCTAGGAGAATGGTCCTACAACATCAACATATCATATGCCTCACTTAGAGCTAAACCATACACATTGATTATATTAGCTTGACGTGGGAAGATAACAATCATGAACCTTAACCAATTACTAGCATATTCACATTGCTTTATCCATGAATTACAATTGGGCTATGTGTAAACACTCATATCTTGTATGGTTGGGTGTTGGATTACTCCACCACTCATCATTGGCACCGTTGTCAAGGACAAGTTAATGTATGCTTAGTAATTTCTTTTACAAAGTTTGTTGTACTTGAAACACAAAGTCTAACCCTATAACTCTAAGAAAAGCACACTTAAAATAAATGTCTAAAATATATAACAGGGCTTCAAATAAGAACACCACATCACCTACCAAAGAACCACAAAGAAGTAGTGATAGAATTGAAGAAGAAGAAGATTGGAGTATGCCAATGCAGACAAAGATCTTATATGCTCATCATGATCCTTAGGATCCCAATTTTACATTCATCTTTCATTAGGATGGGCAATTAAGGTGGAGAGATCTTCAAGGAAACATTTTTCTACCACCAAAACGTTCAACACCCATTATGCTCCAAACTGCTCTTCAGGGGATGAAACTAAGTGAAGCATTTGAAGGGTATCATGAAACTAGATACATGACTTGTTCATATGAACCTACAGATGAGTAGTTAAGGAAGGACCAAGCCATGGAGGCAAGCCATGAAAAAGACAAAGGAAAGACATTCAATTCTATTGTTGTCTTAGAGGAGCTTGATGGGGATGCATTCATTGCTAAACAAATCCACCACAATCATGAGTTCTAGTTACAAATGGCTATCATTCAACTGGATTAACCTATCATGAATAAATCACACTCCAAACTAGTAGAGAAGCTTAGGCATGAGGCAAAATAATCAAGGCATAAGAAAGACTCAAGGCCAAGAGTTCTTGCTAGATCCCATAGAGATGAACATCAAAGTCATCACAAGAGGACAAGTCGACACCGTTCTTCTATTGCCTCATTTGCATCCTCTTGATCACTTGAAGACTCTAATAGAAGGAGGCAAAGGTACAAGGACCATGACAAGGGAGATAGAAGAGCTCATGGCCACCATGATCATCTTGATTGTTGTTTGTGGAATTTTGATTCGGAAGATGAAGAATATGAAAAGCGCAGAAGAAGGGATTACAGAAATCATGAAAGGGATGAGCACAGAAGGGGGTACTACTACAACAGAGTGTACAAACCTAATCAAGATGAGAAACCGCTAATGGTAACTTGCAGTATGATCAACATCTAGGAACCAAATCACATCCCAACCAAGCACAAGAGGGATAGTTGAATTAAATGGCTAGACATGAACAACATGCCAAGATTTGAAGGTGGCTATAATGGTGATTCGGAACATCACCTTCAAGCTTTCCATGATGCTTGTGCCCTACAAAACATGAAAGTGATTGGCAAAAGTTAAAGCTATTTCCTAGAACACTTGTGAAGGAGGCTAAGAGGTGGTACAAGTCACTAGAACTTGAATCAATCAGATGCTAGAGTACCATGCTCGAACTCTTTAATGATAAATATCAAACTCATTCATGAGTGTCCAACTTAAGAAAACAAATCCATGGATGGAAGCAAGGGAATCATGAGAGCCTTGATGCAGCAATGGGTAGATACTATTCACTATTGCATAGATGCCCAGGCCACGAATTTTCACCAAGGGAACAACTTAGGCACATTGTAGATGGGCTATGGAGCAAAACCAGAGGGACTCATAGGGTTTATACCTAAGGAAAATTATCATAAATGACCACCCATCATATCTAAAGACTAATTGACCAAGTTGCAAAGGAGAAAGGATAACTTAAGAAGAGAGAGTTAGCTGAAGAATACCATAGTGCGGCTATGTGACAAGCAAGAGTATGAAACCTTGGAAGATGTTATCTAGAAAAAGACTCTACCTATTCAAAACTCAGTCAATGATATAGCGGATAAGGTAGAGAAAGTTTGGGGTTTAGTGGATGAAAATTTTGCTACATCCCTAAAGATTGTGAAAGAAAAGACTAAATAAGCACTCAACAAGGGCAAGGAAAAGAAGAAGAAAAAAGCTAATGGATGTGAAAGTTATAAGCATAAAGGAAAAGTTGCTACCATTGAAGGATACATTGACTCCAGTTCAAAGGAAGAGGAAGGATGTAATGTGTGTGAGTGTGAACATCTAAAGGGATGTTATCTTGTTATGGTCCACTTGCAAGAATCTGGGGTATATGCACTCAATCCAAGCTTTGTCAAAAAGGAGATGCCTCAAAGGCTATCCTATCCTTAAGGTAATATTAGACAAACCTTCTAGCTGACATATTATCCAAGCAAATCCTACCCTCAACCATAGGAGCAATATCATCAATAGTGGCAATAACCACAAACATGGGCAATGCCACTACCAAGGCAACAATATATATATAGGCAACTAGATCCTTATGGATATTATGTTCAATGTCCAATATCTCCAAGAAACACATTAGTCCAAACTTCTTCTCCTTACTATCCATAAGAATACTATAGACTTACTACTCTAAGGATGGATCATAGTCCTTATGCACATTCACTAGTAGTTGGTCCATCAAGTTCCCCTTCTAATCCTTTGACATCAGTGCCACCACCCGCTATGCAAGGGAATTTGTCATCACAACCATAGTAGAGGAGAGCTACAAGGATAGTGAACATACGAATGGAGGATTTTACCAGCAACACTAAGGACCAAACAAAGAAACACCATTTCTTTAGGGCAAGTTTTGAAAAGGCTAGTAGAGTTAGAACTTCATTGAGACCAACTTCTCCTACAATAGATTCTATTATTACCAACAAGCTTCCACCATCTCCAAACACAAGCATTAAAATTATCATGCTTATAGAAATTTTCATCAACTAGATCAAGGTAGGGCCACTCCCTAAGAAGAGAATTGATCCAAGAATTCCTTTAATTTATCTACAAGTAGCTAGAAATCTACTATGCAAGGCTCTATTAAACTCAGGTTTCAAAGTAAATTTGATCTCTTACGAAACATATCAAGCATGGAACCTACCATCGTTGAAGGAGTGCAATATTAGGTTAGAGCTTGTAGATTAGTCTATCCCCATTCCTTTGGGATAGGTAGATGATGTAGTAACCATTGTCGATGGGTGGTCTTATTTGGTAATTGATGTGAAAGATGTTGATAAGGAATTCCCAGTTATCATGGGGAGAGCATGGCTTAGCAAAATTGATGGTAAGTTGAGTATGAGATATTTATCTATGGAGATCTCTAAAGAAGACAAGCATAGAGCCATACATACATAGTGGATTCCATGCATTACTACTAAGAGAAAAGGGTGCAGTCATGGATCGACACTTCAGAATGATAACACAGTCATCACATCAGTCCACAAAAAGTGTGCATACAAGAGAGAGAAAGAACCACAAAACCAAAAGACATCTTGTAACCACTAAATGATAACCAAAAATTTTTCAAAATTCATGGAACAATTTATTCCACTTAATAAGTCCCATTCTAAGAAGATGACTTCAACTAAGGACCTAAAAACAAAACTATTAAACCATAATCATACACTAATGGGAAAAGAAAATAAGAACTTAAATGATCAAGATTCCATTACGATTAGAATTACCTAGGATGACAACCAAAAAGTTAAATCACTAAAGATGGTAAGTGAACCACCTAGAGTGTATGATCTAGGAGATCTAGGGAGCATTTTTTGAACACTCATCCATGAGTCCAATTATGGGGGAGACATCCTATCATAAATTGGGAATTAATAAGTTCTTTTTCATTTTTTGTTTTACATTTCTTTTCAATTTCTAATTTCTTGATATAGCTTTTCACATTCTTTAATATAATTTTTTCCATTCTTTTATACTTTTCATTTCTTAAACTTTTAACATTCTTTAACATTTTTTAATTCTTTGACATTTTCCATTCTTTACCCCTTTTCACAATTTTTACTATCTTTGTCATCTTTTTCATATTTTGTTTTCAAACCCTTTGTAAATAATTGTGATTGCTAATAAGACATATTACAAATAAAGGCAAGATGTAGGCTAATAAGGTGAAGATTTCTCTATGTTGTGAAGTCATAAGGAACTGGTTATTTGAAAAGTGAGCCCACATCATTCATCCATCCATTCCATTAATAAGAGGTTCTTACCATGGCAATAATGATATTCATTTTCATCATACAACTAAGAATAAACTTGTGATCATATTCCTAGATAGAAGAGTGAAGAACCAAGAGGGAATGTAAAGGGTGTGATGTCAAGGGGATTTGTGGATTCTTGTGGAATACTGTTATGATTTCTATCATGTTGCTAAGGTTGTATTATATCCTTATAGATCTAATGCAAAATGGGAGTAAGAGTAAAATAAGTCTACCTTGAAAGGTTGACACAAATAAAAAAATAAAAGAGCATAGAATAAAATTTTGGGGGTTTGACTGGAAATACATGTTAGCCATGCTTGAAGGTAGGAGACTTCTCAAAAATTTAAAAATAAAATGAAGTGCCATGAATAAAAATCCTTCCTTGGACAATACACCAAGTGAAAATATTCCTTACAACATTTATAGTCTTGCACTTGTAATTCCAAGAGATGAAATGATGTGACATCATTGGAATGTGGTCTAGACTTGGTTCAAATCTTGGACAGAAAGGCTAGTGATTACTTTAACCACTAATAAAACACAAGAATTCATTATGCCTATGGTAAGATATCTCACATTCTAATTTTTGCAATCCCTTCTAAGTCCATCTCATCTTACTATAAGAATAGTCATAAATTGTGAGTTTTGTATAATAGAGCATTATTTTCCCAATTTGGTGGTACTAACATGTGTGTTTTGCTAAACAAATATGCACTACATTCAACTCCTTAAGTGCCTATGGACACTTTAGGCGTGGTTATACATGGGCATTAAGGGCTATAGCCTACTTTTGGGAGGATCCACTTGTATAACTCTTATCTCTTATACCTACTAAGCGATTCCACATCATCTTGAACCTTCCAACATCACCAAACCTTGATAAACACTTTCCATATCCTTTAAACTCTTCGTTCTCATAATATGGATTCATTACCATTCTTATCCATCTTATGAGCTTTTGTAGCTTGAGATTCTTTCTTTATGAACTTCCAATGATGAATTTTTAAAAAAATACACATATAGCCATCATCCAAACCCTTTGAGTAACCTTGAAACCTTCCAAACATGCAAAAGAATCATGTCTTCCCCATAGAACTTCATGAAAACTGAAAATTTCTGGGCTTTGATCTTAGGTCCCTGATATTGGGTCTACATTGATATTGGATCCCCAATATCAGGTCTCACAAAAAGTATAAATAGGCAAACACTTAGTGCATTTTCCATCATTTCTCATTTACACCCAAGGAAGATTTTTCAATTTCTCTTCTTTGATTTGAGCTTTGACCTCCTAGCTTTCCCAAGACATATCTTACACATTATTACTCTGATTTTCGTGATTCTCACACCTATTTGATCTTAGAGTGCTCATCTTAATTAAGAGAGTGGGGGAGGGTGGGGGGATGAGGGATGCTAGTGAGGAAAATTTGAATTGAATTTTCAAAATTTACTAACACATAGAATGTATTTTAGGGGTATGTATGAAGTAAAACTTGAAATTTTTAATGCAAAATCAATCGTACTAATGTCAAAACACTTAAATAATGCTCTTAAGGAATCATAACCATAATTATGAGTCATGAATAAGAACAAATTAGACAACTATAAAGGGTTATAACAAGATTACCACTTATGGGGTTACTTTTTAAAAAAATACCTTAGTAATTTCAAATCTTTAAGAATATATGAGAATACCTTAGTAAGATTACAACTTAATGTAACTAAGGGTATGAGTAAGGTATGGAACCATTAAGAATATATGAGAATACCTTAGTAATTTCAAATCTTTAATGATTGTGGATGACTGCAAAGAAAGAAGTAGAAGGATGACCCTCACAGAGTGCAAGTAAATGACCCAAAGGATAAGGTAGAGGTTGAACAGGAGAATAAGAACCAAAATACGAGGAGCAAAAAGCCCAATCATTTAGTATTCATGAAGAAACTATTGCTACAAGACAATTGACCCAATGAGAGGTAGAGGAACCACAAGTACCAGGAAAACACCTCACATTGTCATAGGACTACCTCTAAGCCATCCAAGAAAGGCCCATCATGATCATAATGATTGTGGAGATGAACTTTGGTACATTTTTGGAGTTCACCCCTGAAGCAATCAAGACACAACTCAAGGTATCACCACTATGACCCATCTTTCTAACAATGGCGAATGGCACCTTAGGGAAACCTATCAAGTTTGGCATAAAAAAGAAGAGGGTACCATGGTTAACATTGGAGGAGCCTTAGTCTCATTTTTAATTAAGGTCATCATAGAAGCTCTAAATATACCCAATGAAGGGACAAACATAGCACACCTATCTACTAGATCAGATGTTGACACTAGGAAATTATGGCTAAAATGAGCATATGGCAAAGAAGAGAAGGGCTTCAATGAACTAAATCTAGAGGAGAGAATCTACTTCAAAATTGGAACCTATCACTTATTCTGGACAAAAGGACTCAATAGACTATCTACTTATGGGGATAGAGAAAGTGCAATCCTAATGGGCAAGTACAATGCCAACCTTAAACAACTCTACTTTATGAAAATTTAGAGGTGGTTTGAAGAAAGGAAGGTAGGAAAGCCAACACTTCCATGTCCTTACATTATTAGGAAGTTATGAAAGCAAGTCGAAATCCTAGGATACACTAATGAAATTTCTGAGATATCCCAGAATGCTTCATATGCTGAATTGCTCAAACTAGCACCACCTAGGAAGGATCAGGGTGAGGAGCAATAGGAGCAACAAGAGTAATAACAATAGTAAGAAGGGCCCAATGACCAACAATAAGAGTAGTAGTAGCAACAACATTAAGTCCCACTATCATCATTGCAAGATTATAGATCATCAATGAGTCACTTGTAATAGATTGTAAAAACCATTAGTTGGGAAATAAGGGTGGAGGCTAATCTTTACAGAGTTATTGATAGTGCCATCCAACTCATAGTTTCAGCAGATCTAACAAGTGGATAGATTTCACTATAATCAGGAGGAGAGGCCCAATGGTCATAACAAATCGTTGGAAATGCTGCATCATTCTAAGTGGTGCTAAAGACTAGAGAGTGAGCCATAGTTGTGGTAATGTAGCACCAAGATGTAGTAGGAGTAGCAAAGGTGATCACTGATCACATCAAAGAATCTTTTAATGTACTTGTTGTGCCACCAATAGACCTAACTAGAGTTAGAGATGCTCAAATGTTAGCTGAAACCTCAATGACTCCTGCTGACCATGAAGATGTGCTCAATAGACTACTATAGACTAGATAAGTAATGACAACACTTTTTGACATCCCAAGTGATGTCACTGTAGTATAGTTTGAGCTAATTGATATCAAAGGCAAACTAGTCATGGTAGATACTAGGGCGGAGCATGCAGAAGTTGAAGTCCTTAGATTCTGAGAAGAACTCGTAACCTTAAGAGCCAAACATAGAGATCATGTGTAATCCATTGCACATGACTAGATTGAGTAGTTCAAAATTTAGTAGATGAACCACCTAATTGAGCAATATAAATAGGTGGCAATGGAGAAGGAGAAAGTGGTGTGGAATGCCTTTATAGTAGAAGCACAAACATATGCACATGTTAAGGCACTCACTGTAGTACAACATGAGAATAAATAACTTACTATTGACAATATGAGGTTGACCATGATGAAAACACAAAAGAATGTTGTAGAAGAAAGAATCTATCAGTTGATAGAGTAATTGATGAGGATTAACCAAGACATGAGCTGCCTTGCATGAGAAAACAAAACCCTCTCGATAGAGGAGGTATGCGTTATTTGCCAAAAATCAACTATTGAAATCAGCACATGGTAGAACAAGGCAAAGAAACATGAAAGGCTTAAAGAAACATTTTGTTATCAGGTGGGCATGTATAAGAAAATCATTGAAAAGGAGATCTAGATGGCAAAGGCTAGAATCAGCTCCATATTAGCACAGAATCCTAACTAGCAACCCATTCTAGATAATTATTCCCTTGTACACCAAGAGGAAGTAAAGAATAAAGACCTGCAGATTGATGACCTAAAAGAATACATGGGGTTAGATAACCTCTATGATGCTAACTTGGCCATGTTAATAGCAAGAAGGCCCAAAAATGAATTAGAATACAAAGTAGCATCCATGTACAGTTTGTATAAGAAAGAGTTTGCAGATCATAAAGATGCTTTACAAAAACTCCAAGTGGTAAACTTTGAACTAGAAGTAGTGAAGGATGGTCACCAAGGATAAGAAGATGTAGTAGAAAAACTAGCCAGAAGATTGATTGACTATCATGAATTACGAGAAAAGGCTAGAGCATTCCAAGAAGAGAGGAGATAGTTTGTGACATGGTATATTAAAGCTAATCAAATGTTTTCATAGTTGTCATGCCCCTGGGATGTACCCCCTCCATCACACATTACATAACAAGCATGGATGATGCATGACCTATGAATGGAGAAAGAAAAGCTTTAGGCATACTCTTGAATCAATATAAATTTCAGAAGCTTGATGACAAGGGAAAGCAACCAATGGAGGAGCCACTACCACCAGGACAACCTAGACTACATCAAGCTTCACCAAATTTTTTTTTGGTTTTTTATCAAAGTTGTCATGTCATGACTTGTGTCATTTTTGTAAAACACCAATGTGGCATAAAGTGTCTTGTAAATAGTGTCATGTAAATCTACCTCCCAATTTTGTAAGGAACTCCATCCTCATCTTGTTTAACTTGCAAATGAGTTTTCTGGCAGTTGTGGGGGTATGATAAATTGAATTTTTGCAAGGCAAAGATATCGAGCATCTAATATTGGAGCCATGATATCAGATCCCTAATATCGAGGCACAAGCTACAATGTCACATATCTGATATCATGGACATGTATACGGCTATAAATATAGCACTTAGGCACATGATCTAAACAACAATTTTTAGTCATAGTAGCAAAACTCTTTCAGTTTGTTTTCTTGATTTTAGTACTTAGCACTTAGTAGTGTATGCCTGCAATGTGATGTTAAATGATTGAATGCAGTCTTTTTTTGAGTGGAATGTACTTGGACACATTTCATGACTAAAAATAAATATCAAGATTACTTTGCATCATTGCAAAAAAAATTAGATTTCTTATTGTTTACTTAGACTAATGTTTACCATTTTGACTTAGTATAATGTTTACTGTTTTCTTAGTTATTGATTTACTTTCCATGCACTTTACTATTATCATTATTAAGTAGAATGAGTATGACTAATCTTGAGCACTTAAGTGTAATTGCTTGGTAATCTAGTAGTGCTATCGCTTGGTACTCCTAGTAGTGAAGTACTTGGTGAAACACCGTGGAAATTGTGAATCGGCCTCAGGTGAAGATTCACGATTCAGGCAAACGTTCGTGATAGAATTCCAGAAGGTAGAACAAGGCAAAGCAAGGTGAAACGGTGCCTGACATCAAGTCTCCAAGTTCCTTACATATTTCAATTTTACTATGCTTTCCGTCTTTACGCTACATTACGCAACATAGCGTAATGATGCTTAGCGTAATTCTGCTTAACATAGTTTGACACCAGGAGGTAACTTACTTCAGCAGATTTGGTGAAGCTTAAGGCCTAAGCAGCGTAATATGCGACTTCTCGCATATTCTGCTAAGTCTTTTGTCCAGGGTTGAATTTACGCTCTCTTACACAAAGCATGCGTAATGAGCTTCAAAAAAGGTCAAAGGTAGAGTCCAAGGAGGCACAACAGATTGGCTCCTTTCTTTTTGCAGATTGATCGCCTTACGCTCGTTACGCTACGCAGTGTACGTTAGCGTAATTTATCATCAAGTTGATCATTTTTTACGCTTCACTACACTTGGTGGCGTAAATGAGCGTAAAACAGCTTGAGTCCATTATTTTCATGCTTTGTTACGCTCTTGCACGCGATGCAACGCAAACGAGCATAATGTAGCCCAGGATCAGCTAGGACAATGCCAGATGCACATCTGTTATTCATACACACAATACGCGGATGAGCGTATTGTGCGTAATCACGAGTTTCAACATAAAGATGGTGAAGTCAACGGTGTTTTGCAGGTTCAAGACACATGTCATCAAGGCCGTGCCCTTTCCACATATTGTTGAACCTATAAATACTCCAGTTGGCGAAGAAAAAAGGGGCGGTTGGCATCTTCAACTTTTGGCAATTATCATCCTTGAGCAGAAACAAAAGACATTTTTCAAGCATTGGCAGCAGGAGCGATCATACCTTTTGGGAAAAGTACAATTATCCCATTGGTGATCCTTGGCAATTTTGAGCAGAGATTACCCAAAGCAAAGAAGATAGATCAGAGATCGAGAAATTATCTAGTGCGATTAGCAAGATCTATTGATCAGACATAGTTGATTGATAGACATCTGAGCTTGACCTTCCTTGCACTCCATCTTTGGCTTACAAGGTAGATCGAGCTCCATTCTGCACTCCTTGTTAAATAGTTTTTCTTATTATTTTGTGTATGTTTTGCACAAGATAATCGGAGTCTTCCCATTGTAACTTTGTATACAAAATACTCATTTTTTCGGGTCAAAGTACAGATCTTGAAGTCACACATTTCTCTTAAATCTAATTCCCTTTGTCATGTTAACGTTGTCATTATTGGAATTTATCTACATCGTTTTCCTCTTCTTTTGCGATTTATCGAATCAGATTTTTCCACGAAACACCTATAATCTTCATCGATTTACTGATTAAGTAAGTCCCTGTCTGATCGACAAGACCGTTCAGGGCACTGCGGATTCATTTTCTCCAGCACAGCCCTCGCACGGATCCGTGGTTAAAACTGTGTACACGAATTTTGTTTGGTATCTTCCAGCTACTGACATTTTCCGTCGTTATAGTTTTCTGGCACTAGAAGGAGGGCCTAGGCTCCAATTTGTATTTTTACGGGTAGCCTTGTAAGCGATCTATACCCGCGTTGCCAAAACATAAACGTAATACCTCTAGGGAAGTTTACAAAATCGTGCGGTGTAGATCGGTCACAGTAACGATTCCTTTGGAATCCTACAGGGTAGAAAGCCTAAGCGCGATCTTGTTTGTCCATCGCCTTTTAGATCCAGTCATTTATTGCCATTAATCTACTTGACCAATGGATTCTACATACACCACCACAGCCGCAATGACCACAACTGACTCGGGTGCCACATCTGTGAATCCCATCGTCCTCACTGGACCAGCTTCTAGTGTTATAGGACCTCAGGGACCATCGCGTCGGTCATTGAGACTGCAGGGAAAATACCCCATATTTACCGTCGTGACCCCTGAGGAATATAACTTCATCTGCGTCAAAATCCAGGTAAAGCTTGCCCTTAGCCGAGCCAAAATCGAGGCGAAACGAAATTTTGAGCTGATCCACCGAGGGGGTCAGGATTTTACCCCTACTGCCTACAACATCATTCCTCTGACAGAACATTACCATGAAATAATAACACAATTGGTCATGGCTAGGAGTCAGGCTACCCGGTCCATGTTGAAACCTCAGAACAGGGAAGAAGAAGATGATGAATTCGTAGCCCAGTCTGAACATTCATACCATACTCTGAGCCCCCATACCTACATAAATCCCTTATTCCCTCTCACCGGAGAAGTCGCCCATCTTAATCCCACCATGACCACACAAACTCACATTCCTGTCATCCTGCAAGCCACTACGCAGTCATCTGGGCTGCAAGTGCAAATACCCCAAAATAACATGGGGGTGGTTTCATCGCCATGTGTAATCAACATTCCGTCGGTGGTCCCTGCATCCACTGCACCACATTTCATCCCTCAGATCCAACCCCAAGCCATGTTTACAACCCGCCCGGTGCAAAAGTCAGCGCAAACTCTATCGTTGCCACCCCCTCCAAGCCAACAGACCACAGCCATCGTTCAGCCACAGATATCCACCCAACAGCCCACTGCGAGTTAGTGGATCATTCCCGTGGCACAACATAACCAATCTGCGGTATATGGTGTGCAACCTTTGGCTGCACCCACAACGCATGTTTTGCAGATGGTCCCACAATATCCTTATCATCCCTACACTACACAGCCGGCGGCAGCTAATCTCTCTTCTCAAATTAGTGGGTGGTGGTCCTCACAGGCACCTCTGTCTGCAGGGATCCCTGCTGCACCATCTGCCAGCCAAGCCATTCCTCCATTTCCACTCCTTGGCACCGCTCTCCCAGTTCAACCCTCTATTCCTCCTGTGCAAACATCTTCATCAACAGGCTTAGATCAAGCTTTCTTACTCATTCAGACTCTCACTGAGGAGGTTAGACGCCTTAAGGCCGTTGGCTCAGACACTATACAGATCATGGATTTCTATCAAGATGATCCTATTAGTCCAGCAGTCCCCATGCTATCGTTGCCCCCCGGGATATCCTTACCCCATTTCGCTAAGTATAATGGGGAGGGAGATCCCAACGTTCACCTGGTCACCTTCAGATCCGAATCTTTGTTGTTACAACAGTGGCCTCACACAATCATCCATGTCTTTGCGATGTCTTTGGCAGGGAAAGCTTTGGATTGGTATCAAGCCCTCCCTCGCTCTTCCATCTCAACCTTGGAAGAGCTTCTGATACAGTTCGTGACTCGCTTTAAATACAACCTAAAGCCAGAGGTCACATTAGATCAGCTTATGGGAGTGAAACAAGACCCGCTCGAACCAGTCCAAAAGTTCATACAGCAATGGAGTGCTACTTTGAATGAAATCCATCAGCCAATCGCGGAGGCCCATTTGCTGGCCATCTTCAAGGGAGCAGTCAATGAATTCATCAAGTCTAAGCTATACTACCTTTCCCCTAGCTCCTTACATCAGGCCTTTGCCTAGACTAAAAGTATCCAAGATGCTGCGGAGGCTAGCAAAGACCCGACGTATGTCACCTATAAAAACGCTAACAACAAAGGCAAGGATAAAGGTAAAACAACAACAACGACGGTAACTGCGTTGGCTGAGGGCGCTAAGAACAAAAACAAGAAGGCACCTACGACATCACCCGAGACCACGGCTAGTGTGAGCAGCACCAGCCAAGACACATCTGCCGCTGAAAAGCCCCCCCAGCCAAAACCAAACTTTGAGCGTAAAGATCGTTCAAAGTATACAGCCCTCCCTGTAAAACATTCGGAATTGTTGAAGCAACTATTAGGGGCAGGATACATTCAGACTAAGAAGGTATTCGAGGAAGCTCTGAAGCGTCACAGGCATCATTGTGAACTGTTGAAGAATCCTTCTTTAGCCCTACCTAACGAACCACCAGTTCTGAGGTCTTTCAGGCTGGACCGTTTCTGTGACTACCACCAGTTGTGTGGTCACGACACAGATTACTACTGGGCGTTGAAAGACGACATTCAACGCATGATCGATGATGGCTCTTTGAAACTAGACGATAGTAGTCCAATGCGTCCAGAAAACCAAGTGTTGCATGTGTATAAGGATCCGTTAAACGCAAACAACGCACCCTACACAATCAACGTGGTAACTATGGATAGTGAAAGGAAGGTACCGCCAAAACAACCTTTTGTTTTACGTGTGCCTACAAGTTCACCACAGGGGACAAGCTTTTCACCAGCAACTGGTGGTGTCTTAAGGCCACCCTTCATCATTCGGGCACCTTCTCCAGATTTAACTCAGCCTTCCAATAACAGTAAAGCCGCGGCTATGTCTGCGCCCACACCTAAGGCACCTTTCATTCTCAGGATACCAAAATCATCGGCTTCCCCTTTTACGCAGGGGAAAGCCTCTAACACAAATCACCAACCATCACCTAATAAACAAAAGGAAGGGGATGCATCTAGTAATGCCGCAAAAAATCACCTTACGCTAGGCTTCGCTAAGCCCAAGCCCTTGGCCTCTGTACCTTCGCCCGCACCTCATGGGTAGGATAAGGGTGTAGAAACACAACCACCTCCCTTCAGCAAGAAAAAGAACAACTCCCTGACTAACGCCGTTCCACCCAGGGAGATCTGTCTCTTAGGACAAAAAGAAGAAGACAGAGGGGACAAATAAGTCAGTAAAGAACAGGATCTTCTCGACGTGTTTACGTAGGTTAAACAGGCTCTGAAACAAAAAAATACAACGCTGAGCCTCTATGACCTGCTCATGACGTCTCAAAAACACCGTGAGGCCATGGTCCGCATGCTGACATCCATACCTGTGGAGGAAAGCTTACCAGCGGAGGAGGAAGCGATACACATTGTCATGTTTCCCTCCGATGCTGAGTGACCTAAACTTACCTTGTTGACCTTTCATGATGAATCCATCAAAGATGATCCTGAGAAAGGTCAAGTGACAACTGAACCCATGTTTATCACCATCTGGGTTGGTCAATATCAAATCCGGAGGGTGCATGTGGACGACGGTGCAGCTACAAATGTCATTCCTTATCCCATCATGGATAGGTTGGGTTTGGTTGACCAGATTAGTCCCTCAACGACAACGTGCGTAAAGTCGTTCAATGGAGCACGGGTTCAGGTCAAGGGGATGGTGCGCATCAAATTTGTGGCAGGGGATCAATTCCCAATGGACGCTACATTCCTTGTCGTCGAGGAGATGCCCGAGTTCAACTTAATTCTAGGGAGGTCCTGGTTAGCCCAACTGAGGGCGGTTTCATCACCAATACACCAGGAAATACACCTACCATATGCAGGGGGAGAGGTTGTAATACGCGGCGACGAAATCACCCCCAGGACTGTCAAAAATATCAAAGAAGCATGAGGTTCGGAGATAGAAACATTCGATGATCAGACCCATCCTCGAATCCCTGAACAGACCAAAACAAATGATGACAGTCTAGCCTGGGCTAACTTGCCATTTCAGGATGGTGGTGTGGAAGAGTCAGGCAGCAAGTCTCCCTGCCTTTACACATCGCTAAACATGAAGGCCATCAAGAAACAATTGCGAATTAGCGATTGATCTGAATGGAATTTACGCACATCATCATACTCCCACCAGTTTTTCGCTTACGCTCACCAATTTCGTTGTTAGTCTTCTTTAACATATACATACGTATTTACGCTTGCTGTCTATTACTCTATTTTACATCCATCATTTTTACACAATTTACGCACGTTTGATTGCTATTAGTCACATTAGCTCAATTACGCAGAAATGTACACTATCTATTATACTTCCAGACTTATGTAGAGGGCCCGCAATGGCCTTAAACTAGTGGTGGACTGCAACGGCCTTAAACTAGTAGTGGCCCGCAACGGCCTTAAACTAGTGGTGGCCTATAATGGCTTTAAACTAGTTCATTGGTATCTTATGCAAATGTTACACGATGGCCCGCGATGGCCTTAAACTAGCAATTCCATTTCACAACAACGTAACTTATTCAAAACCTTTAACAACTACACTTACGCTTTGCAAATAAAGACATAAAACCAAAAATAAAAATAAAAAATAAATAGCATTTAAAACCATATAGAAGATCTTAACGCCAGTCTTTTCAACATTCATATAACCATTGTTCAATTCCAATCAATAAAATCATGCATAAGTTACAGTTACGCATCCCCCCTGGTGCCACTGTCACCCGTATCCCTTAGGTCAGGCTCCAAACTTAATAAATCATCCTCAAGTGGGTCGTCCCTCTTAGAAGGTATTTCTTCACAAGGAATGCCATCCCCACGAGGCCCTTGCTCCAATGTCAGCTCCATAAGAGGACGCTCTTCACTATTACGCTCCTCTTCTTGTGTTTGTTCCTCACCCTGTTCGCCTTCTCCCTCCAATTCTTGTACCTATATATAGCAAATACATTAGCAAAGACTTGACACCATAATCAGAAAATTTAGATTCAATAATGTTTAAATTTACTCGCGACGATCCTACTTCCGCAGCAAAGTGGAGCTGTTCTAAACCGACCCATAGGCGCTGCATAATCTCATCTTCCGTTAGTTTAGACCATACTCCATTTCCCAGAGCAGCTCCAGCTTTTACCTTTCCCTTTTCCCCGTTAGTCCATCGTGGTGGTTCAGGAAAAAAGGTAGGGATAGTAGTCTCGCCCCCAGGAAGATTAATCTCTCTTTCCGGGGACGCGCTTACTGTCACCTGCTCCTGGAACTTCTCAAAGGCTTTGGACACGCGAATGACATCAAGGAATACCCACAAGGATTGAGCTTCGACGGCAGAATCACGGTAATGCTAACGATACGCGAGACACTCACTTATACAGATACTTGTGATATTTTTCCTTCTGCCCTCACTCTTGCACGCTTGTGCAGAAATCCTTCCAGTCTTGGCTTTTCTGAGATAACAGCTCTATTTGCATTCGCTGCTCCACCAACTCCTGACTAGTTTGCACATTGTTCCTGATTGTAGTACAATAGCAGGAGTAGTCAATAACAGCTGTGCGCCAGTCCTCCTCACCTGTTTCCCGCACCTTCAGGAACTCGCATCATGATTTTAAGTCCCTGACCTCTTTGGCCATAGACGCCTTTTCCCTCTCTGACCTCTACAGCCTTTTCCAGAGGTCTTCATTGATACTTTTACTCTCCCACAAGGAGCGAGTTGAGCGTAACGCACATTTACGCATCTCCTCATAAATGTTGCGTGGCACGACCGCCCCGTCAGATGGAGGCTCTACTTTGTCCAAATCAATGGGCTCCGTGGGGTCCCATCGAAGGCGAGCTCCTGACAGCAAAAATTATCAATATAAATGAAAAATTACCACTTTCTAATAAAATAAATCCATTATAGCTGTAACATACCAGCCTCAGGATCGATGCGCTCGAGACGCTGGATCATATCACTGATAACGCCTTCCATGAAGGCAAATTTGTCAGGAAATTCTCTCCACGCTCTACTCATAGTGGCGAACGTGGATGCATCTTCTTCACCTGTAGCGTAATTTAGTTAAAATTTCTGATTACTAACAAGATCCCTTAACATTTCTAACACACGCCATACCTCTACCCGTTACAGTGGGGAGTGCGTCAACATCTTCCGCCTCCTCCCTCTCCTCACGCACAAGAGTTTGTGTGTCGCTTATCTTAGCAGTTGGGGCCTCCTCTTCCAAAACTGGGACCCCTTCCCCATGACTCAATATCACTATCCCTGTTTCAAGGCATCACTATTCAAATCACATAACACATTTAAACGATTCAAAATCCGCTGAATAGAGTTGCGTAATACAGTAATTGCCATAACTATGTCTATACACATAGTACGGCCTGTGCCACTTGCTGGCTCCACAGGGACCTCGATTAAGCAAGGCCTTTTACGTCGAGCCGAAGGCTCTACAGTTTTAGCCGCCAAGCATTTCCCTTGCGAGGCATCGCCAGTGTAAGTGGGAATCACTCCGCCTACACTGTTAGGGCCCCACAGTTGAGACGCCGCCAAATCCCTGGTCGTTACAGATAGAGATTCGCCAATCCCCTCTGGGGGATCCTATCCTTGGGTAGTGCTGAAAATGTGGGTAATCCAAGGCTTAGATAGCTGGTCTCCGTCTTGCTGCACCCATACCCCATTCCTTTGGATAACCAAAAATTCGGTAAAACGCCGAAGGCAAGCTATGAAGAAGGCGAAATGTACGTTAAAACGAGAATCAAGCTTCTGGCGATGCCTGATCATTTCAGTGTGTAACCCCTCAGCAAAGTAGCTTGCCCAGTCAAACTAGGTCCCTTCCTCCATAACCTCCCGCATGATACAGGTCTGTTCTATGGTAAAGAACCTCCCCTACGAGAGTGTCTTGGGGAAAGCTCGGGCTTGGAACAGGGGATAAATCATCTTGGCGATCTCTGGTTTGATCTTCTCACAAGGGATCTCCTTAGCCTCCTTCTTGGCCCTTAGCCACTCCTCTAGCCACTCCTGATAGGAGAGGCTCCTCTTCTCCTTTTCCTTTATGGGAAGGCCATCAGAGGGGACGCTGAAAAGGTCTGCAAAAAGCTGAGCATCAATATCAAAATTTACACGTACGTGATGCACGCGCGTGCAAAAGCGCTCAGCCCTTTTGCTGAAGGAGTTGACCAGGGTTAACATTTCACTGGCGGGGACATCAGGGGTTATGGCAAAAAATAAGTGCATTAGCCTCGCTTCTCGCAGCTTGGTAACCGACGCAACTGGGGCCGCTGCATGGCCGAGCCAGCGTTGTGCCTCCTTGATGTCGCCGTAGCGAAAGAGGAGGGTATGCGCCTCGCGGCCGGAAATTGTAAGGGTAATCTCCTGGGATTCCTTGACTGAATAATGCAAAAAACATGTCAAAAAATACTATTGCGTAACATTCACGATTCACAATTATGCTATGCAACAATAGACTATACAGTAACTTTACTAGGTCCAAATGGCAAGGGAAATGGAGGAAGTTTCCTCTGCACGTCTGCAACGGTAAGGGACGGATCCAAAGCCCATTCTTCATGTAACCACCTGAGATTCTGGCAATTCTGGAAAGAATCAGCATAACGGGTGGGGTACTCATGAATGTCGAAGGTTTGCCCCATTACACCAACGCGTATGTTGCTAGTCGAGGTAAATGCCTTTATTGCCGTCTCGATCCAAGTTAACGTATCATTATCGCCTACTAATTTGTTCTCGTGGATAAAAAACCTGTACCATACCACATATGCTTATCTTACGCTTTACAAAACCTAGACAATAGACATATAATGACAATACCGCCAATAAAACCACTTACCCCCCTGAATAATACACTGTGCCTGGTGGGTTCTAGAAGTAAGTCGAGACGTGATGGGCCATGAACAAAGTGTTGTATGTGTGGTAACAGCTAAACTGAGCCATTTCCCAGATCCAACTTAAGCACCTCAACCCTCTGGCGCTAAGTTCGCGGTCTTGGGGGCGACCAGTGTCGATAGCCCCATTTGTTAAGAAAGCCAGAATTCCCTAGGTAGAACCCACTAACAGGTGTTCCAAAATGGCATCAGCAATATCTCCCGACAGGTGTGACCATACAATAATGCTGTAGTTACGTAGTAAAAACTGCAAAAACTCCAGTGCACCCTTTCGGAACCATATGGCCATTCCATGCAACCGAGTCTGAGGGGGAGGAATATTAGGTACGATCGGGTTTATATAGCATAAAAGCCCGACTATATCTAAGACGATTAAGACGGGTTTTAACATGATACTGTACAAAGAAAATAATAAACACATCAACGTCTAAATTCAGATTTGCATGCTTAAAATACAAAAAATCTACAGATTACGCTTAGCTATTCATGCCGAAATCGCCTAAACCCTTACAACAGTACAAGGTTTGTCCTTGACAATGGTGATAAACACAATCCTAGTGTATAAACCCTCGTGTTAACGCAAGGTCTATAGTCTAAAATTCTAATTTACGCAGATGAGGCTACAAGAATAAACACTGCAAAAGTAACACGAATAAGCAAGGGATGGCCTACCGATTCAAAGGCATAGGGTCTCTCACTTCGACCACTGCCTGCGAAACACGCTGCAAGCTTCCTTGCACCTTGTCAATTTTGGCAAATTTCGTGTTCTTCCCTCTCACTTTAGGTGCCATTATTACCATTCTAACACCTTCACACTTTCGCACCTTTACGCCTTTACAAATGACGCACTCCAATCTTCTGCTCCTCCTCCTTTCTCTCTGTAACAGCTAAGAATTCAAATTCACGATGGCAAACAGCCTGTTCTAAATGAAAACTACTTACTTATATGCAAAATTTAACCGACTTAATACCCGATTTCAGCGAGACTTGCCCAAATGCTGGTGTCAGTATGAGCTGGAACCCGAGGATCAAGGCATTAATTGCGTCAGATATCGCACGCATTACGGTCCGAAACGACCCTAAACTACTGTATCTTATCTCCTTGTAATCAGGTCTCATTAATTACAACCTGTTCGCAAAATTTAAAATTCAGTTAGCTTTACACTTAGTAACGTCATGTCACGTCCTATACACTAAACTAAGCGTTATTCGTTAAACACTTATCGCATCAAACTTAGTATCTTTCTAATTACTCTCGTATTTGACAATTTTGCAGTATAATTGACAGATGGACGAAATCTTATCTGCACCGCTAGTTTTAACAAGCTTACACGGTGAAATCATTAGACAGCTTGATCCCACACTAATAGAAACTAACCTAGCCCTTAATGATGCAATCATAGCCACGTCAGAAACATCTCCAGACTGGCCAGAGCAATCGACGCGCATGCTAGATCTGGAGGCTGGAGATGTAACCGAAGATCCACTCAACGAGGTATCTATGGTTACGCATAGGGATGAGACTAGAACTCTCAAGGTTAGTTCCCTATTAGACCAAAAGGCACATGATGCCATAAAATAGGTCCTCCAAAATAATATCACGGTGTTTGCATGGTCATACGAAGATATGCCAGGACTAGACCCAATATTAATTCAACACAACATAATCCTAGATCCCCATATTAAAGCCATCAGACAGAAAGCACGAAAGATCAAGCCAGAAGTCGCGCTAGCAGTACATGATGAAATCACTAAACTGTACCAGGCTGGTTTTATTCGCATGATTGATTACTCAGATTGGGTATCTAACATTGTAATGGTTCCTAAAAAGACCGGAGGAATACGCATCTGCATAGACTTCTAGGACTTGAACAAAGCTACAATCAAAGATAACTTCCCGTTGCCGAGTATCGATCAATTGGTGGATACAACTGCTGGACATGCGCTTTTGTCCTTCATGGGTGGCTTCTCAGGCTACAATCAAATACGCATCAACCTAGAGCACCAGCTAACAACGACATTCATGACGCCCTGGGGAACCTTCTGTTACACCATGATGCCTTTTGGCTTAAAAAACGCCAAAGCGACATATCAGCAAGCCATGACGTACATCTTTAGCGATTACCTCTTAGGGAGACTGAATGATTATGTTGACGATATAGCTGTTAAGTCTCTAAAGTCAGAAGATCATTTAGAGGATCTGAAGTTAGTGCTCAAAAGATGCTCTAAATATGACCTCCGACTCAACCCAAAAAAGTGTGTGTTCGAAGTCAAAATCGGATGCATGTTGGGTTTTATGGTATCGAAAACTAGCATACGCGTAGATCCTAACAAAGTTAAGGCCATTGTTGAACTGACACCCCCTACAAGTCTTAAACAATTATGCGGATTACAGGGGAGGTTACAGTTTATCAGGCGGTTCATCTCGAGATTAACTGACAAGTTACACCCTATGAAAAATTTGCTTAAAAAGGGGGTCAATTTCGAATGGACGGACGATTGTCAACGTGCGTTTGACAGCTTGAAGGAAGAGCTTCAACGCTTGCCAACAGTTTTTCCGCCGCAAAGGGATCAACCATTTTATATCTACCTCGCAACTTCAGACGTAGCCTTAGCTGCATTACTCTGTCAAAGGAGGGATGATGGGTCGGAAGTACCCATCTACTACTTGAGTCATGCTCTATGTGCGTATGAAACCAGGTACAACGAAGTAGAGCGTAATTGCTTAGCATTAGTATTTACGCTCAAGAAGTGTAGGCATTATCTTTTTCGTAGCCAAGTCAACATCATCTGTAAAAATAATATTCTTAGGACCATTACGCATAACTTATACGAAAGTAGCAAAATAGCTCGTTGGAAGGCTATCACGGCAAAATTCGATCTGCATTACATTGGCCAATCTTCTACGAAAGGCCAAGCGATAGCCGACCAATTAATAACATCACCTATTGACAATCAGGCAACCATAGAGCCTGAATTTCTGGATGAACATGTACATAGCTTAAGCCCTATCCTGACAGGCCCCGAAGCAACGTTATACTTCGACGGAGCTTCAACCGTTAGGGGTGGCAATGCTGCCACAGTTATTATGCTATCACTTGAGGATGTGCGTCTTCACGCTTATCGCTTGACCTTCCCCTGTACGAACAATGTGGCAGAGTACGAGGGGCTCCTAAGTGGATTACTAACTGCCAGCAAACTCGATATTCGACACTTGGCAATTAGGGGTGACTCGATGCTCATCATCAATCAAATCACAGGAGTCTATGCCTGCAAGGCTGCACATCTACATCCCTACTGCGATATGGCTAAAGATCTTCTGAAGCAGTTCACGACCATCGATTCCCAATAGGTGCCACGAACTGATAACACATTGGCCGATGCACTGGCTACATTGGCCTTAAACGTGCCATCACACCTATTCGACACCTGTCCCGCATTAATAACAAATTGCACAGATCCCATCGTTCAGGCGACACAAATATCTTCTCTGCTAGAGGATAGAATGCTAGAGTGGTTCGACAGCATTAAGACTTACCTCTTGCATGGCGAGCCACCGCACGAATTAACATGTGTGCAGAAAGATGCAATCCGCAAGCGAGCTAGGCAGTACGTCATCATAGGAGATAGTACTCTTTGTAGATGCTCTTTTGATGGTGTGCTGCTTACTTGCGTTAACAAAGACCAAACACAACGTATAGTTGGCGAGGTCCATGAAGGATTATGCGGAGGACACGTAGCACCACGGGCTATGGCTTCAAAAATCTGTCGCTTAGGATATTACTAGCCATACATGGAAAAAGATTGTCTAAAAAAGGTTAAAACTTTCGACACGTGTTAGCGTTATGCAAATCTTATACACGTGTCGCCTACAGAGTTACATACGACTCAGATAACATGGCCGTTTCAACGATGGGGACTAGACATCATAGGTCCCATCACACCAAAATCTTCCACAGGTCATAGCTTCATAATTACCACTACTGAGTACTTTACGAAGTGGGTAGAAGCTATTCCTTTACGGAAGATCACATCTCAACAGATTTTCCATTTCATCTTAGACAACATTGTAACCAGATTTGGTCTCCCGATGACTATCGTGACCGATAATGGGCCATAGTTTAGTAGTACGGAAACCAAATCCTTCTGTGATAGCCTTGGCATTAAACAGTCTTTTTCCTCACCCTATTACACGCAAGCGAATGGTTAAGCTGAGGCCACAAACAAAGTCATCATCAATCTGCTCAAGAAAATGATCGACAGCAACAAGAGACGGTGGCATGAAAAAATCCTCTATGTGCTATGGGCATATCGTACTACATGTAGGACGGCTACAGACAGTACGCCGTATAGCCTAGTCTACGGATCTGAGGTAGTGCTGCCTCTCGAATTGCAAATTCCTTCCCTGAGAATGGTCCTCTCCACGATTATAAATGAGGCTCAACACACCAAGTCTCGGATCATGGATTTGGATTCAGTAGAAGAGAAGCGAATACAGACGCTTGATATAATCGAGAAGTATCAAGACAAACAGAGGCAAAAGCATTGCCATAATCTCTAGCAGCGTCCGATCAAGAAAGGAGATTTGGTTCTCAAGGCCATTCGCAAACCAGTGGGCAAATTCTTTGCAAACTGGGAGGGCCCTTTCTTGGTGGCTGATGTGTATGGCAACGGAGCATTCAAGCTAGCAGATATCAACGGCAACAAGTTACCAAACCCTGTGAATCACATATATCTGAAGCGGTACTACATATAGTTGCATCTCCAGTGTGAACATCAGGTATGGCCATAATCGTCTGCTATGATGCTAAACTGGCAACAACTATCCACTACGACGTAAAACTGGCACTCCCTTCACGTGTCCGCCACGACGCTAAACTGGCACTGATCGTCTGCCACGACGTAAAACTAGGAAGTTGTAACCGTCCACTACGACGTAAGACTGGCAGTGTTGTACAGGTCTGCCAAGACGAAAAACTGGCATTTCCCACACGCGTCCGCCACGACGCTAAACTGGTACCGCTTGTCCGCCATGACACAAAACTAGCATAGGTAAGTAGTCGTCTGCTGAGACGTAAAACCAGCATAGACTGGTCCCTGGGTCATGACACAAAATTGACACCCATAGAACGATCTGTTGAGACCATAAATCAGCTTCGCCACTGTCCGCTACGAAGTAAAACTAGCATTTCTCGGTCCGCCCAGACTTTAAACTAGGACCATGGTCTGCTGAGACTTAAAACCAGCAACGATAGTCTACCAGGACTTAAAACTGAGACTCACAAGTTGCCATCATGCAAGTCAAGCGAGCGTAATCATCTCTGTGTAGCCGCAAGACAAATGGGGTGGGATGCTGAGACAGTCCCAACGTCACTACCTCATCGGCATTCTGCTGATCCCTTGGATGCGTTGAAGGGCATACTACTGACCCCACGGAGATACCGTCACTGCACCCATTTTAGCGGTGGTACCTCTGAGAGGTTAGTTTCGCCGTCCGGAGCCCCAAAGGAGTTCTCATCAATTACGACTTTGGGGATCTCCGTTCATCATCGCTATCAGGCTTTGGTTTCACAGATTCACTTAGCTGGTTCTTTACATAACCAGTCAGGTGCGCTGAGTCTGATGTTCTTTGGCGGCGATATGCTAGGCTGAGAGTCAATGTTGAAGACTCTAGCCTCGTGCTATAGTTCCTCCCTCATGGTCCGTTCACTTTATCTTGCCTTAAATAGTACTTATTTCAACAACCTCACCAGTAATTCGCACGAGCAATGGTACCCTCTGTTCTCTTGTTTGGTTGTAGGTTACTTGTTACGAGGACATCGTTCGAAGGGGCGTTCATCTGAGTGGTGTAATACCGACAGTGTTTTGAGATGGTTGCTTAAGTTAACCTGTCCACTCAAGGGTGCATCCTTAAGTTTCTCGTAACTCTATCCTAGCGCTCATCACTATCTTTAACTATCCATCTGCTTCCTTTACGCAAAAGCGTGAAATGCTTTCTGCATCTGCATTACAATTAAGTCCATAAATCGGCGTAACGCAACTCGCCTTGTGGACGCAAAAAAAAAGGGGGGGTCAGCAAAATGGGTGAAACACATATCACCCAGGCCATGTAGATGCAACACAATTCGTCTATGCAAGTCCCTTCACTCCATGCAAACGCAATCGCAGGAGAAAGCTTGAGTGCTTATGCGTGAAAAAGCTATCTCTACTCATTTGCATCTTCCCTGAACCTCATTTGAGTCTTCCCCGAACCTGTTTCCTCCCATACCATTCTATCTCCCATTTCCTTCATCTCTACTCCTCTGCATTGACAGGGAGACACTTTAGTAACCATTGATAAATGCTGTTGGTGCTTTTACCTATTCGGTGTTTTGTATTCTTTGTCGACGTCTTTTGGGCAAGCCCTCTAACCGTCAACAAAGAGGGGCCATTGAAACACTGTGGAAATTGTGAATCAGCCTCAGGTGAAGATTCACGATTCAGGCAAACATTCGTGACAAAATTCCAGAAGGTAGAACAAGGCAAAGCAAGGCGAAATGGTGCTCGGCATCAAGTCTCCAAGTTCCTTACATATTTCAATTTTACTATGCTTTCTATCTTTACACTACATTACGCAACATAGCGTAATGACGCTTAGCGTAATTCTGCTTAACATAGTTTGACATCAGGAGGTAGCTTACTTTAGCAGATTTGGTGAAGCTTAAGGCCTAAGCAGCGTAATATGCGACTTCTCGCATATTCTGCTAAGTCTTTTGTCCAGGGTCGAATTTACGCTCTCTTACGCAAAGCATGCGTAATGAGCTTGAAAAAAGGTCAAAGGCAGAGTCCAAGGAGGCACAATAGATCAGCTCCTTTCTTTTTACAGATTGATTGCCTTACGCTCGTTACGCTATGCAGCGTACGTCAGCGTAATTTATCATCAAGTTGATCATTGTTTACGCTTCACTACGCTTGGTGGCGTAAATGAGCGTAAAATAGCTTGAGTCCATTATTTTCATGCTTTGTTATGCTCTTGCATGTGACGCAATGCAAACGAGCATAATGTAGCCCAGGATTAGCTAGGACAATGCCAGATGCACATCTATTATTCATACGCACAATAGGCGGATGAGCGTATTATGCATAATCACGAGTTTCAACATAAAGATGGTCAAGTCAATGTTGTTTTGCAGGTTCAAGACACGTGTCATCAAGGCTGTGCCCTTTCCACATATTGTCGAACCTATAAATACTCCAGTTGGCGAAGAAAAAAGGGGCAGCTGGCATCTTCAACTTTTGGCAGTTATCATCCTTGAGCAGAAACAAGAGACATTTTTCAAGCATTAGCAGCAGGAGCGATCATACCTTTTGGAAAAAGTACAGTTCTCCCATTGGTGATCCTTGGCAATTTTGAGCAAGAGATTACCTAAAGCGAAGAAGATATATCAGAGATCGAGAAATCATCTGGTGCGGTTGGCAAGATCTATTGATCAGACACAGTTGATTGATAGACATCCGAGCTTGACCTTCCTTGCACTCCATCTGCACTCTTTGTTAAACAATTTTTCTTATTATTTTATGTATGTTTCGCACAAGATAATCAGAGTCTTCCCATTATAACTTTGTATACAAAATACTCATTTTTTTGGGTCAAAGTACAGATCTTGAAGTCACGCATTTCTCTTAAATCCGATTCCCTTTGTCATGTTAACGTTGTCATTATTGCAATTTATCTACATCGTTTTCCTCTCCTTTTGCAATTTATCAAATTAGATCGTTCCACGAAACACCTATAATCTTCATCGATTTACTGATTAAGTAAGTCCCTGTCTGATCGACAAGACCATTCAGGGCACTGTAGATTCGTTTTCTCCAGCACAGCCCTCGCACGGATCTGTGGTTAAAACTGTGTACATGGATTTTGTTTGGTATCTTCCAGCTACCGACATTTTCCGTCGTTACACTTGGTAATCCCAGTAGTAGTTGCATGAAGTCCAAGGTATGAATGGAAGGTTAGGACTAGATGCTCATCAGCATAGGCTAGACTAGATTCCTTTACTGCTTTAGTTAAACTTAGAATTATTTTCACTCTTTATAATTAATGCTAGGAGAATGACCCTACAACATCAACATATCATATGCCTCATTGAGAGCTAAACCATAGACATTGATTATACTAGCTTGATGTGGGAAGACAATGATCACAAAATTTAACTAATTACTACCATATTCACATTACATTGTCCATAGATTATGATTAGGCTACACATGAACACTCGTATCTTATATGGTTGGGTGTTGGATTACTCCATCACTCATCATTGATCTTATGGCAAAAATCTTCATCATCATCTATAGCCTTCATGTTGACACTAGCATTCTTTTCATACATGGAAAAATTCACCTTATGAGGCATCTATCTAAGTGACTTAATACTTTCTCTAGTACTAGGAAAAATATGCATAAGAGCTTTTGTCTTCTTTGGATTTTTTATTGATAATTCTTATTGTTGGAATTAACTTGATTTTTCATATCTTTAACCTCAACACATTTTTTCTTTTCTTTAGAATCTTTTTTTTCTGAGCAAAAAAGAACAAGCATTAAACAAATATCCTTCATTTGGAGGGATTTTTAAAAATTTTAAATTAAGTTTTTAGTTAATAATAAGATGAAGATTGATCATATTTTTGGGGAAGATTCAAGTGCATACAATGTTGCACATGCTTATTCTTCTTTAGCCCTAGCTCATAAGGATAAACTTCATGAATCATAGTGGAGAGATGTTAGTATTCTAAAACATAAGATCTTCATTTCTAAATCTCACTATGCTTAACTTCTAGTGAAGATTTTATTACATCACAAGGATTTAATTATAGATGATCTTTGTATGCATTGTGAAATATTGTTAGAATCATTAGATCATTATTTTTATCAATGTCCATTAGTAAGAAGCATCTGGCATTTTGGTAGGAGGTTTAAAAAATCATAAAGAGGAAATTATGGGACTCTTCTTTCAATGATATTATTCAACCTTGTTTGAATCCAAAATAAAAATGCTAAAGATGAAAAATTAAATTCATTCTCTCATCAATTTTATATGCAATCCAAGTTGGGTGCAATAGGCTTGTCTTTTCTATGAACCCTTATCTCATTTTATGATGAGCTTTGGTTGAGTGGATATTATTTTAGTTGAATTGATTGTAAAAGTAATGGATGACTATTGTGAAGGCTTTTATTAAATTATAATCTCCCCTCAATCATGGAATGTAGCTTTGGTTTAGTTGTTAAAAAGTTATTTGTATTGGTTTAAACCAAAAAATAAAATAAATAAAAACAAAAAATAATTATTGTGAATATTAGCTTTCTTTAGTTACCACTAGATGACTCATTAGCCAACGTTACTGATGTTATAGTGACTATAAAAAAAATAGTTAGTTTCCAAGTTATTTTTGGAAGCTTTCTCAAAGAGTGAGTAGACTATTATAGAGCTACCATTAATAATTCAACCCACTAATGTCCAAGCCACTGAGTGGAGTAAATTGAAGTGTGATTATTTTACTTCATCCATGATGCATGTAATAATGCAACACCATAGCTTTGAGAATAAATTTTTCGAGCAAGAGATAACCATTAATTTCTTTAAGGCATTTATAGAAAAGAGCTTTGTTGAAGAGCCACTTTATAATCAAGCTTCATGGAAAGATTCTAGGCATATTAGTAAGGATGAATTTTAATTACTATATAGAGGCATGCCAATGTTAGCATCACCATGTCACCTACTTAGCACTTAGTCATTTTTCACATCACCTACCAAAATTAAACTAAGCCCCAAAAGAAAATTACAAAAATAAGTCATTTCAAACTTGGCTCCACCTAAAGCTTTCCTTGATTGTTCTTACCTGATCTTAGTCTCCATCCTAACTATAACAATTATCAAAAATAATAATTTTTATGAGTTAAATTATTAAAGTTAGCCAAATTTTGATCACTTTAATTCTTGAAATTACAAATTTTGATCCCTCTCTCATGTAGTAAGGACCTTACATTTCTCCCTTATAGGTCATGGACTTCATCATCATTGACTTGTTATGTGAGCCACTTTCTCCATGTGTGTCCCATGGCCTAATCACTAGGCCACTAAACCCACACTTAATTGACTTATATCTACTTAGTTCACTAGTTTCTCTAGTCTTATCCCTTCATATCATCGAGGGGGACTGAATTTCCTATGTCAGCCTTTCCTTCTTAGAACATGAAATAACATTAACTAATGATCCCCTTATTGAACAAACTATCACTAACCAAAAAATAAGAAAAATATCTTACAAATGGGGGAAAACTTATCCAAAACCCTTAGAGATTTCATCTTGGACACATTGCAGAAAAATTCCATTGCCTTTACTTGGGGATACGATGGTATGCCAAGCTTTGACTCATTCTTGGTATAACACACCATCATTATTGAGGAGGGTTTCAAGTTAGTTGAACAAAAACCTAAGAAAATAAATCCTAATTAAGCCTAGGCCATTAAGAAAGAGATCACCAATCTCTAAAATTTAGGCTTCATACACCCCATAGACTACTCAAATTGGGTACCCAACGTAATAGTTATGCTTAAGAAAAACTAAGCCATTAGGATATGCATTGATTTTCATGATCTCAATAAGGTAATATTGAAATATGAATTTTGTTTTCCAACATTGATCAGCTCATAGATATAATGGTAGGTCATGCCTTTCCTTAATGAATTTTTTTTAAAATTACAACCAAATAAAAATTAATCATGAGTCATGACATTTATATTTAGTGATATGCTATTTAAAATTATCAATGATTATGTGCATGATCTAATCATTAAAACCATCATAGAAATTGACCATATCATTGATTTTGACATAGTCTTAATATAATGTAATTAATCTAACCTCTACTTAAACCCCAAAAGTGCATTTTTGGCATAGAAATAGGTAAAATTCTAGGATTCTTGGTTTCAGCCAACGATATCACAATGGATCTTAACAAAGTTAAAGCAATCCTAGACCTTCCACCACCCAAATGTCTTAAAGAAAAGTTCATCTTATATGGTTAGCTTCAATGCATTCATCATTTCATATGTAATGTCACTCTTTAATTTCACCCTCTATCACTTTCTTAAAAAAATCCACTACATTCAATTGAAACTTGAAGTATCAAGAAGTCTTTGATGCAATTGACCATGCTTGTATCAACCTCTCAATCCTCTATTCTCCTCAATGTGACACATTTGCCTTAAATACCCCTTATCCCTTGGTATTTTTATGATTTGAACCCTTTAGATCTTATTTGCTAATCTATGTTTATGCTTCTTAAGCTCTTTTTTGATGTTGACTATGTTATTATGATTAATAATGAGGCATTAGCCTAGTGGGATGGGTCTTAGCCTAGTAACCCTAGGTCACAGGTTTGATTCTATTGGCTAACATTGAGTTATAAACGTCTATAAATTTTGGGGTGTACCTAAGTTCCAATTATTTCAAGATCCAATACCCCCAAATATATTGTTGTAATTAGAGCTATGTGACTAGCTATGTCCTTTTTAATGACCTTTAACTTTTTAAGGATTTGTTTTCCTTTTGTTTTCTTTTTATCTTATTTTATTTAAATGTTTTTTCCATGTTTAAATAATTTAAATATTTTTTTATTTTTCAGCATTTTTGAGTTTTGGTTTTAATTAAGTATATGTGCACTAATCTTTTGTTGGAGTTTTAAGTTAGAAACTATCAAGCATTAGATAGGTCATTGGCACATGGGGTATTACTTTGGTTTGGTATGTTTTGTTTGGATAATTTATATTTTTGATAAAATTTCATTTTTATATATTTTTTAGATTATGTTTTAGAGGGCTTAATGTTAGCCTTTTCATTAGTTATACTTTTGACCTTAGACTTTGTTAATAGCTTGGGCTTAGACATAGCTACCAACTCGGGATTAGACATAGGTATAAAATTTCTCATAGGAGATGTTCATTAGGCTAGCTTTGGGCACCAACCCATGTGAGAAAAATGATTTAATAATTTTTTTTAGAATTAGAATTCTATTTAATTTAGCTTTTATCCATGAGAGCTCCCCTTTGTTTAATATGACCAAACCCTTGAAAGAGTATATCCTTGGAAACTATTCCATGAGAGAATAACCAATTGCATAGCTAACATTTGGGAGATAAAGCCAGAGAAGAAGACTTTGTTGGTTTGAAAAGAGAGCTAGATCTAGATCTACACTGTCAACTAGCACCAAGGGTAGGCCATAATTCCAAATCTTGTTTTAGATCTTGAATTGATCCCATTGTTAACTTACAGTTGTATCTAGGATTTGGAGATTGTTTAGAAGATCAAAGCCACATAAGGATCCTTTTCACAATGCTATCATTTTTAGTTAGGGTAATGATGAGTTGTGATTGTTGGACCACATCAATAGGATGTTGTTGATGTGACCCTATCGATAGGATCTCATCCATGTGATCCCATCGACATACGGTTTGCCATGTTGATGTGTACCTATCGATGTGGTACCATATTTTCACCTATAAATGTGTGCCTCTTGTCCCATTTATGGAAGTCTTTCCTTAGTTGTAGTGAAGCTCTTGTAGTTTTTCCTTCTGAAAGTTAAAATATTTTCTTAGTGCCCATAGTAGGAGTCAAAGAGTGTGTGGATCTTTATTCGAGCACTAATGCACGAGAGCACCTTAGTGTGAATAGCAATAAAGACAAGCTTTTCTGATCAAACATTACAACACTTGGCATAGATTAATGTTTCCTTATGCATTTATTATTCAAGCACTTTACTTTAATGAATTTTAATAAAATAATTAATATTGATTTAATAGCAAACATAAGTATGAACACTTCAAGTATATGTTTAATGCTTGGTAATTGCAGTAGTGCTTAATGCATGATAATCCAATAGTGCTATAATGTGTTTAGGATGTGTATAGAAAGTGGGAACAAATGCTTATGCTAGGATTAGTTCAGTATTAGCCAGTTATTAGATTAAATAAGCATTTAATTTCTTTATTCTTGTTCTTATGTGACTTAAATCATAAAATATAAAATGATAAAAATCATATGCCTCAGTTACACTTAACCATACACTTGCATTTCACAAGTAGAACTCGGAAGAAAACGATTGCAATAGTTAGATCACTTCCTAGAACTAGTGTACTTAGAAACCTAAATTCTATGTAATTTGATAGGATCGCTTAGTGAAAACTAGTGGTTCATATGGTTGGGCGTAGGGTATACTCGCTACTCATCATTAGCATTGTTGTTGAGGACTTTAGTTAGCTATGTGCGCTATTTCGGACTCAGTGAAATTATTCAACATCGTTGTAATGAACCTTAAAGTTATAATCATTCATAATAATAAAAATATTAAAAGAACACTGATATTTTCTTTCAATATGAAATGTCTTCTTCTCATAGGATTGATTCTCTACTACCATTCTATGTATCGTTGAACTTAGAAGTGTGGTGGGGGATGAATAAATTTCCTAAATCAAAACTTAAACAAACAAAGCACACACACAAATTTATGTGATTTCCAAAATTGGGTACTCCACGCTCAAAGGGTAGATCACAAGCACACCTTTGGACTTTTTTGCTCTTAAATTATGGTTAAAGGGTCCACGTCCTATATAGTCATCAAGCCTTGCTTCGGAGTGTTGTACCATAGCACCAATCATTCAACACCACAAGGTCTGATCAAGCTTGGAAATGTGGTTTCAAGGCTTCTATAACTTTTATAACCTTAAGCTTTGCATCAAAGTGTTGTACTACAACACCAACAACTCAATCCCGTAGGGTCCCAACAAGCTCAAGAAACTGAACCCCGCAAGGCAATAAGAACAAGAAATACAAGGAATGGTTGCAACTCAATTTTCGGATCCTTGCATAGTTAGGTACAACACACTTAACAAAGCCAAAATGATTAGACAATGAAGAGCAACAAAGTATTCAATGATTATAAATAATTGTACAATGAATACAGTAACGCTTGCACACTTTCCAATGCACATGAAGTATTCTTATAGTTGCTATGTTGTTAATTCCTTCTTGAAAATTGTGCAATGGCTATCTAAAAATCACTAAAAATTGTGGGAGACATCTTTCTCATGCCTAAGATCTCTCTCTCTAAATTTGGCTTTAAATCTAGGAAGACGTCTTTGTTTCTTGAAAGATGTCTTTTTGAAGTCTCCATCATGGAAGACATATTTGCTCAATGGAAGATGTATTTTTGTATTTGTTCTACATTCTATAAAGATGTCTTTGCCTCATGAAAGATGTATTTGGCTAGGGAAAGATGTCTTGCTATTTCTAAAGACATCTTTCTGGATTTTCTCTTAGTTTACCCCAAATCTTCCAAGACATCTCTTGCTTTCCAAAGACATCTTTCTTCATCTTCCTTTGTCTTTTGAATGCATTGTTTCTTGTCCATAGTCTTGACCTTTCGCATGCTTAGATGATGATAAAGTTGACTATTCAAGATCAAGTCCTTGTCCACATTCTTTGGATGTTCATTTGAAGACATGTGGATGAGCTCCACCTTTGAGCATTGGGATAGTTCATTTGATATCCTCTTTAGCTCATCTTAGTTTCCTATGTACGTGGTCCTATAAACAATAATTATACAACCATGCAAATAAATTTTTTCTCTATTTTACTTAACATTTTGAGCATACCAAAACACACCAAAAGGTCCATAATCTCCCCCTTTTTAGTGATGTTCAAAACTTAAGAAAATGGATTAGTGATCATACAAATATAACCATACTACTCTCTCCCTTTTTGAACAGTAAAAAAAGGATAAGGTGCATAAACTTGGATAGAAAACATATAAAAGAAAAATATAATATGGAGAGCCAAATATCACTTATAATCTTAAAAATATATAAGTAGTATGTATTTATTAGGTTTATGAATAGGTACCCCAAAACTAGTAAGAGTAGAACAATTTTTCCAAGTGAAATTCATCCTTGAAGCAAAGACTTAAGCAACCTATCTCTAAAACAATAAGACATTAGTAGTGGAAGTTTCTTGGAATTCAAATAATCCATACAACTTAACAATGGAAAAGCATTTATGTCAAATGAATACACTCCCATAGAGTAATTATGTTATTGCTCAAAATGTAGTGGAAATTGAGAATTTCTCTTTTGAGGTCAAAACAAGGAGATCCAATTAATTCAATAAGAACCGTCAACATTCAATTTTAATGGTCAAAGTTATGAGTGAGACATGCATACTCTAATGTTTGTGCAAGTCAATGCAACATCCAAAACCATTGAGCAAAACTAAAACATGTTAATAAATATACATTCATACACTTCCTAAAATTCTCTCCTAATGTAAATATGATCATGTAAAAATAGTAAGTAAATAAAAAATATTAAAGATAGAGCATGTAGAAATAGATTTTCCATCAAGTATCACACATATAAGAAAGCAACAAGTGGTTCCTCACATATATCAAGAACTGATCCAAGTTTTTCAACCAATATTTAAGCTTGAATTGAAGTGTGAACGTTGAGGAGCAAGTAACCTATCTTCAAAATAAGTAATTAGTATGGATTTTCATCTTTGTAAATGAGCATATAGCAATCTAAAACATGAAACCAACCATGTCAAATTCTGAAAGCAAATTATCAAAAGCACCACTCTTATCATGGCTAATATGCATCTCAAAGCAAAATATTCAATGGATAACTTAATCAAAAGCATAGATACCCCAAAACAAAGATCATCGCTTCACTCATAATATCAACTATTTGCTAGATAAAAATAAATATTTCATGCTTAAGATTATTGGATGGGTGGTGATGAGTCATGAACTGTTGGACATGATATCTTACCTATGATATCGCATACATGATATCACAGCCTAGATGTGATATTGCATACGTGATATCATAGCCTGTCTCCTCATCTATAA
>MNCI01015670.1:2485-212455 GCA_015680685.1 Gnetum montanum | reverse complement strand
TAGTTTTTAGTCTAGAATTAAGGTAGGGAATTTTTGTTAGTCTTTCCTCTCAACCCTTTCTCCTAGTGCATGCCCACAGTGTGATGATTGTAATTGCACGACATCCTTATTTGAGTGTGACGTACTTGGACACGCACATGACTGACAATAGAGATCAAGATTACTTCATCATTGTAGCATCCACTTAGATTAATTATGTAACTGTTATTGTTATTTATTACTTTCTTAGTTAATATCTCTCTACCCTTATCTCCTAGTAACGTGGAATGAGTACGACTTAATCACGAGCATTTAAGTGTGACTATTTGGTAACCCAGTAGCATACGTAGGCCATGCGCTTGGTAATCCCAGTGGTAGTCATGCATGAGGTCCAAGATGTGTATGGATGATTAAGGAACGGATGCTCATCGCACTTAGGCTAGTTTAGATTCTCTCTCATCCTCTCTCCTAGCTTAGTTGATATTATTTCCCATCATCCCCAGGAGTAGCATTAGTGTAGGAACACATCATACACCTCACTCTAGACTAAACCATACATGACAAAGCTAATACTAGTCCAGGTGGGAAGACAACGAACTGTGATCTACGAGTAACTATCTAGATACCACAACTAGTTCATCTATGGAGTTTGACCGGATTGTGCATGAAATGCTCGTATTCGTATGGTTGAGTGTAGGGGTACCTCGCCACTCATCATTGGTGCCATTGCCAGGGATGGTGCTAGTTATCTAGATTCGTTATACCATACAAGGTCACTGTATAGGAATTAACGATATATATTTTAGGAAGAAATAATTACAAAAATTCACATAGAAATTCACACATAATTTCACAACCATGCCTCTCCTACAAGACTATGATAATGCCACATCTAGTGAGGCAATTCATTGGAGAACCAACGAATTATATGACAATGAAGATTGGAGTATGCAATCTGAGCTGGGGGTTTCTTATAAACATAAATGAAGGCAACATCATCCCAATGCACGAAAGCATAACTTACTGAATGACGATGAACCCCTACTAGCCACTACGAGCCTAACGCAAATACAAGAGGTTGTTCGAATCTCCTGTAGGCATTGTCAAGAGAGCTTCCTAGCCAGGCTCGATTTAAACAACTTTTCCAATTTCTCAGGAGGCTATGACTTAGATCCATAGCAACATTTACAAGCCTTCTATGATGCTTGTGCATGAAACAACATTGATAACGGTTGGAAAAAACTCAAGCTCTTTCCTATGACACTCGTTGGCCAAGCAAAAGTATGGTATAGATCATTAAAACCAAATTCAATACAATGTTGGCTAACAATGGTAGAACTCTTTAATGAAAGATATCAAACCTACGCAAGAGTGTTGGCCTTGAGGAAACAAATCCAAGAGTGGAAACAAGCACAACATGAACCCTTGGACATGGCCTTAGAAAGATATTATGCATTGTTAAACAACTGTCCAAGCCATGAGTTCTTTGAGGAAAGGCTAATGTACCATATCATTGATGGGCTTCGTGATGAAACAAGAGAGACCCTAGGGATGTATACCCAAGGTCAACTATATGAACTATGAACCTATCAATTCCAAGAGCTTATTAAGCGGGTAGCAAAAGAAGAAGGAGAAATGGCCAGATGGGAGAGTGTTGAAAAACATTAACGGGACCAAAATCTCGACTTAACAGAGGTCCATAATCACAAAAAGGAGAAATCAACGTATCTCATGAAGGAAGAACCATCTTTGCTAGTACAACAATCATTAGATGAAATTGAGACAAAGATCAATAAGATGCTGGAATGGATGCATAAAAAGTGTGGAGAATATATCAATATTATTGGAGATAGAGCTTTGACAACCCGAGAAGCAGGAAAAAATATCATTAGACAATCAGAAAGAAGGGATGAACCTGATTATAGATGAACCATCTTGTGTAATCTTTTGCAATTTTCACTCATAACACATTTCCACACACCATCTATTACCCTCAATGTATTGTTAACAATATTCTTTCCCTTGTTCCTATCCCTCCGATTCAAACATTCCTATGAACCATCACATAGCCTTTTTCTCTACCTTACCACCCAAGGTCCTTATTGATAAATTCCACACCATCATAATTTTCGTGCATTCAAAACTAGTTGAATTACCATGGAACCCTTTAACACTCATCCAGATGTCCTTAGTTTATATCGTTTCATTTCAGAAAAATATTAAAAATTCGGTATATTCCATAAGTGCCCTAACATCGATAGGCCACAATATCATGTACGCAATATCGTGGCCAATGCGATATCGCTTACACGATATCGCGTCCCAAAAATATATATATACACAACCCCCCTACGCTACTTAACATCATTTGCAACTGTTCACGTGGGGGAAGTTTTTCAAATTTCTCTCTACGACTCGCGATTGCGTGTCGCTTACTTTCATATCCATAACTCGCTCGCTAGTACTCCAATTTTCACTTTGTTTGAACCTACTTAAACCTGGAGTGTTCAGCTTAGTTGTGGGGGAGGAGCACACACCAAATAGCACATAAATTTTTTTGAAATTCATCATTGCCCGAAGGACATTATTAAGGGGCATAAGTTTTTTGAAATTCATCATCGCCTGAAGGACATTATTAAGGGTAATTAGTTATAAAATTAAGGATAAATGTGCCAAAAATAATATCATCTCCTTAGTTATACTGGGAAACTAGATTTGGAAACCACCTAAGCAAAGAGGATTAAATATTATAATCTTTCAGGGACATTTTCTCCTAATAATTAATGTCACATGGAGATAAAACAAATTCATTAAGGTAAGTAGTAAGGTATAACCTAACTTTGGTAACAACCTTACTAACGATTGGCCTCGTGTGATTGCAGATGGCCTCGAAACATGGACAACAGGAAGGTCTTGCTCAAGGTGGGATCAAGCAACCTAGGAGAGGTGAAGGACAAGCTCCTACTGAACAACATGCAGAGTAAGAGGAACAATCATTTAGTATCCACCAAGAAGAACGTGCCACTGTACAATCAAGGTAGGCGAAAGGAGGAGTTGTTTTAACGTCTGAACAGGGAAGACATCTTACGTTGCCCCAAGATTGTGTTTAGGCCATTCATGGAAGGTCCGTATTTACCACAGTGATCATGGAATTAAACTTTGGACCTTTCACAGAATTTGCTCCAGAGGTCGTTAGGGATCATCTCAAAGGGTCCCTATTGTGGCCTACCCTCTCTGAAAGTGGTGCTTGGTACTTAGGGGAAATGTACCAATTTTGGCACAACAAAGAAGAAGGCACCATGGTTAACATTTGTGGTATGACTGTTGATTTCTTTGTTTAAGCCATTTTGGAAGTATTAAACCTTCCAAATACAAGGCCAAAGGTTGCTCAGAACTAGTTGGACACTTGCAGAATCGAGCAGCTTAATAAACTGTTGACAGAGAACAAAAGTGTGGTGGAAGAAAAAGAGAAGGCTGTTTGGGATGCCTCTGCAGCACAAGTGTAAACTTACGTGCACACCAAGGCACTCAAAGCCTTACAAGAGGAGAATAAACAACTTGTTGCTGACAACCTTCGGTTGACTTCTATGGAGAAACAAAAGAATGTTTGCAAAGAACATTTTTAGTAGTTGCAAGAACAACTAATCAGGGTCAACCAAGACATGAACCATTTAGCCAGGGAAAATCGAATCCTCTCAATGGAGGAGGTATGCGTCATCCATCAGAAGACAGCCATTGAAATAAGTGCATGGCAGAACGAGGCTAAACGACATGAGAAATTAAAGGAGCATTTCCAGGACCAGGTGGGGATGTATAAACAAATCATCTAGAAGAAGATCCATATGGCCAAGGCCCACATCAATGCTCTCAGTGCTCAACACACTGACTGGTGTGCCATATTGGACACATACACATTCGTCCACTAGGCAGAAGTTAAGAGCTGGAACCTGTAGATCTAGAACCTTACAGAGTACATGGAGTTGGCAAACTTGTGGTATGCCAACCTTGCCATGTTAATAGTAGGGTGCCCGAGAACAAAGCTCGAGTGATAGGTAGCCACCACCTATGTCAAATATGAAACAGAATCTACAAAACATAGGAAAACATTGCAAAAATTGGAGGTTGAAAATTCTAAACTTGAGGTGGTTAAAGCAAGCTACCAGGGGTAGAAATATGTCACAATAGACTTGGCTCAATGGCTCACAGATTTTCAAGAATATAGAGATAAAGCCAAAGCCTACGAGGAGGAACAACGGGTGTTTGCGACTTGGTATGTTAAAGAAAATAAAATGTTTCCGAAACTATCATGCCCATGGGAGGTGTCAACTCCATCAAACATTAGAACTTTAGCATGGATAGCACAGGATCCCTGAACTGAAGAGGAGAAACTCCAGGCCATACTTCAATGCCATCAAATCCCAAGACCTAGAGTGCAAGACAAGGGAAAGGCATCCATGGAGTAGCCACCACCACGAGGAACTACATGAGTTCCACCCAATTTTGTAGTTATAGGACTTTCTTTTGCATTCTTTGTGTTGTGTCTCAATTTTGTTTTGATTCCACATTGCGGCATGAATCCATTCTAGTCAGTCAATAATCCCATACCTATCCACTATGTAATCAATGGAGCTTTTTATCACTTTAACTCAAGGACAAGTTTTCATTCAGTCGTGGGGGTATGATGAGTCATGAACTGTTGGCTGTGATATCGCACCCATGATATCGCGTATGCAATATCACTTATGCAATATCATAGCCTAGACGCGATATCGCAACCTGTCTCCTCATCTATAAATAAGAGGTAGGCAGATTTGAAAAAAGGGGGGGGGGGGGGGTGGGGAGGGGGGGGGGGGGGTTAAGTTTTAAGTTTTTAGTCTAGCATTAAGGTAGGGACTTTTTGTCAGTCTTTTCTCTCAACCCTTTCTCCTAGTGCATGCCCACAGTGTGATGATTGTAATTGTACGACATCCTTATTCGAGTGTGATATACTTGGACAAGCACATGACCAGAAATAAAGATCAATATTACTTCATCATTGTAGCATCCACTTAGCTTAATTATTTAATTGTTATTATTATTTATTACTTTCTTAGTTAATATCTCTCTACCCTTATCTCCTAGTAACGTGGAATGAGTACGAATTAATCATGAGCATTTAAGTGTGACTATTTGGTAACCCAGTAACATACCTAGGCCATGTGCTTGGTAATCCCAGTGGTAGTCGTGCACAAGGTCCAAGATGTGTATAGATGATTAAGGATCAAATGCTCATCGCACTTAGGCTAGTTTAGATTCTCTCTCATCCTCTCTCCTAGCTTAGTTGATATTATTTCCCATCATCCCCAGGAGTAGCATTAGTGTAGGAACACATCATACACCTCATTCTGGACTAAACCATATGTGACAAAGCTAATACTAGTCTAGATGGGAAGACAACGAACTGCGATCTATGAGTAACTATCTAGATACCACAACTAGTCCATCTGTGGAGTTCGACCGGATCATGTGCGAAACACTTGTATTCATATGATTGAGTGTAGGGGTACCTCGCCACTCATCAGGTGGGATGTCAATTCAAAATCCATGAGGACCAAAACATAAATTAATACTAAAGACCAAAGATAGATCATCACAAAAAATTGGTCTAATAGAAACAAGGGCATTAGAAATTCTAGTTTCAACCAAAAGAAATTATCAATAGAATATAAAAGACATGAATTTTTAGATTGAATATAAAATCCATGCACATTTAGTTTTGGGATAAGGTAATACAACCACTTAAAAAAATTGTTGTTGATAAAGAATTAAGTATCGATATATTGTTAAATATATTTTAATGTTATGATATGTACCAAACATAACAATTCATCAAAAATAAGTTAAGTTGATAGAGAATTGACTATATAAATCTAATTAATTGTTAAATATATTTGAAAGTTCACATATGCAACACAACATCATTCAAGATTTTGCCATCCCATTAAGTGAGAAACACCTCTTGAGGACCTTTTCTTGCTCTTTGTGCATTTTGGTTGAAGTCTCCATGGACTCCCCCTACATTGAGGGCCACCAAGATGATTGAGATGTAGGTTCCCTCTACATATGTGCTACTTATCTCGGGCTTTAAAAAAAATGTGCAAAAATCATAAACACACTATAACAATAGATCAACATTAATCTTAATTTATGGAGATCTAGATCTTCAACTAGAAATATTGATAGAGTTTTGTCTCATCTTCTAAATGGAAAAAATCATTTCAAAGACTATGAGCATAAATATAGATCATCACAAGAGTTTCAGATTGAGGAAGACAAAAAATCAAACTAACAAAAATTATTATAAGAGTTATTATAAATATTCACAAACCAATCACTATAGATACTTATTCCACATTTTCAATTTAAGACATGGATAATTTGTACTTTCCTTATTAACTAGCAAGTAAAGAGATAGAGACTTACCTTGACTTGCTTGCTAATAAATTTTGATAATTAATGGAGTTTGAGATGAGGGCCCATATCATGACGTACCTCTTCATCCTTAGGTTCTCTTTCATTAGATCATGTATATGATGTCTCTATTGTTCATTTTCCTTGTGATAAAACTTTGAATCAATTTTTGCATTATTTTGAAAGCTACACTTCTCTTCATTCTCACTTATTGGTACTTACCCAAATTTCTTACTAAACCCCTTTTGAAAAGAGCAAGCACTAATATTATTTTGATCATCATAATTAGGAGTTTGCATAAAACCATAATTTTTACATATAAAAGTAGTTTCATCATTATGATTAGAATTATCAAACCTTACTATGCCTGACTTTGAGCTTAAAACTTCAAGTGTTGCCTCTGAATGTTTTGGCTAATTTTTAGGAAACTCCTTATCTTGAATCTTGTTGCAATCCTTGTTACAAGAGGTTAGTGGTTGAATCTCGGCTTTTATGTCTGATATTTCTTCTTTCATTTTAGCATGAATAGCATTTAACATAGAAAGCACTAGTTTCTTTTCCTTCCTAATCAAATGATGTAAGATAAAAAATTCTTCTTTAAATTCACTATACCTCTTATCACACTTACCATGTTGTTCAACCATATGTGAAAAAGATTCATTAGTAAGCACCATGCAGATGAGATGAGAATCTTTAGGAGAATTGCATGCTTCTTCTTCACTTTGCTCACCATCATTCCAACTTGTATAAAAGTTGGTCTTTTTTTGGTTCCTCATCATTGGACTTATTCTTTGGCTGAACTTTGCTACCATTTGAATAACTAGGACATTCAAAGGCCATATGGCCTCTTCCTCCGCAAACCCAACATTCTATGGAAGAAAAATCTAGATTAGAAGAATTTAAAAAATTTCTACCTCTTTCTCTACCTTTGAAGAGATTGGATCTTTGTTGTTACTAAGATGTCCCTTTGTTTCTTCTTGTAAGCAATCGTTGTAGTCTCATTGAGAGAAGAATAATCTTATCTTCATTGCCCTCATCATGCTCATTGACCTCCTTCTCCTTAGAGGTAGTCTTGAGGGCAATAGGTTTTTCTTGAATCACTCCTTCACTTATGAGATTCATTTCATAGGTGATGAGAGCACTGTGAAGTTCCCCAAATCAGAGTTGGGAAATATTTGATTTCCTCCATGGCTGTAACTTTAGGCTTGAACTCCAGTTGAAGAGTTTTAATCATTTTAATGATGACGTTGCTTTCAAGCAAGTCTTTCCTTGTTTCTCTAATGGCTACAACAAGATCGTTAGCTCTAGAAAATAATCCTTGATTTTCTCACCTTCTTGCATCTTGATTTTATCATATTCACTTTGCAAAACTAACAATTTTGATTACTTAACAATAGAGGTTCCTTCATAAGTAGCTTCTAAAGTTTGCAAAATTTCATTGGTTGTTTTACATCCTACTACCCTAATGAATTTAGATTTATTCAATGCATAATATAAACAATTTTTTGCTTTTGAATCAAACATGAAATTATCCTTTTCTTCTTGCAATAATTTGTTGCAAGGCTTGATGATGTTGATGGTGTCATTGATGAGTGGAGTGTAGCCTTCAAAAAGTGACTCCCAAACTTCAAACTCCATGAATTTGAAGAACCCTTGCATTTTGGCTTTTGAATAGCTGAAGTTAAATCCATCAAACATGGATGGATTTGTGTAAGAAGTCCCCTCCATTGTTCACTCTTGAAGTTGATGATGAAACAAAGAGTACTAGGCTTCGATACCATTTGTGGATCATTGAACTTAGAAGAGGAAGTGGGGGAGGGGTGGGATGAATAAGTTTCCCAAATCAAAACTCAAACAAACAAAGCATACACATATAAATTTATGTGGTTCTCCAACTTGGGTACTCCACACTTCGAGGATAGATCGCAAGCACATCTTTGGACTTTGTTGCTCTCAAATTATGGCTGAATAATCCACAACTTGTGTAGTCATCAAGCCCCACTTCAAAGTGTTGTACTGTAGCAGTAATCACTCAACCTCACAAGGTCCCATCAAGCTTGGAAATGTGGTTTCAAGGCTTCCATAACCTTTACAATCTTAAGCTTAACATCAAAGTGTTGTATTGTAGCACCAACTACTCAATGACATAGGACCTTGACAAGCTCAAGGAACTCAACCTCCTAGGGAAATAATAACAAGAAATACAAGGAATGATTATAACTTAATTTTCTAGTCTTGGCATAGTTAGGTATAGCACACTTAACAAAGAAAAATTGATTATACAATGAGGAGCAATAGAGAATTCAATGATTACAAATGATTGTACAATGAATATAATAATGCTTGCATATTTCCCAATGCATATGAAGTCTTCTTATACTTATCATGTTGCTAAATCCTTCTCGAAACTTGTGCAATAGTTAGCTAACAGTCACTAATGGTTATGGGAGATGTCTTTCTCATGCCTAAGACATATCTTTGAATTTGGCTTCAAATTTGGGAAGATGTCTTTGTTTTCTAAAAGATGTATTTTTGAAGTCTCCATCTTGGAAGATGTCTTTGCTCAAATGAAGACATCTTTTTATATTTTGTCTACATTTGGTAAATACGTCTTTACCTTATGAAAGACATCTTTGGCTAGGGAAAGATGTCTTACTATTTCTGAAGATGTCTTTCTAGATTTTCTTTGAGTTCATCCCAAATCTGCCAAGATGTCTCTTGCTTCCTAGAGATGTCTTTCTTCATATTCCTTTATATTTTGAATGCATTGTTCCTTGTCCATAGTCTTGATCTTTTGCATGCTTAGATGATGATAACTTTTCCTGTTCAATATTAGGTCCTTGTCCATGTTCTTTGGATGTTTCTTTGAAGACATGTGGATGAGCTATTCCTTTGAGCTTTGGGATAGTTTGTTCAATGTCCTATTTAGCTCATCTTGGTTTCCTATGTACGTGGTCTTAAAAACATAATAACCATAGAATCATGTAAACAACTTTTTTCTCCATTTTACTTAACGTTTTGAGCACATCAAAACACACCAAAAGGTCCACATATTTGAGCATACATCCAATTAACAAAGATGTGGGAGGAGAAATATGCTAATGTCCTAACAATGAAGAGTGGTATATACTCATCTCAATGAGTATGTGTCAGACTTCACCTTCATCTTGCATCACAATGAATAGTTATGATGGAAGGGACATGGAGGACAACATTGTGTTGTCACTCGATCGATTAGTTCCTACGATGCTACTCCAAATTCTTATGAGGTTTGGCATCCAGAGGCTTAATGTTGAATATGTTGTGCAAGACCATGACTATTGGGACCACCATCCCACTGAAGCACAACACAAGAAATATCGACAATAGGAGATGTGCTATGAAGCTTTAAAGGGGAAATGTTTTAGTAATCCCTTATTCCTGCTGGGCTAGAAAGATGGAGAGGATTCCTTCTCTTGGGGTTCTGTATACACTAACTTTTCTCCCCTTGGTTTCAACCAAGGAGTCCTAAACTAGAACTTACAATCACTCTAAACAATCTTGGTTTAGGCAAGAAAGGATCCCATGACCATGGAGGATCCAAAGGTGGAAGTCATGGCAAGAATGAGGATAGGCATCACGATGATGATAAACATGATGATTGTGGCTATACCTATAGAAGAGAAGGTGGTGGACATCATGGTGATGATAGCCCTCATTCTTCTTCTCCTTCATCATCATCTTCTTTCTCCTTTGCCTCCAATTAAATTTGCAAAGCATGTAACCATGATGGAGGTGACCGGTAGGACAGAGATAATCATAGAGCCCACCGAACTAGTTGAGACCAGGGGCATGGGCATTTAAGGGAAGTTCACCACCATAAAACAAGGGATAGCAGAGGGAATCATAGGCATCATGGCCATCACAGAGGTCATGACTATGATGAGGCTTTGCTTGTAAGTCAAAATATGTTAAACATCACAGAGGACATGAGGATCTTAATAAGGCATGTGAAAGATGAAAGAATCAAATAGTTGGATATGAACAATATTCCTAAGTTTGAAGGGAGATACAACTAAAATATACAAAACCATCTTCAAGCCTTTCATAGTGATTATGACATACAGAACATGGAGAATGAATGGCAAAAACTAAAGCTATTTCGAAGGACACTCATAAAAGAAGTTGAAAGTTGGTAGTAGTCCTTGGAGTCGGAATCAATCCACCGATGGAGTATGATGCTTGAGCTCTTCAATGACAAGTATCAAACATAATCTCAAGTGTTCAACTGGAGAAAGTAGATCTAAGGTTGGAAAAAAGGAATACATGAACCCTTGGACATAGCCATGAATAGGTGCTATTCTCTCCTGCACTAACATCCTAGCCATCATTATTTTCTAAGGGAGTAGCTTTGCCATATCATAGATGGGATTTGAATAGAAATAAGGAAAACTCTTAGGGTCTATTTCCAAGGGAAAATTTCAAAGCTTAGGGTCCATTAGATTCAAAGGCTAATAGAGTAGGTTCTAAAATAAGAAGGAGAGTTGAGAAAAAGGGAAAGTGTAGAGGAGTACAATGAAGACCATTCCATAAAAAAAAAGGGAAGTCTAGTTATGTGATAATGAGGAGGAGGCACCACTTGATGAGGTGGTGTAATAAAAGGCCTTGTTGATTCAAAAGTCTATTTCTAAAATTTCATCTAAGGTAGATAAAATGTGGAAATCTTCAGATGAAAAGTTCCAAATCACTTTGAAAATAGTAGAGGAATCCAAAGAGCAAAGTAGTGATTATGATCGCAAGAGAAGGAAGGAAGTTGAACATGCCCTCCAAAGGGATAAGGGTAAGGCTACTGTAATTAAAAAGGTTATGGAGACTAAAACATATGATGATGGTGGATGTGAAATTTTCCAATATGAACATCCTAAGGGATGTTACCCCATTGTATCATACTTGCAGGAGTCTAAGGTATATACTCTAAATCCTCAACTAGTAAGAAGGAAAGCACCCAAAAGGTTACCTTATCCTCAAGGTAACCCTAGGTAGTTCCATCAACAATAAGCCTATTATCCAAGTGGAGATCCACCACAACCTTATGAGCAGTACTATTAGTGGTAGCATGCACAGTCATGGGGGATGCCACCACCAAGGTAGTAGCATCCTTACTAGAAGCTAGATCCATATTGATACTATGTTTAGTAGCTCATTTCTCCATGTGACTTTTCAAGTCATACTTCATTCTAGTATCACCGCTACCCTCCTGAATACTACAGGGTCCAATCTCCAAGAGGGGAATCCCCATTTCCTCATTATCCTTCTCATCCTTTTGCACATGTTCCATCACCCTTAACTCAATTACCATCTACTTCATTAATGTAGGGTAAACTTCCATCATAGCCATAACAACATAATGCCACTAGGGCTATTAACTTAGAGTTGGCTGCTTAGCCAAGTGGTTTGGAAACCAAATCTCAAAAATACCATTCTTTTGAACCAATAGCCCTACCAAGCCCTCATAGACATATGCAACTAATAGCCTTGCTTCTTCCTCATCCTTTGCATCCACACCATTTGAGTCACCTTCAAACCAAACACCTCCCAAAGTGCATACCATGATGTTGACCTATGTTATAATCAATTGGATTAAGGTTGGCCACCTTCCCAGGAAACGATTTGATCTTAGGAGTTACCTTATTTATCTGCAAATTGCTGGGAATGATCCTTGCAAGGCTCTTCTTGACTCAAGTTCTATTATGAATCTAATTTCTCGTGAGATGTACAAAGCCTTTGACCTGCCTCCACTCAAGAAGAGAAACATTCATCTTGAGTTGGTACATTAGTCCATCACTATTTCCTTGGGATTGGTGGATGAAATTGTGATCATCATCTATGGATAATCTTATCCTACTAACTTCTTGGTGATCCACATTGATAACTACAAAGAGGACTTCCCAATCATCATGGGAAGGGCTTTGTTGAGGACCATTGATGCATGAATGGGAATCAAAGACCACTTCTTGGAGATTTTCAAGGAGAATGAATTTGGTAAGATAGAGAAGAAGTGAGTTCCATGCATCACATACAATAATACTGGATGCAACTGAGTGTAGAAACTATGATTTGTGAAATGTACATCCATCACAACATGCAGGCAATGTCTAGATGTGTTTGAAATTCAAAGGTGCCTGTACATAGCAACCACAAAGTAGGAGGGGAGCCAGTGGCTAATAGTTGATCCTGATAGTAGCTCAACAATTTGCATAGAACCAATTGACAACTTGACAAGGGCCTACATTGAAGGCATGGATGAGATGGAGTAGTTCCATCGCTAATTCTCTAATGAACCTGATGACACTTATTGGAGAGAGTTGAAAATCCCTAAGGCTTGAAATAAGATCCCCTAGAATTGAAAACTCTATTAGCTGGGATGGAATATGTCTTTCTAAACAATGGCAAGTTGGTGATAATCAATGCCATTCTTGCTCCTAAATAAATAGAGACACTTTTGAAGGTTGATGAGCGGTGGAGTATCTAACACCCAACCATATCAGATACAAGTGTTCACACACAATCCTAATCAAATTTTGTGGAGAAGGTAATGTAATTATGCTAGTAATTAGTTAGAGTTTGTGATAGTTGTCTTCCCATGTGAGCTAGTAAAGTCAAGGCATCTATTGAGATTACCAAGTATTACACTACTAGATGAACTAAGCAATAATCCTATTGGGTTACCATATGATCATACTTAACACTTAGAATTAGTTGTATCCATTCTGCCTAATGATAGAAATGATAATGTGCATAGAAAGTAAATTAGTGACTGGAGAAAATAGTAAAAATTAAGCTAAGTCAAAGTAGTAAAATTATTATAATTATAAACAATAAAGACTAAGTGATGCTGCAATGATGTGAAGTAATCTCTATCTTTATTTCCATTAATGAAACATGTCCAAGTACACTCCACTCAAATAAAGACTTCATTCAATTACTAAACATCACATTGTAGGCATACACTCCTAAGCAATAAGTGCTAAAATTTAGAAAAAAAATTCATAGAATTTTGCTAAGTGTAAAATGAAATTGTATGTGGATGATGTGCCTAAGTGTTATATTTATAGGCCTGCACACATTTGTGATATTAGATACGCAACATCATATCTTGTGCCCCGATATCAGGGATCCAATATCGTGGCTTCAATATTGGATATTAGATATCATGGATGAGAAAAAATTTGATTTATCATCTCCCCACAACTGACTAAAAATTCATCCTTGAGTTAAAAAACATGAGGATGAAGTTCCTTACAAAATTAAGAGGTAGATTTACATGGCACTGACTCTTATCTACATGACTCTCTAATACAGTATTGGAGTTTACAAAAATGACACATTTTATGACATGAAAACTTTATAAAAAGAACAACAATTGATGAAGTTGGATGTAGCCTTAAGTGCTTCTAGATGGTAGTGGCTCTTATGGACCTTTTGGTTTTGGTATTTCAAAAAATTAAGAAAAATGGAAGACAAGTTTGTTTGCATGTCTATGATTATTATACTTCCAAGACAAGATTGAGCAAGGCTATGGACAAAGAACGATGCATTCAAAAGACAAAGAAAGTGGAAGAAAGAGATCTTTAGAAAATAGCAAACATCTTGACAAAATTGAAGTAATCTCAAGCAAATATGTCTTCAAGAAATAACAAACATCTTTCTCTAGGAAAAGATGTCTTCATCATAGAAAGACATCTTCACTGAATGAAGGCTAGTACCAAAATGATGTCTTCATTGAATGAAGGCTAGTACTAGAAACACATCTTCCATGAAACAAAGACGTCTTCCAAAATGGACACTTTAGAAAGATATCTTTCATGAAACAAAGATGTCTTCCTAGAATTGAAGGCAACTTTAAAGATATGTCTCAAGCACGAAGAAGACATCTCTGATGATCATCAATGATTGTTGGCTAGCTATTGCATGAATTCCAAGATGGATTTAGAAACATAGTAGCTATAAGAAGACTTGATGTGCATTGGGAAAAGTGCAAGACTTATTGTATTCATTGTATACACATTTGTAATAATTGTATTCTCTGTTTCTCCTCACTATCTTATCATTTTGGCATTGTAAAGTGTGTTGTACCTAATTGTATATGGATAAGAAAAATGATTTGTAATTTTCCCTTGTAATTGTTGTTCTTGTTGTCCTATGGAGTTGATGTACTTAAGCTTGTCAAGATCCTATGGGATTGAGTTTTTGATGCTATGGTACAACACTTCGATGTAGAGCTCAAGATCGTAAAGGTTGTGAAAAACTTGAAACCCCATTTCCAAGCTTGATGGGACCTTGTGGGGTTGATTGATTAGTGCTATGGTATAACACTCTCAAGTGGGGCTTGAAGACTATATAGGGTGTGGATCCTTCAACCATAGCAACAAAGTCCAAAGGTGTGCTTGTAATCTACCCTCCAAGTATGGACTACCCAAGTTGGAGAACCATGTTAAATTTGATGTGTCTACTTTGTAGCTTTAAGTTTTAATTTGGGGAACTTATTCATCATCCCCCTTCTAAGTTCAATGATCCACAAGTGGTATCAGAGCCTAGTACTCTTTGTTTCATCAACTTCAAGATTGAACAACGGAGACATCCTACTCAAAGCCACCCATGTTCGATGGATTTGACTTCACCTATTGGAAAGCTAGGATGCAAGTATTCTTTGAGTCTATGGAGTCTGAAGTATGGGGTCAATCCTAGAAGGCTACACTCCACCTATTTATGGCACCACTAGCATCATCAAGCCCTAAAACAAATGGTCTCAAGAAGAAAAGGATAAGTTCATGTTTGATTGAAAAGCAAAAAATTGTTTATATTATGCATTCAATAAATCTGAATTTAATAGGGTAGCAAGATGTAAAATAACCAAGTAAATTTGGAAAATTATAGAGGCTACTTATGAAGGCACCTCTATAGTTAAGCAATCAAAATTGTTATTTTTACAAAGTGAATATGATAAACTCAAAATGAGAGAAGGTGAAAAAATCAAGGATCATTTTTCTAGAGATAACGATCTTGTTGAAGTAATTAGAGGAATAGGAAAGGATCTACCAAAAAGTAATGTAATTATCAAAATGATTAGAACTTTAAAACCAAAGTTCAAACCAAAGGTTACAACCATGGAGGAAATCAAAGATTTCTCAACTTTGAACTCTGAGGAACTTCAAGGTGCTCTCATCGCCTATGAAATGAATCTCATAACTGAAGGAGCTATCCAAGAAAGACCTATTGCCTTGAAGGCTACTTCAAAGGATAAGGAGCTCAATGGAAATGATGAGGGAAATGAAGATGAGATTGCCTTTCTATAATGACTAACTACTATAAGGAACAAAGGAACACATCAACAAAGATTCAATCAAACCAAAGGTAAGAAAAGAGATAAGAATTTTTTAAATTCCAATTTATATTTCTCTTTTGTAGAATGTTAGATGTGTGGTGGTAGAGGCCATTAGACTCTTGAATGCTCTAGTAGTTTTAGGATGCAATTCAAGAACAAATCCACTTAAGAAGTTTAGAAAACCAACTTCTATACAAGCTGGCATGATGGGGAGTAGAGTGAAGAAGAAGTAGAGGAAGATGGTAGAAATTCTCATCTCATCGACATGGCTCTTATTGATGGTGATTCATTAGACGATGAACTTAATGACAATGAGAGGTTTGATTTATTATGTAAAGAACTTTTAAATTTTCAAAATGTTTACACTAAGTTAAATAAACAAGTCAAGTCTAAAGATCAAGAAATATCCACATTAAACTTAACTATTTCTAATCTTAAAAAATAATTCTTAGACTTAAAGGTTGAGAATGAAGCACTAAACAAATCATGTGAGTAGATGAAAGAAGAACTTTCTGATGTTAAGCTAGTGAATGAAAGACTGACTAAAGGAAAAGACTCTCTTTGAATGATTCTTGGATAAGCAAGAAGTCCACAAGATAAAAGTGGACTTGGATGATGCCACCAAGAAGAGTAATCTTCATCCCATCTAAACGAACCTCCAAGGAATAAGGACTCTACAACAAGGGAAGCTCCTATCCAACATAAAATTCCTCAAAGGTTTGGTCCTTGTAGTTATTTTTTCAATAGAAGAATTAGATGTTATTATTGTAATAAGATTGGGCATAAACAATGGGAGTGCAATATGAAGTTTTATAATATGAGTAAATGGACATATAACAAAACTCCTTAGCTTTATCAAAGTGCACTAAGAAAGGGTTTTATGTAGGTTCATAAAGAAGATTGGAAGTCAACTCAAAGAACCAAGGCTATCAAAAAGGAATGGAAAATTAAATAGGACCAAGGGCATTAGGGCACTTTCACTAACAAATTTGTAAGAGGAAGTGATGCATTGGACATTGGGGAAGCTCGATTCAAAGGAAATTCCTCAAAAGAGGAAACATATTCTTTAGCACTTAAAACTCCATCACCTTCTAACAACATGATAGGTAGGTAGAGGTAAGTTTTTCTTTTTGTTTTCAAGGTTTCATTAAGATTATAGACCAATGGTAGCCTTCCAAAACCTCACCTTGATTTTTGATGAAAGACATCTTTCAAAAGTAAAAGACATCTCAACAAAGACATCTTTAAAACAACAAAGACATCTCTCTAATTTTTCATCTGTTGCAGGAAAGACATCTTCAATAAATGAAAGATGTCTACTATATTTTTAACATGCAAAAAAGACATCTTGTTGTCAAAAAAGACATCTCTTTTTTTATTGAAATCCCTCATTTTCCCATAGCTATAAAAGATAAAATCCTCATTTTTGTCATATTCCTTTTTAGAGATCCCACAGAGATGAGTAGGGCTCCACCATTTGCAACAATTTTTGTAGAGATGGTCCACAAGAAGATTGGTACCTCTAGAAATCCACCTAGAAAATGTGCAAGAGGAAGTTCTAGTAGTGTGTTGGCTTCATACATGTTCCAATTTCAAAGTACAGGCTCTTAGCACAAGTTTGAAGCTACAAGAACTACTACTTCTCTTAATTTTCCACTTCATAGACAATAATCTTTGTTAAATTATTTCAAGCTTTTGAAATGGACAACTTTCATTTCTATGAATTTTCTTATCCCTAAAGTACTTATTAGAGAATCCTATTGTAATATTATTATTTCTGATGTTGTTGTTGGGGTATTCACATTCACTGTTGGTGGAATTACTGTTTAAGTCTCTTCCTAGATTGTCAATGCACTTCTAGGTATTTCTAGTTTTGATGTATTTTGAGTTACCATTAATTCTATACATGATATCTATACCAATGGTATAATGGGTGTAGCTCATGATGAATTTTGTGATGTTTTATTAGGGAGAGATATGAAATTTGATATGGATCATATTGAGTAGAGCAAGATGACTCTTGATGCCTCCACCTTGTTACTTATTGTTTTATATAATATAATGGTAAAGGGAGGTAGTTACAGTTATCTACTACCATCCTAAGGTTTTGTACTATATTACTTACTTATAGGATTACCATTGGATCTGAGGCATACTCTTTGTTAAGACATTTTGAGTCTCTATGCCAAGGAGAGAATCCTTCAGCATCCCTACCTCATCAACTTGTTGATTCGCTAGAGGGATGTACCTATTCCAAGGATGAATTTGCTTAAAGACAAGCAAAGTCTCAGTGAGTATGTTGAGAATAGGAGTTCTTCTTATGTAGCAAAAGTAGGACCTAGCACTTGACCTCCAAAATACAAGAAGAAAACATCTCCCCAGTTACAATGATCAAAATCCTTCGGTGCTCAAATTCATTCTTCTTTGAAGAAGCTATTTCGACCCTTTGCCCATGCCATTGGGAAGCTTGGAAGGAGCCTCTCTTACTTGTGTAAGAATTTAGATGAAGTTAGGATCCCTTCTTCCTTGGATGGATAGGTATTTAAGGCCACTACTCCTCCTATCTTTGACACTAAGGAGGATGCTTCTATTCCTCCACATCATTCTTTAGGAGTAGGCCCCTCAAGCATAGATGACTCCAAGATAGAGTTAGATTTCAAGCTAGAGGAACCCCCAACTAGTATCCAGGGGAGGAATCATGCTTCCATGTAGCAGTTAGAGCACCATGATCTAGTCCTATCTACTCACACTATTCCACCCCCTACTGATGCTTCTAGCTCTTTTGAGCAATGGCCTATGGAGAGCATGTCTGGGACCACATCCCAATGGATCCCAGTTCAACAACTACCAACTCCATGAGCTTCCTCTTAGATTTGAATAAAGCTTCACCCTAGGAAAGCTCTAGTGTAGTAGGCTAAGTTCTTAGATGAGGACACTTAGAAATCCAACTGTCCTAGCACAAGCAGTGATGACAATGGGGAAGAGACTTATTATTTGGAATCTTGGTAGGATGTCTGTTCTCTCCTTTTGGTGATCAAAGAGGATGAGATAATTTTGGCTCTCACATATCATTTTGAGACTTTGCACATATGTGATTAATCTATGGATAGTTGTACTCTAAGATGCTTCTGGATAGGTTTTTGTAACATAGTTTGCAAACAAGTATGAATAGATGGTATGTTTTCTAGTTATCTCTATGTGGTCTATTAATTTTTCTTACACTTGACTCATGTCCTATTAACTCTCCATGCTTATCCTAATTCCTAGCTTCCATAGAATTTATATGTCTTTATGCTTTACATAGAATATCTTTTATGATGATTTTTTGACCTTTTTGGTTATGTCTAGAAAGGGGGAGAAGTATTGTGCATTATTATTAGGACAAGGCTAACCCATTTTCTTAAGTTTTGGACATTACCAAAAAGGGGAAGATTGTGGACCTATTGATTTTAGTATGTCAAAATGCTAAGAAAAATGGAAGAAAAGTTTGTTTTCATGTCTATGATTATTGTGCTTGCAGGACAAGATTGAGCAAGGCTATGGATAAGGAACGATGCATTCAAAAGACAAAGAAAGTGGAAGGAAGACATCTCTAAAAAACAATAGACATCTTGGAAGAATTGGAGTAATCTCAGGCAAAGACGTCTTGAAGAAAAAACAGACATCTTTCTTCAGGAAAAGACTTCTTTCTTTAGGCAAAGACATCTTCATCATAGGAAAATTTCTTCACTGAATGAAGACCAGTACCAGAAAGACATATTCCATGAAACAAAGATGTCTTCCAAAATGGAGAATTCAAAAAAATATCTTTCACAAAACAAAGATGTCTTCCTAGAATTAAAGGCAAGTTCAAAGAGACATCTCCAGCATGAAGAAGATGTCTCTCATGTCCATTATTGATCATTAGCTAGCCATCGCACAAGTTCTAAGATGGATTTAGAAACCTAATAGCTATAAAAATACTTGATTTGCATTGGGAAAAACTACAAGCCTTGTTGTATTCATTTGTAATCATTATATTCTTTGTCACTTCTCATTATTTGATCATTTTTTCATTGTAAAGTGTGTTGTACCTACCTATACAAGGATCAACAAATTGAGTTATAATTATCCCTTGTAATTCTTGTTCTTGTTGCCTTATAGGGTTGATGTGCTTAAGCTTGTTGGGATCCTATGGGATTGAGTTGTTGGTGTTTTGGTATAACACTATGGTATAGAGCTTAAGATTGTAAGGTTGTGGAAGCCTTAAAACCACATTTCCAAGCTTGAAAAGACCTTGTAGGTTTGAGTGATTGGTTATGGTACAACACTTTGGAGTGGGGCTTAAAGACTGTATAAGGTGTGGACCCCTTCAATCACATGTTGAGAGCAACAAATTTTGGAGGTGTGCTTTGTAGCTTTAATTTTTAATTTGGTAAACTTATTCATCCCCCTTCTAAGTTTAATGATCCATAGCTCTTTCATTGGTTGCTTCCCCTTATCATCAGACTTCTAGAATCTGTATCATTTTAGGAGCACCTAAAGCTTTTCTTCTTCTATTCTAGGATTGTGAATTGTTCATGCTGATGAACCAGTGTTTGATGGAATTGACATGTTCCATGGACATGACAGCTGTTGAAACATTTAGTTTGATTTGACATACCAAGCTGCAAATTGCCTCCTTTCTTCCTCAAATACTCTAGCCTTTTCTCTTAATTTATGATAGTTTGAGAATCTTCTAGCCAAGTTTTTTATTAAATCTTTCTACCTATGGTAGCCAACATTTACTGCTTCTAGTTTTGAGCCTGATACTTGGAGGTTTTGCAAAGCATCTTTTTGATCTACAAAATCTTTCTCATATAAGGCATAGGTGACTACTACTTGTTTTTCTAGCTCATTTTTGGTCCTACTTGCTATTAACATGGCCAAGTTAGTATAATGAAGATTAGCTAACCCCAGGAACTCCTTCAAGTCCTCAATCTACAAGTCTTTATTTTTCATTTTTTCTTGGTGGACAAGGGAATAGCTATCTAGGATGGGTTGTCAATCAGGATTTTTCACTAATATGGAATCAATTTTGGCCTTTTCCAGTTGGATCTCCTTCTCATTGCTTTATTTGTACATGCTCACCTAGTCCTAGAAGTGTTCCTTGAGCCTCTCATGTTTCTTTGCCTCATTTTGCCACACAGTGATTTCAATGGCTAATTTTTATTGAATGTCATGTACCTCCTTCATAGAAAGGGCTTTGTTTTCTCTTGTGAGGCAGCTCATGTCTTGGTTAACCTTCACCAGTTCTTTATTTAACTGGTTGATGCTCTTTTCTAGAATGTTTTGCTACTTCTCCACAATGGTCAACCTCAGGTTGTCAACAATAAGTTACTTGTTTTCTTCTTGAATTGTGGTAAGTTCCTTCACATGTGCATATGTCTATGCTTTAGCTACAAAGGCATTCCATACCTCTTTCTCCTTCTCATCTATTAATTGTTTATTTTTCTTGATCAATCTGCTAATCTAATCTTTTCTAAATTACTCAATCTAGTCAGGTGTAACAAATTATGTGGAATCTCTCCCTTTAGCTCTTAAGGCTGCAAGCTCTTCTTTCAGTTTCAAGACTTTTGCTTTCACATGCTCTACCCTGGTCTTTACCATGATCAATTTTTCTTTAGTAGCTATGAGTTTAGATTGTACTACAGTGATATCACTGGGGATGTCAAAAAGTGTTGTAATTACTTGTCCTATCTATAGTAGCCTATTTAGCACATCCTCATGATCAAAAGAAGTCATTATGATTTTGGTTAACATATGAGCATCTTTGGCTCTAGTTAGATCTACTAGTGGTACAACAGGCACACTGAAGGATTTTTTAATATGATCAGTAATCACCTCTATTGCTTTTATTGCATCTTGGTGTTGCAATACTAGAATTGTGGCTCCTTCTTTGGTCTCTAGCACCACTTGGAATGATGCAACATTCCTAGAGATCTACTGTGACCATACCTCTCCTTCTAATTGCAATAAAATTTGTCCACTTACAAGATCAGCTAAAATTATGAGTCTAATGGCACTATCGATAACTTTGTATAGATTGGCTTCTTTCCTACTTTCCCAACTGATTGGTTTTGCAGTGTGCTACAGATGGCTCATTGATGGTCTATAGTCTTGCAGTGGTGATGATGGAACTTGTTATTTTTTCTACCCTTGTTACTGCTATTGTTGCTATTGGCTACTAGGCCTTGCTTGTTGTTGTTGCTCTTTCTCCTATTCTTGCTCTTACTTCTGATCATGGTCTTTCCTTGGTGGTGTTGGTTTGAGTAACTCAGCGTATGAAGCAGTTTTAGCTCTCCTAGAGACATCATTGGTGTATCCCAAGATTCTGGCTCGCTTGCACAACTTCCTAATAAGGCAAGGGAATGGAAGTGTTGGCTTCCCTACCTTTCTTACTTCAAATCACTTTTGTATTTTCATAAAATAGAGTTGTCTAAGGTTGGCATTATGCTTTCCCATTAGAATTACACTTTGCCTAGTTTCATAAGCTACTAGTCAATTGAGTCCTTTTGTTGAGAATAAATGATAAGTGCCAATTTTAAAGTATATTCTCTCCTCTAGAGTTAGTTCATTATAGCATTTATCTTCTTTGTCATTAGCCTGTTTTAGCCATAACTTTTTCATTTCAAGATCAGATCAGGTGGATAGATGTGCTGCTCATGCCCCTTTGTTGGATATGTTTAGAGCTTCTACAATTTCCTTGATTGAGAATGACATTGAGACTCCTCAAATATTAACAGTAGTACCTTCTTCCTTGTTGTGACCAAACTGGTAAGTCTCTCCAAGGTACCATTTACCATTCTGTGATAGGATAGGCCATAGCGGTGATGCTTGGAGTTGCATTCGTACTGCTTTAGGATCAAATTCCTTGAATGAACAGAAGTTCATTTTCACAAATACAGTGGTAAGGATGGATATTTCTTGAATTTCTTGGAGGAAATCTTGTGAAAATGTGAAATGTTGTCCTTCAACTTGCAATTCATCTACCTCTCCTTGGGTTGATTGTACTGTAGTAGGAGTGTCTTGATGAATGCTAAATGATTGTGCTTCATGCTCCTCGTGTTTTGGCTCTTGGCCTCCATTCGGACCTCTACCTTGACCTCTTAGTCTTTTGCTTGCTCCTTGTGAAGGTCCTCCTTTTGCTCCTCCTCTTCTTGGGGCCATCTTCAATCATTAATAAATTATAATTACTAAGGTTTTCTATGTATTCTTAATGATTTAATACCTTAATCATACCCTTAGTTTCATTAAGTTCTTAGTTGCTAAGATTGTAGAGTTAGAAATTTCTTTAAAAAGTTATCCCACATGGTGAACTGTGATATCGGGACCACGATATCACGTCCGCGATATCAGATCTAACCATGTGATGTCAGATACCCGATATCGGGGCCTATCTCCTTGCTTATAAATAAGAGGTAGTGCCCTTGGTTTTCACATTAGACAGTTAGTCCCTTAGCCAAACTCTTACCATTTTTCCCTCCAGAGTTAGAATTATTTCTACATGCCCGTAGTAGGAGTCATAGAGTGAATGGATCTTTATTCGAGCATTGTGTACTTGAGCACACTTTGTGTATGGCAATAAAGATGAACTTTATGATAAACCTTGCAAAATTCAGAATAGAATAATTAGTGTTAATTATTATTTAATTCTTTCCTAGTTAATTAATTATTTCTCTCACCCTATAACTCTTTTAGTTAAATACACTTAGTATGGCCACTTCGAGCATGCGTGTAGTTCTTGGTAACCCAGTGATGATTAGCATTTGATAATCCTAGCAACATTGCACTGGTTTAGGATGTGTACGGCAAGTGGGAATGGATACTAGTGTTAGGAGTAGTTAGAACTTAGTTAATGAGTAGTTAAATTAGATTATTTACTTAGTTATCTCTCTCCCCCTCCTTACTAGCACAGGATATAAAACACATAAAAGCTATAAAAATCATATGCCTCAAGCTTACTTAACCATACAACCGTGACATACAAGTAAGTTTGGGAAGACAATGATTAACCAACCAATTATTGTTCCACAAAGGTTCAGTCCTTGGATTTCGATCGGATTGTGTGTGAAACACTCATATTCGTATGGTTGAGCGTAGGGGTACTTTGCCACTCATCATTGGCACTATTGCTGGGGCTTAGTTATTTGTGCGCTAAGTAGAACTTAGAAAATCACTCACATCACTAGAATGAACCCTTAGGGTTGGTTAAGGAAAATATAAGAGTACATTGCACACTGAACAAGACAAGATGTCTTCTTCTTCGCACAAAAGCACTTCATTGCCTAAGACTAATACCAGAAGCAATTGGTAGCAAGATACACATGATGTCGATTCGCCAATCCCTCAATAGTTTCATGTGGTGTATATTCATTCCGATGAATATGTACTCGACTTCATCTTTATTCTCCATCAATATGAACAACTGAGTTGGCATGAATTGGAAGGTAACATAGTGTTACCTCTTGATTGTACAGTCCCAAGCATGCTTCTTCGTGCTCTCACACAAATAGGCATGCAACACTTACATGAAAAATATGTTGCGTAGGACTATGATTCAAGAGACTATCATCCCATAGAGGTGCAATGTCAAAGGGATTTGTAATAGGAGAGATACCATAATTCTTTGAAGGGAAAATGGTCCAAGGATGCCCCCCACATTTTAAGCAAAATTGAGGGTGATGAACCTCCCTCAGGTAGTCGCCCACATAATGATGTTCCTTCCCTTGACTTTGGCCAAGGGGTTGTGTATCAGAACTTTTATTCTACTATCCATAACCCAGGTACTGATACCAACGAACACAAAGTATCTGAAAAAAGAACAAGGACACATGAAAAAGGTTAGCATTTGATTGCAATCGCAATTGAGGCAGAGACCACTGAAGAGAAGGTAGTAGACACCATCATGATGGCAGTTCTCCTTCTTCTTCACCTTCATCGTCTCCTTCACCCTCTCCTTCAGTGTCCAGATGTAGCCATAGAGAAAAATATCGTGAGGATAAGGGTAAGCAAAGTGGAAGTCATAGACGAAACAACCAAGACAAAGGATGAGGGAACTCTAGGGAATCACAACATAGAAGAAGGGAGAGTAGGGAAAAACGTAGGTATCATAGATGCCATGAATGAGATGATCATGATGAACCCCTACTCACTACTTGAAGCATGCTACACGTAACTGAGGCTATGAGAGTTCCAACAAGGCACCAAAAAGATAGTAGGATCAAGAGGTTAGATATGAATAACATCCCACAATTTGAAGGGGGATATAATGTTGATCCTCAAAATCAATTACAAGCATTTCATGATGCATGTGCCTTGCAAAACATAGAAAATGAGTGGCAAAAACTTAAGTTTTTCCCATGGACACTAGTAAAAGAAGCTGAAAGTTGGTATCGGTCCTTAGAATTGGAATCCATTCGTAGGTGGAGTACTATGTTGGAATTATTCAACGATAAGTACCAAACATACTCTCGAGTGTCTAACCTGCGAAAGCAAATCCAAGGATGGAAACAAGGAAGTCATGAATCCTTGGATGCTACCATGGGCCATTATTATGCACTATTACATCATTGTCCTAGCCATGGTTATTCGCAGTGGGATCAGCTATGTCATCTCGTAGATGGGCTTAGGCATGAAATGAGAAGAATCCTTGGGACTTATGCCCAAGGAAGGTTATCTAAGCTTAGGTTCGATCAAATTGATAGACTACTAGAACAAGTTGCTAAGGAAGAAGGTGAGCTAAAAGAGAGAGAAAGTGTAGAAGAATATAATCGAGATCCTTTCCTTCAGAAGAAGGGAGTAAGATTTTGTGAGGATGAGGAAGAGTCACCACTCGAAGAGATGGTGAATAGGAAAACCTTGCCTATCCAAAAGTTAACATCAGAAGTATCTGCAAAGGTAGACCAAATGTGGGACTCCTTGGATAGTAGGTTTCAAACTGTTCTCAAAGTAGTAGAGGAGTCTAGAGAGCGAGGTAGTGATCATGACAAAAGAAAAAAGAGAGAAGCAGGAAATGCACATAACAAGGGTAAGGGTAAAGTTGCTATTATTGAAGAGGTTGTGGACTCAGATATAGATGATGATAGTGGATGTGAGGTATGTCAATACGACCATCCTAAGGTATGTTTCCCTATGATCTCACATCTGCAGAAGTTTAGGGTGTATGAACTTAATCTGTGTTTAAAAAAACGACAAACATCTCGATGGTTACCTTATTCCCAAGGTAACCCAAGGAAATTCCACCAACCTTTAACATATTATCCAAGTGGAACTTCACCACAACCGATTGAGCAATATCAACAGTGAAAGAACCCACAATCATGGGGAATGGCACCACCAAGGCAACAATATTCTTATCGGCAACCTGACCCATATGGATATTACATGTAACATCCAATCTCTCCACGTGACTCTGTTGGTCACGTTACTCCTCAACATCACTACCAAGCCCGCGAGTACTATAGGACTCCCTCTCCTAGGGGCGATATTCCACAAGTGTACCATCCTTCAAATCCGGCCACATCTCTCCCACCAATAGCTCCATTACCACCTACTCCATCGATGCAAGGTGAACTCCCTACTCAGCCAAAGCAACACAATGCCGCAAGGGTTGTTAATCCTCAACCTACTATTGTAACGATAGAAAATGTTGGTCATTGGAAATACCAAGCGAAGATCCGTGTACACAGTCTTAACCATGGATCTGTGCGAGGGCCGTGCTAGAAAAAACAAATCTGAGGTGCCCTAAATGGTCTCGTCGATCAGACAGGGACTTACTTAATTAGTAAATTTCCAAATATCGCGATAATATATGTATTATATATATATTCCCCGAAACGAATTAATTCAATGAATCATAGAAGGAGTTGAAAACAATGTAAAGAACTTGAAATAACGACAACGTCAACGCGACAGGAAAGATGAGATTTAGAAAAGATGCGTAATTCCAAGATCTATGTTTTGACTCGAAAGCTGAATATATTGTATATAACATTCCAAAGGCATACTTCGCTTATCTTTGTGCGAAGCATACAAAAAACAACAAGAAAGATGTCCAAAAGGGAATACAGAATGAATTTTGATCTACCTCGTAAGCCAAAAGAGGAATGCAAGGAAGGTCAAGCCTGGATATCTATCGATCAACTGTTTCTGATCGATAAACATTGCCAATTGTACCAGATGATCTCTCGATCTTTGATCTGCTCCTTTTTTTTACCTTTGGTAATTTTCGCTCAGAGTTGCTAATGATCACCAATGAAGAGGATAGTGTTTTGGCCAAAAGACTGATCACTCTTGCTGCCAATGCTCAAACAATGCCTTCTGTTCTTCCAAAGAAGCCCCCAAAACCCTCTCCCCTTCTTTTTCTCCGTCAACTAGAGTATTTATAAGTTCAGCATCACATGGGAAGGCACGGTCTTGATGACACCTGTCTCGAACTTTCAAAACATTGTTGACTTGACAATTTTTATGTTGAAGCTGGTCATGCTGCATCACTCCTACTGAAGCTACCTCATGATTATGCTGTGATACGCTGATAAGCGTATTGCTGCGTATGGATAGCAGGTGCATGTCTGGTACTGCTTTAGCTGACTTTATACTATATGACACTTGTTTACGTTGCATAGCGTGGCAGAGTGTAATAGAGCATAAAGGTAGTTAACTCAAGCTGCTTTGTGCTTATTTACGCCGCAAAGCATAATAGAGCGTAAAATGGTCAACCTCACAACAAGCTACGCTTGTTTATGCTGCGTAGCGTAATAAGCGTAAAGCGACCAGTCTACAAGAAAGAAGAAGTCAATCTACCATGCTCCTTTGGACTCTGACTTTGACTTCTTTGAAGCTCATTACGCTGCTCTGCGTAATGGAGCGTAAATTTAGCCCTGAACAAAAGACTTGGTGGAATATGCAAAAAGTCGTAGTCCACTGCTTAGACCTTAAACTTTGTCATATTCACCGAAGTAAGCTACCTTCCAATGTTGCGCTACATTAAGCAGAATTACGCCGAGCGACATCACGCTACGTTGCGTAATGTGGCATAAAGAGAGAAAACAAAACAAAGTTAGAATTTTTAAGAAAATTGGAGACTTGATGTTGTGCGGCTCTTTGCCTTATTCTATCTTCTGGATTTTTGCTACAAACTTTCACCTAAATCATGAATTTTTTCCCTAGGTTGATTCGCAATTTTCATGGTGTTTCACCCTTCGACATTTGGGGAATTGATCTCATGGGGCCCATTACACCAATGTCCAATGGAAAAGCTTACATCATAGTTGTCGTAGACTACTTAACAAAATGGGCTGAAGCTGTTAAAGATTGCACATCATCCAAAGCTACATGATTTGTTCAATAATAAGTCATCAATAGGTTTGGTGTGCCACGTGCACTTATTTCAGACAATGGTACATACTTCATAGGTGCAATGTTTTGGAAGTTAATGCAACACTTAGGGGTTAAGCATAAATTGACTACACCATACCACCCTCAAGCAAACGGTCGAGCCGAGGTCACTAATAGGGAGATTACTAAGATACTAACCAGAACCATTAGCAAGTATAGGTGAGAATGGAGCACTAAACTAAACGATGTTATTTAGGCATACTGCTCCACATGGAAACTCCCTATAGGCTACTCTCCCTACGAGTTAGTGTATGGAAAACTTCTAATGCTCCCTATCCAAACTGAGCTCCGTACACTAGCCATGACATGTGACCTCAACCTTGACCTTGATCTAGCACAAAAAAAAGGTTGATTACTCTTAACTTGCTAGATGAGAATCAACTAGTTGCCTTGTCATCTAATGAATTATATAAGGCATTTAATAGAAAATGCCATGACCTGAAAATTAGGAAAGTTAAGTATCAGCTAGGAGATAAGGTTCTCTACTAGAACCCCACACATGTGTCACAACGTACCAAATTTCAAACACTGTGGGAAGGACCTTACATTATCTATGCAAATTTTTCTTCAAGAGCCATGACCATATATAAACCTGAGAGCCTAGATAAGAGACTATTAGTCAACATGTAATAAAAAAAACCTTTCCATGAGTTTAGGATAGCTAGAACATATGCTACCTTAGTAGGTGGGCAACCTTGCTCATTATTTTGGATATCCTCCTTCCAACTCAGTCATGGGGGAGATGGCCACCTCTGCTAATCATTGAAGGCCCTCAATTATTTCTAAATTTTTTGTTTTATATGCTTTTATTTTGCACTTTTTTGTTTTGTACATTTCTTTAACCTTTCTTGTTTTTTTACACCATCGTTCATATTTTTACCATTTCTTTGTGTGATTACTTTATTTTTTTCGTCACCCAATAAGTGTTCATGATGGTGGCATGAATAATACCATATTGATTGCTAATGTTTGGATTTTATCTTTGAAGTATGATGTTGATATTAAGGTATGGTTCTTTTGATTAAATAGGCAATGAGTCAACATCGCTCATGCATCCATATAATCCTATGGTCTCCCTTCGCTTGGAACTATACAGTCCCTTTCTCTAATAAAATTGTTAACAAAATGGTGGCTGGATATTTCTCAAACTAAGAAAATACTCAAAGGATGAAAAGAGTGTGACTTCAAGGGGTTTTGATGCATTTATGCTGGCTATTCTCTTGAGTGCTTGGATTCTTTTTCTTTAGGATTTTCGCCATTCTAATCATTCATCAAATCACCGGAAGTTGAGTACATAAAAATAAGTCTTTGCATGGTGTGGTCCTCACACAAAAAACACAAAAAAAAAGTGAGAATTCAAAGCACACCCCTTAGACATAATAAAGGAATATGGGCTACAAGCACTAGTTATGGAATTAGAAAGACATGTTACCCATGCCTGAAGGTTCCCTCTAAGTAAGGCCCTTTCTCACTTCTTGATTCTTCATCTCGCTCTCCTCGGAATGGTGGTGACTTTTTGTAGAGGCATTCTTGTTACTTCAAGAGGATAGGTTGGTCAAATGTGTTGATGTGAGGTCATTGAATGTGGTTTGTTGAGCCTGGATTTGGAATGAGTTCTACTTAGTCACATTAACCATAAAACACACACAAGGGACTTTACACAACCTTGTTCTTGGGATTCCATTCCATTCTCTCCTCTCCACCTTTCTTTTCCATTTTTCACCTCATTGTCAGTTTTATCATTAGTCTATATCTTGGTTGATGTAGTGTTTTTCCTTGGTAATTTCTTGTGGGTAAGTTTTTAACTCTTACTTCCAAATGACATTCCTAGAGCCTATAGACTCTTTGGTTTGTGGGTCTATTAGGGCATCAAGGGCATGAGCCTACTTTGGGAAGGACCCACTGGCATTCCTTTTTGGTGCATTTTTTAACTTCTTTTCCTTAAATTTTTTCTACAATTAACAATTTTTTGTTTCATCCCCATCCATGACATCCATATTATTGGCATTGTCGTTGTTTCTTTTTCTCCACCTTTCTTATTCCTTATCTTTTTCCATCCTATTGCTACTGGAGGTTTGCTCTTAGTCATGGGGGCCTTAGCATAATTTTTTCAATTTTTCCTAACCCCTACACCTTAGGTAGTCGCTAGTGTTAAATCTCTAGAATCAGTATCTGCCATAACCACAACCTAGCCAATGCACTTTACATCGAGGCAAGGTATCACTTGCATTGTGATTTATCTACCCTTGCTCATTTGTGACTATGTTATGTGTGTAGATGGTGATCATACAACAATGGACTGGGCCTGGAGCAAACACTCACGATGGATTGGAACTGGAGCATTTATGAAAGGAGCAAGATTGGTGGCATGGCTATGGATAAACAACAAAAGGTGCAATCTTGGCATTGATAGCAACACGCCTTATTCTTTTTTCTCTCTCCTTCTCTTCCAGTTGCCAGTTAAGGGCTGGATGTCATTTATGTATAGTGTTCACCTCAATGGTCATGAACACTAATGTTGTCATGTATTGTATTGTTGATCCGTTCACCGGGCACGTTAAGTCTATTATCCTATTCCACCATCAATGGTCATTCAGTCAATAATCGCATACCTTCCCAATATTTTGTAAGGAACTTGAGGGTGAGTTTTCATTCAGTCATGGGGGTATGATGAACCATGATATCGGGACCGCGATATTGCGTCTGTGATATCAGATCCAACCATGCAATGTCGGATACTCGATATTGGGGCCTTTCTTCTCACCTATAAATAAGAGGTAGCGCCCTTGGTTTTCACATTAGACAGTTAGTCCCTTAGCCAAACTCTTGCCATTTTTTCCCTCTAGAGTTAGAATTATTTCTGCGTACCTACAGTAGGAGTCATAGAGTGAACGGATCTTTATTCGAGCATTGTGTACCTGAGCACACTTTGTGTACGATAATAAAGATGAACTTTATGATAAACCTTGTAGAATTTAGAATAGATTAATTAGTGTTAATTATTATTTAATTCTTTCCTAGTTGATTAATGATTTTTCTCACCCTATAACTCTCTTAGTTAAATACACTTAGTACGACTACTTTGAGCATGCGTGTAGCGCTTGGTAACCCAGCGATGATTAGCGTTTGGTAATCCCAGCAGTGTTGCACTAGTTTAGGATGTGTACGGAAAGTGGGAACAGATACTGGTGTTAGAAGTAATTAGAACTTAGTTAATGAGTAGTTAAATTAAATTAGTTACTTAGTTATCTTTCTCCCCCTCCTTACTAGCATAGGATATAAAACACATAAAAGCTATAAAAATCATATGCCTCAAGCTTACTTAACCATACAACTGTGACATACAAGTAAGTTTGGAAAGACAACGATTAACGAACTAGTTATTGTTCCACAAAGGTGCATAGGCACATAGTCCTTGGATTTCGACTAGATCATACATGAAATGCTTGTATTTGTATGGTTGAGCGTAGGGGTACCTCGCCGCTCATCACCAAAGATGTTAATCTCTTGATAACCTTTCACAATTACTCATTTTGTTCCTATGTATGATGGTTATTGATCCTTAAGATCATTAATTTAGTTTTTTGGCCTTAGTATGTTTGATTATTCTTTAAAAATTCCAATTATCTCTTCATACTTACCCTTAAAGTACCTTCTAAGCATTAGAATTTTTTAAACATTTGGCTCAAATTTTCCTCACTAGCACCCCTCCCATCCCACACACACAACTAAGTTGAGCACTCTAGAATCAAATAGGTTCAAACAACATGAAAATTAGAGCAATATTGATCAAGTTATGGCTTGGGAAAGCTAGGAGGTCAAAGCTCAAATTAGGAAAGAAAATTTAAAAAATCTCCCTTATTGTAAATAAAAAATGATGAAAATATTTTCCAAGTCCTTGCATATATATCGATTTTGTGGGACCTAATATTGGGGACCACACCTTAGGGATCAAATATTGGTGCAAACTTGATATTGGTTACCCAATATCAGAGTCCAAGAAAATGCATTTTTCATGAGGATTGGATGGAAAAATTTGATTCCTTTGGATGTTTAGAAGGGTTTAAGATAGCTAAGATGGTTTGAATGATAGAAATACGATTATTTTTTTCAAAAATTTGTCATTGGAAGTTCATAGAGAAGGAATCATGGGCTATGAAAGTTCATAAGTTGGGTAAGAAGAGTAATGAATTCATATTCATAGAACAAAGAGTGTAAGTGATATGGGAAATGTTTATTGATATTTGAAAGGTTCAAGATGATGTGGAATTTCTTGGCAGGTATAAGATACAATAGTTATACAAGTGGATCCTCCTCAAAGCAGGCTCCAACCCTTAATTCCTTTATACAACCATGCCTAGAAGTGTCCTTAGGCACTTAAGGAGTTGAATGTAATGCATACCTATTTAGCAAAACACACATGTTATAACCACCAATTTGCAAAAATAACACTATGTTATCCAAAATCATAAGTTATGACTATTCAAATGGTGATATGAAATGGGCTTAGAAGGGATTGCAAAAATCAAGATGTGAGGTATCTTACCATAGGCATAATGAATTCATGTGCTTTATTAGTGGTTACAGTAATCATTAGCCTTTTTGTTCAAGATTCAAACTAAGTCTAGACCACATTCTAGTGACATCGCATCATGTTATCTCTTGGAATTACAATCGTAAGACTATCAATGTTACAAGGGGTATTGTCACGTGATGTATTGTCCAAGGAAGAAGTTTTATTCATGCCACTTTATTTTTATTTTTACATTTCTAAGAAGTTGCTTACCTTCAAGCATGAATAACATGTCTTTCTAGTGGGATCCCAGAAATTTATTTTGTGCTCTTTTATTTTTTAACTATGTCAACCTTTGAAGGTAGCACTTATTTAACTCTTGCTTCCATTTTTCGTTAGATATACAAGGATATAATACAACCTTAGAAAAATAATAGAACTTATAATAATAATCCAAAAAGAATCCACAAGCCCCCTTAATATCACACCCTTTACATTCCCACTTAGTTCTTTACTTTTCTATCTAGGCATAATGATCACAAGTTTATTCTTAGTTGTATGATGGAAAAGAATATCATTATGGCCATGGTAAGAACCTCTTATTAATGGAATGGATGGATGGATGGTGCGGGCTCATTGTATAAATAATTGGTCTCTTATGAGTTGATAACATAGAGAAATCTCCACCTTATTGGACTACATCTTGCCATTATTCAATGTGTCTTATTAACAATCAAAATTATTTACAAACGGTTTGAAAATAAAGTATACAAGAAATGGAAAAGATAGTGTAAAATTATGAAAAAGTGTGAAGAATTAAAAATGTTTAAAAGATTGAAAAATGTAAAAGAATATTAAAGTTTTAAGAAATGGAAAAGTATAAAAGAATAAGAAAATGTCAAAGAATGTGAAAAATGAAAAGAATTGTAAAACAAAAAAAATGGAAAAATCACTTATTAATTTCAAAATCAAAGTATCTACCCCATGACTGAACTCATGGGTGAGTGTTTGAAAAATGCTCCCTAGATCTCTTGGGTCATACACTATAGGTGATTCACCTACCATATTTAGTGATGTAACTTTTCGATTATCATCCCATGTAATGTTGATGGTAGTGGAGTTATGATCAGTCAAGTACATATTTTCTTTTCCCTTCAATTTATGATAATGAGTTAGTCATTTTGTTTTTGGGCTCTTAGTTAGTAGCATTTTCTTAGTTTGGGAATTAGTAAGTAGTTTAGATGTTTCCATGCATGTGTTAGAAAATTGTTGGTTCTCAGTTAATGACCACAAGGTGTCCTTTGGTAATGGCACCAATGATGAGCAATGGCGTATCCAACACCCAAGCATAAGAGATACAAGTGTTCACGCACAATCCCGGTCGAATTCTGTGGATAAGGTAATGTAGTCATGCTAATAATTGGTTAGATTTTGCAATCGTTATCTTCTTGTGTGAGATAGTAAAGTTGAGGCATATGGTTTAACTCACAATGAGGTATATGATAGATGATGTTGTGTTGGCCATGATTCTCGTAGAAAACATAAAGTAAATGGAATGGTTCCTAAATCTAAGTTACAGTAAAAAAATCTAATCTAGCATATGTGATGGATATTCATTCTTGATTCTCTGGACATGTCTTGGACTTATGCAATTTTTATTAGGATTACCAAGTATTATGCTACTAGGTGAACTAGGTGATAATACTATTGGATTGCCAAATGATCATACTTAATGCTCAAAATAATTTGTATTCATTTTTATTAACAAAACAAATGATAATATGCATAGAAAGTAAATCAGTAACTAGAGAAAAAAATAAAAATTATTCTAAGTGTAAACAATAAAGACTAAGTGATGTTGCAATGATGTGAAGTAATCTCAATATTTATTTTCATGCATGGCACATGTCCAAGTACATTCCACTTGAATAAATACTTTCTTTAATTACTAAACATGATACTGTGGGCATACAGTCCTAAGTGCTAAATGCTGAAATTAAGAAAACAAATTGACAGAATTTCACTAAGTGTAAAATGAATCTGTGTATGGATAGTGCACCTAAGTGTTGTATTTAGAGGCCCACACACATCTGTGATATTGGATACATGACATTGTATCCTGTGTCCTAATATCGCAACTCTAATATTGGATACTCAATATCGTGGTTGAGAAAAAATTTGATTTATCAAAGGTGGCCAACAAATGCCCAATAGCCTTTACCTGGTCATATCATGAATTGACTAGAATTGATCCATGGATATGCTAGCATAGCACCTATATAGATGCCTTCATAAAGCCAAAGAGGCAACCACAATGGTGATTGAATCCCAAATTGAAGAAAATTGTCAAGGAGGAGATCAAACAACTCCTCAAGAAAAGGTTCATCTATCTTATTACGAATAGCGAGTGGGTTAGCCCACTTGTGATAATGCCAAAGAAAGATGACAAGTGGAGGGTTTGTATTGACTCTAGGTTGTTGAACATGGTGATATATAAAGATAATTTTTCATTACCATTTGTGGGTCAAGTGTTGGACATCATATCTAGGCATTATTATTATAGCCTTATAGATTGTTATAATAGCTATAACCAAATTTAAATTGCACCTAAGGATTAGGCCAAAATCACATTCATAAATTTGTGGGAAAATTTTGCATACAGAAAGATGTCATTTGCTCTATGCAATACCCATACAACCTTCCAATGCCTTATCCTAAGAATCTTTCAACAGTAGATTAGTAGTGGGGTGGAATTTTTCATGGATGAATTCTCCACCTATGGGGCTACATTTGAGTAAGCCCTAAATTGCCTTGAGCAAGTGCTAAAAAGGTGTGTGGAGATAATCCTTCATCTCAATTGGTAAAAGAACCATCTAATGATCCAAGAGGGCATTGTCTTAGGGCATAAAGTATCATAAGCAAGGATTAAGGTGGACCTTGAGAAAATAAGGGTCATCCAAGGAATCACTTACAAACTAGAAATTATTAATGATGTCTAATCATTCCTTGGTCACACTGGCTACTACTAATACTTCATAGAGAATTTCTCTAAGATCACCAAACCATTTGTGGAGCTTACAAAGAAGGATGCTTCATTTGTCTAGACCAAGGAATGTGAGAATGCATTCCAGCATCTCAAGTAGAAACTTGTAGAAACTCCAATTCTACGAGCACCTGATTGGTTCAGACCATTCCATATCATGATAGATGCATCAAATTATACCTTGGGAGCCATGCTCACATAGTTGGACGATCAAAAACATCCTTACTACATCCACTATAAGAGCTAAAGCATTGTGGGTGCATAACTAAATTACACCACAACAGAGAAAGAATTGATGGTGGTGGTGTATGCCTTGGAAAAATTCAGGCACTATGTGCTTTGGTACAAGGTATTCATGCACATAGATCATAGTGAAATGTGGTTCTTGATGAACAAATCAATGGTAAGCCCCTATTTCATATGGTGGCTTGTGTTCTTGCAGGAATTCGATATTATAATGGTAGATCGAAAAGGAACTGTGAATGTGATTGTTGACTAGTTGTCTCAATTACAATGGAGCAATAAAGAGGAGGAAAGCCCACTTTCTAATTAATTTCCTAATGAAATCCACTTTGCTAGTGTTATAAATGAATAAATGCCCATTGAAGCTAATTGGTATGATGGCATCCTCACTTATCTTCTCACTTAGGAGATACCACAAGAAGAAACAATAGTTTCTTTATTAGGCCAAACACTTCATGGAGATCAATGGACACCTTTACAAGATGTGCATTGATGGCCTGGTTCATTGGTATGTTCTTAATACCAACCAATTGTGCATTTTCTAAGACACTCATGAGGGCCCTTGTGGGGGTTACTATGTTGGAAGATGCATGGTCATTAAGATCCTAATAACAGGGTATTATTGGCCAACACTCTTTAGGGACATTCACCAATTCATTTTCTCTTGTGAACATTGCCAACCTGATGGTGGGATAACCACTCATATGGAGGAACCTCAGTAGTGGATCTCACTACTAGAGCCCTTCAACATCTAGGGCATTGACATCATGGGTCCCATCACATCCATGTTAAATAAAAAGACATACATCATAGTTGTTGTTGAGTATTGCATGAAATAGGTAGAAGTAGCACTTATCACTAACTATACATCTTCTATAGCTACTTGATTTATACAACAGAATGTTGTAAATAGGTTTGGGATGCCATGTGAACTGATTTCTGACAATGGTACTCACTTTATAGGTACCACCTTTTGAAAGCTCATGCAACACTTGGGGGTAGAACATAAATTAATAATACCTTAACACCCCCAAGAAAATGGTTAAGTTGAGGTTATGAATAGGAAAATCACTAAGATCTTAACAAGAACAATTAGCAAATATAGGAGAGATTGGAGTACAAAAATGAATGATGCCCTTTGAACCTACCACTTAACTTGAAAAGTTCTTATAGACTATTCTCCCTATGAGCTAGTGTATGAAAAAATGCTAATTCTTCCTATTTAGTTTGAGCTTCGTACACTTTTAACAGCTTTTGATCTTGACCTTGACCTTAGTCTAGCATAAAAAGAGAGACTGATCAACGTTAACATGCTAGATCAGAATCAATTGGTGGCCCTGTCCTTGAATGAAGTGTACAAAGCATTCAACGAGCAATGCCATGATCTCAAAATACTAAAAGTAAACTTTCAATTGGTAGACAAGATCCTTTATTGGAACACCACACATGTGCCACAAATAACTAAGTTCCAAATGTTGTGGGAAGGACCTTACATTATTTATGAAACCTTTTCCTCTAGGGTCATGTTGAACTACAAACCTGAAAGCCCAAATAAGAAACTAGTGGTCAAAGTGCAATAAATTAAATCTTTCCATGAGCCTAAGAGAGCCGATGATAACAACACCTCTTCTAATGGACAAGCATACTTAATATTTCAGATCTCCTCCTTTTAGCTCAATCATGGATGAGATGGCCATCCACGCTAATCATTTAAAGTGGCTCCTTAGTTTTTACACTTTTTTGTTTTATGCTTTTCTTATTCTTAGCTTTTCTTACATCATTTTTAGTACATTTTATATTTCTTGAATATTTTACAATTTCTTTTATAGTTTACTTTATTTTGGTTTGGTTTCTCTTATGTTTGATTTCTTTTTCTTTATTGCTAATAGGACACAATGTTGTTGTAGTTACTATTAATGGTGATTTGTATTTGTACTTCATGTTCTTAATTGCTAACATCTAGATTCTATCATTGAATTTTGGTATTGATAACTAAGACATGGTTTCTTTTCCATGGAATAGGTTGTGAGTCCACGTCATCCACACATCCAAAGCACTCTATAGTGTTCCTTGTTTTGGAAATATAAGGTCCCTTCCTTAATAAGAACTTTAATGAATTTGTGACATTGGTAGTTGATGAGTGGTGAATATCCCTATGCTCAACCATACGAATCACTAAGCATTCATGTGCGATTTGGTCAAATTTCATGGGCCCTTTGTCTTCCGGTACACAAGCCTCTAGGAAGTGAACTTACCCTAACAGTCATTCATTGTCTTCCTGATTACACTTACGATATGCAAAGGTATGGTTAAGTGTAATTGATGTGTATGATTTTTATTATTTTTCTGTTTTATGTTTTGTATGCTTAAAATAAAGGATGAAAGAAATGAAATAATTTAATTGCTAATTTAATCTAACTAACTAACCAATGTCTAACTAATTCTAACATAAGCATCCAGTCCCACTTTTTTTATACATCCTGGACATGTATAATGTTGTTAGGTTACCAAACGTTAAGCATTATTGGGATCACCAAGCATCATGTGCATGCTTGAAGTGGTTGTACTTATGTGCTTAATTAATTACTATTTAATCTTCCTTAATTTAGCTAAATTACTCAAAGCATTAAAGGAAATTGCATAAAACATTGAATGCATAAAGAAAATATTTAATCTAGCCAAAGTGCTACAAGGTTTATCAAAAAACTTGTCTTTATTACCGCACACACTATCATGCTCAAGTATAACAATGCTTGAATAAAGATCCATACACTTAATGACTTTTGTTGTGAGCACTTGGGAAAATATTCTAACTTTAGGAAAGAAAAATTGCAAGAGCTTTGCTACACCATGATAAATATTTCCATAAATATGAAGGGTGAGCATGTATTTATAGGCAAAATAGACACTATGTTGATGGGGCCTAGTTGACAGGGCCTAGTTAATGCAACCAATCTATGGTTCATCATACCCTCACGATTGAATGAAAACTCATCCTTGAGTTCTTTACAAATTTGGGAAGGTAAGGAATTATTGACTAATGACAAACATACAAGAAATACAAACAAACACTAATTGCCCAAGTGTATGGATATATAATCATTACAAAATTTTTTGGTGTTTAGGACTACAAAATTGAACACGAAGATAAAATTTGACAAACATAATTCCTTTGATGGTGTGAAGATAAGGAAGAAGATTAAATAGTCCCAGGTGGTGGAGGCTCCTAAGGTTCTAAGGGACCTTCTCCTACTTCAAGCACACACAGTGGTTGAGGTTGTTGTGGTTGTCCTGTTGCGACTGTAACTTCTAGTGAAAGATGGAAAGCATCCAAAAATGTTTTCATCTTCTCCTCCTAGCTCTTGGAATCATGCATGGTCTATGTAGCTTTGCCAATGTGGATTGGAATGGGAACATCCCAAGGACATGGAATTTTTGGGAATAGCTCCTTAACATTAATGAACTAGATAGCAAATTCTTTATGTTCAATGTCAAACACCTTGATTGCATTCTACAATTCTTGGTAATCATTCATTCTTCTGGTTAGGTTCTTAGCAGTTGATCTTTGATCAATGAATCTTGCCCTAAGAACTTTACATTTAGCTTTTGCTTGATTTCCTTATGGTGCTTGAACTCTGCCTTGTATAGCAAGTATGAGCTGGCCACCTATGTTTTTTACTCTGATTGTAGTCATCCAGCAGTTAGCATTACCAAGTTTGCATATCAAAGATTGGCAAGCTCCATATATTTAGTCATCTCTTCAATTTTCAACTCCTTCATGCAAATTTCCACTTTGTTGTAGGCATCTATCCCATTAATGATAAGTCACCACACCTCTTCTCCTTACTAGAGTTGCTAGAGGGTCTCATTTACTTTTGCCTTAGCCATTTGGATGTGTTCTTTATTAACTTTCTTTTGTAGGCCAACTTGATCTCTATAGTGGTTCTTGACTCTCTCAAATTTGAGAGCCTCATTCTTCTAGATGAAAATCTCAATTGTAGATTTTTGGCATAAGGTGTGGGCTTCCTCCATAGAGAGATTTTTATTCTTTGCTATCAATCTCCTAAGCTCATTGTTCACCCTTGCTAGCTGCTCTTGCTATTGATGGATGAATTCTTGCATTTGCTATTTCTGCACATCAACATTCTACATGCAATGATTCTCTGCGGTTAGCATCTCATTCTCTAAGTGCATCTAGACCAAGTCCTTCTAAACTGAATATGTCTTGGCCTTAGCCACAAACTGGTCAAAGATGATCATTACCATCCCTGCCTTAACTTGTTTAAGTCTATCTTGAAGCTATTGAAAAAACTCATCTCTTGTTAATGCAAAGTTGAGGAACATAGGATTAGCAATGTGGGCTCTTAATTCGACAACTTTCATAGCCAAGCATTGGTTTTGTGCTTAAGAAATTTCAACTTTCCCTTTCAGAATGATGCATTTGCCCTTTGCTTCAAGTAGCTCTGACTAGGTTACAGTGATGTTATTCAAAAAATTAAAGATATCAAAAATTAGATGCCCAATTTTCACTAGTCAGTCCAGCAATTCCTGGTGCCATGCTACACTCAATTAGCTGCTAATAGTCCCTATGAACATTTGCACATCTTTGAGTGCAAAAACATTTGATATAGATGCTGAAGGTGTGTTTAGTAGTTTGGCGATTCAATTAGCAATAAATTTTACTGTGGTCTCTTACCCTTGGTATTGCATCACCAAGATAGTTGCCTTCTCACCTTCCTCCAAGAGTATCGAAAAGGTAGTAGCATTCTCAGATATTTCTATGAATTATTATTGTTGTAAGAGAGACATCGTTAGCTCTTGAGCACTAGGATTTAACCTCATGGATAGCTACTTTCTTTGGGCTAAGTGTACTAGTCCACCTCTCTTCATCTGACTAATTATTTGAACCACTTCATTGAGGTGACTCATTGCAAAATGGTACATAGATGGATCCCCACCACTTGTTCTTGATCATGTAAAATCTACTCTTAGATTTTGCATAGGTGTTCAATGGCTATGTAGGCCTCCAACATTGTCTTCTAAGTGTGTGGTGGAGGTGGTAGTTACTGCTCCTCTTCTTTGGACATGGCAAGGGTCTTGTCTTTCATTATCTCAGACCAAGAGAAATCGAGAGTATGCCTGATTGTGTCATTTGCATAGCAAACTATCCCTACCCTCTTACAAAGTTTTCTGATAAGGCATGCAAATGATAGGGTTTTCCTTCCATATTCATTTACTTGAAATACTTTTCCTTCTCCAGATATATTAACTATGGAAGGTTAATAGGTAATTTGTCACTTAAAGTGGTACATGCTCAGGCAGAGAAAGTAGTCACCTTATTGTGCCTCACCATTGAAGTAAGGTGATAAGCCACTATTTTTGAAGTATATGTGCTCTACTGGTGTGAGCACATCAAAATCCTTACAATTAACCCCATAACATCATTGGGTCCACTCCTTTGGGTCTACATGCATGAACATCTCTACTAGATGAGTGCTAGAATCAGGAAGACTAAGAGCCTTTGCAATAGCTTCTGCTGAGTAGGACACCTAAATATCCTTGATTCTCATAGTGTCTCCTACCTTTCTATTGTTATAGAAGAGATATGTCTCTCCCATGTGCCACTCCCCATTACAAGTGATGATTGGCCACATGGATGAGTTTTGCAATTTTGTTTTGACTTCTAGTGGAGCATTTTGCAAGAATGGCCCAAAGTTCAGTTATTAGAGAATTAAGCATTGGACATCATAAGACCTGATCATGTTAAAGAAAGCTTGTGTTAATGTGACCTCAAGTCTTGGTGTGGGCTTTGGTGCCTTTCCTCTTTGAGATTGTTTAGTTGCAGCCTCTTCCTTGGGAATCTGTTGAACAAATTTCACTTTGGGCTCCTCCCAAAGAGGTCTTGTTGCATGAGTTTCTACTGCCTACTCCTAGGCTTGTTCCTACTATTTTCTTCCACCTCTAGGTAGTTTGTACTTTAGTTATGATGGTCCTCCTTTAGGCAACCATTTTAGTCTTGGTGTCATCTATGATCACAACATGATTAAGGGTTATTATTTAATGTGTAACTTACCTTATCTTTTTGGGAAATTTAGTAGTGATCATGGTCGATTGATCATTTCAATTATTATTTTACTTTTATTTTAATATTAATAATTAATTTTAAGTTTACCGAAGTTTGTTGGAAGGGCTAAACTCTCAAAAATTGATGGTTTAATATTATTTTATTCATTAACCGTTTGGAAATTAGAAAAAAATTCATCAGAAACCTTAAGGTTTATGGCACCCATAACGAAGAGCTTACCTCTAGTATCTTTAGGATTGAAGAGCAAAGTGATTTGGACAAATAATATGAAAGTTATGGGTTTTGTAAGGTTTTCGGCTCTAAAAAATTGCAAAAAATTCCCTCTTATTTTGAAGTAAATGAAAAAAAAATTCAAAGTGATGGGTGGAATTTATAGGATTTGTACACTATGTTGACTAGCCCTAGTCAATGTAGGTAGTCATGTCAACTAGGCCTAGTCGATGTAGTAGGCCACATCAACTAGGCCTAGTCGATGTAGTAGGCCACATCAACTAGGCCTAATCGACGTAGCTGTTAACAATCATTGACTTTTTGAAAAGTAATGAAAAATAAGGAGTTCTTGCATGAAATGAGGATCAATTAGAAGCCTAAAAAGCCATGAACATAATGAAAATATTAGAAGAGGATGTTGAAGTTGAAAAAATGGAGAAATGATTTGAGAATGAGATTTCATAAAGAAAACTACCTTAAGCAGCACACAGTTGGATGCATGATGGAGCATGCGAAAGATTTGATTGCAGTAATATCTAAGGGTAGGGAACTTAACTAATCAAATCATGAGATATGCAGGTAGAACCTCCCCATAGTGGCACATGTCCTTTTTGTCCTTGCATAACTTCAACTAAGGAGTCTGTGGGCCCCATAGTTGATTAATGATTATGAAAATTTAAGGACCAAACTCGGAGAATCTAGTGAGGAATTTCAACACATGCAACTAAGACATTGGGTGAAAACATGGACAAACAACAATGAGGTGAGTTATGGAAAGTATTGATGGATGAGATAGAGAATGGAATGGATCTTCCAATCATAGTCACATAAAGTCCCTTGTGAGTTTCATGGTTAAATGACTCGATAAAGTCCAACCTTAGTCAAAACCAAAACCAACCACTTTCAGTGACTTTGCATCCTCACTCTAGGACTAGTCCACCCCTTTAAGACACAAGCATGCTTCCACAGATAACCATTTCTCCTTATTTGAGAAGAAAAGAGAAGCAAGAAGTGAGGAAGGGCCTTAGTTAAAGGGGACCTTCAAGCATGGATAACATGTCTTTCTAATCCCATAATCAGTGCTTGTAGCTCATTTATTTTGTCTAAGGGGTGTGCTTTGAAATTTCATCATGTGTTCTTTTCTTTTTCGTTTTTGAATTTTTGGATGGAGACCACACCATGTAAAGACTTATTCAACTTCTTATTATTGGTTAACATGGAATGGCAAGAAATCCATGAAAAACACACTTACACTCAAGATGCTAGAAGCTGCAAAGGGCTTTGAATCCTCTTGAAGTCACACCCTTTTCAAACTTTTGAATTTTTTTCAAGTCTAAAAACTACCAAGGTCATAAGTTTTTTAAGGTTTTATTATTAAAAAAGGGACATTATATTTTCAAAACAAAGAAAACCATAGAGTTTGTGGATGGGTGGATGATGTGGACTTACTATCTGTTCCATGACAAAGAAACCAATCTTAGTTATTAATCATCAAAATTCAAAAATAGACATAAGACATTAGTATTCAAAAACATTAAGTACAAACCACCATTAGTAACTAGCAATAGCATCACTATGTCTTATTGGCAATAAGGCACTTTATTAGCAAAAATCATCAAAAAATCACACCAAAAAAATATAATATACAAGAAATTATAAAATATTCAAGACAGATAAAATGTACTAACAATTTTGTAAAACAAAAATTTGGAAAAATAATAGTGTAAAACAAAAAGTGAAAAACATAAAGATAAAAAAATAAGGAGCCATGTAAATGGTTAGCATAGATGGCCATCTCCCCCATGACTAAGTTGAAAGGAGGAGATTTAAAAGATTAATTGTGGTTGTCCATATGATAAGGCATTTTTTGCACTAGCTTGCTTGGGCTCATGGAAAGGCTTAATTTATTGTGTGTTAACCAGCTACTTTTCATTTGGGCTCTCAGGTTTGTAAATTAACATGACCTCAAAAGAAAACATTTCATGAATGATGTAAGGCCCTTCCCACAACATTTGGAACATAGTTCGTTGAGGTACATGTGTGGGGTTTTAGTAGAGAACCTTATCTCTAGGTTAAAATTTCACTTTCCTTATTCTTAGATCATGTCATTGCTTGCTAAATGCCTTGCACACTTCATTCAAGGATAGGACCACTAATCAGTTTTCATCTAGCATGTTAAAGTTTATTAATCATTCTCTTTATGTTAGACTTAGGTCAAGATCTAGGTCACATGTTGTTGAAACTATACAGAGCTTGAATTTTATAAGTGTTGGTAGTTTCCCATACACTAGCTCATAGGTAGAGAAGCCTATAGGAAGTTTCCATGTTGAGCAGTAGGCCTAGAGGGCATCATTGAGTTTTGTGTTCCAATCCCTCCTATATATGCTAACAGTTCTTGTTAAGATCTTTGTAATCTACTTGTTAGTAACCTCTACTTGATCATTGGCTTGGGGGTGGTAGGGTGTTGTTAATTTATGTTCAACCCCCAAGCATTGCATGAGCTTGTGAAAATTGGTGCTTGTAAAATGGGTTCATTATCAAAAATTAGTGCATGTGGCATCCCAAACTTGTTTACAAATGTTGTACAAACTGTGCAGTAGTAGATGATGTACAGTCAACAATGGCTACTACTTATGCCCATTTTATACAATAATCAACAATGATGATTATCTATGCCTTTCCATTTGACATGGGTGTGATGGAACCCATGAAATCGATGCTCCATATGTTGAAGGATTTCAATGGTTGTATCCACTGTTGAGGTTCCTCCATTTGAGTGATCATTCCACCATCTTGTTAATAGCATTCATAATAGTGGACATCCCTAAAGATGATTGGCTAATAATACTCTACCATCAGGGTCTTAATAACCATGCATCTTCCAACATAGTGGCCCCCACAAGCACCCTCGTGAGTATCTTGGAGAATGTGTAGATGATTAGCATCAAGTACACACAAACAAACTAGGTCATCAACACACACCTTGTAAATGTATCCATTCATTTCCATGAAGCATTTGGCCTGATGAAGAAACTATTCTATCTTCTTATGGTCCAGATCTTGTGGCATCTCCTGAGTGAGAAGATAAGTGAGGATGCCATCATATCATTTTGGCTCTACATGCACATGCTCATTTATTTCACTTATAAAGAGGATTTCATCAAAAAATTGATCAAAGAGTAGAATCTCCTCTTTGTTATCCCATCGTAATTGAGACAAGTGATTAGTGACCACATTCTTAGTGTCCTTTTGACCTACCATTGTAAGATCCAACTCCTATAAGATCACCAACCACCATATGACACAAGGGCTCACCGTTGGCTTATTCATTACGAAGTGAATTGCACTATGGTTAGTGTGCACAAACACTTTGTATCCAAGCATACAGTGCTTCAACTTCTCTAGAGCTTACACCACTACCATTAGTTCTTTCTCCATTGTGGTGTAATTCAATTTTTCACCCATAATGCTTTGACTTGCATAGTGGATGTAATATGGATGTTTTTTATCATCCAACTTCATAAGCATGGCTCCCAAGGCATAATTTGATGCATTTTTCATGATATGAAATGGTCTAGACTAGTCAAGTGCTTATAGAATTGGAGTCTCTATGAGCTTCTACTTGAGGCTCTAGAATGCATTTTTGCATTCCTTGGTCTTGATGAATGGAGCATCTTTCTTTGTAAGATCGATTAACAGTGTTACAATCTTAGAGAAATTTTCTATGAATTTTTGGTAGTAGCCAGTGTGTCCAAGGAATAACCAAACATCTTTAATGATTTCTAGTTGGTGAGTTATTCCTTTAATAACCCTTATATTTTTAGGATCCACCTCAATCCCTACCTGAGAAATTCTGTGCCCTAATACAATGCCTTCCTAGACCATTAGATGGCTCTTCTACCAATTGAGCTGAAGATTCAACTCCACACACCTTTTAAGCACTTACTCAAGGTAGTCCAAGGCTTCCTCAAATGTGGTGTCATAGGTGGAAAAGTCATCCATGAAGACTTTCATCCTACAACTAGTTTATTACTAAAAAATGCCCAAGAGCAAGCGTTGAAATGTTGTAGGAGCACAAATCAAAAGGCATCTTTCGATATGCAAAAGTCCTTGAGGAACTTGTGAATGTTGTTTTGGCCTAATCCTCTGGCACGATCTAGATTTGGTTATGGCCACTATAACCATCTAAAACATTGTACTAACAATGTCCAAATATAGTATCCAACACTTGATTCACAAATGGCAATGGAAAGTGATCTTTGAATGTTTCCATATTCAAGAGCTGGAAGTTGATGCATACCCACCACTTGCCACCTTTCTTTGGCATAATCATGAGTGGAATAATCCACTCACTATTTGCAATGGGATAGATAAACCCTACCTTAAGGAGTTGTTTGATTTCCTCTTTGACAATCTACTTTAATTTGGGGTTCAATCGCTACTATGGTTACCTCTTTGGCTATGGCTGGATCAATGTAGATATGATGCTAGCATATCCTACGATCAATCCTTGTGAGTTTAAGATATGACCAAGCAAAGGCTATTAGCCATTTGTTGACCACTCTTAATAGCATCCGTTTCTATTCAAGAGCAAGATTAACATTAATGATTGTTGGCTTGCTATTTTTCAAAAATGCATACTTAATGCTAGTAGGTAGAGTTTTCAACTCTAAGGGTTCTTGTTTAAAATTTTTAGGGATTTCCAACTCTCCCCAATTAGTATCATTATTTGCATCATTAGAGAGTTGGTGATGAAATTGCTCTAGCTCATCCATGCCTTCAACATATGCACATGTTAAGCTATCAATAGGTTCCATGCAAAGTGTGTTACTTCCAAGATCAACTATCAACCACTGGGTGCCCTCCTATTTTGTGACTGCTACGGATAGGCACCTTTAAATATTTGTCTCATTTGCACACTACCTACATGCAGAAATGGTTGTTCTTTTCATGAACAAGAGTTTTTGCACGCAGTTGCACCCTATATGCTATACGCGATTCATGGAACTCATTTCTTCTCGATCTTTATAAATGCATTTTCCTTGGAAATTTCCAAAAAAAGATCTCTAATGTCCATTTTTGCATCAACAATGCTCAACCAAGCCCTTCCCATAATTATTGCAAAGTCCCCTTTACAATTGTCAACTTTGATTACCAGGAAATTAACAAGATAAGACCACCCATAGATAGGGTCACAATATCTTCTACTAATCCTAATGGAAAAGTGATGGATTGATATGTTAGTTCTAAATGGATGTTGCTCTTCTTAAGAGGAGGCAGGTTTCAAGTGTTGTGCATTTCATGAGCACTCATATTAACTCTAGAATTTGAGTTAAGAAGAGCCTTGCATGGATCATTCCTAGCAATCTGCAAATAGATGAGAGGACTTCTAGGATTAGCTCTTTTCCTAGGAAGGTTGCTAGCTTGATCCAATTAGATATAATGTGGATTAACATAATTGTATGAATCTTAGGATGTGTTTGGTTTGAAGGGCTCTTGAAAGGAATGCGTGTAGAGGATGAAGGAGATATAGGATGACTAGCTGCATAAGTAGGTGAGGATTTAGTAGGGCTATTAGTTCAAAAGAATGATCTTTTATGGGATCTTGGTTCCAAACCACTTAGCTAAGGAGCTAGCTATAAGTTAATGACCCTGGTAGCATTACATTGTTGTGGTTGGGCTAGAAGCTCATCCTCCATGGATAGAGTAGGTGGTAATTAGGTTGAGGGTCGAGGAGCATGTGTTGAAGGATGACGAGGATGATAAGGATATGGGGTTTACCCTCTAGTAGATGGAGAATAAGTTTTGTCATAATCTAGAGGGTAGTAGTGATGATGAAAAGAAGCATGACTAGAAGAGTCACATAGAGACATTGGTTGCCAAACATAGTACCCATATGGATTTGGTTATCTATAAGGGTACTACTACCTTGGTGGTGGCATCCCCCATAATTATGGATGTTTCCATTACTGATGCTTCTCATATGGTTGTGGCAGAGCTTTACTTGGATAATAAGTTTGTTGTTGGTGGTGGAACTACTTTGGATTGCCTTGAGGATAAGGCAATCTTCTGGGTGCTTGCCTTCTTACTAGTTTAGGATTTTGTGCGTGCACCCCAAACTTATCCAAGTGTGACATGACAAAGCAACATCCTTTAGGATGTTCATATTGGTAGATGTCACACCCACCATCATCATTTAATTTTTGACTGCACAACCTCTTCTACTATTGCAGCCTTGCCCTTACCCCTTTGGTAGGCACATTCAGCTTCTTTTTGCCTTTTGTAATCATGATCACTACTATGCTCTCCTGATTCTTCTGTGATTATTATAGTTTGGAATTTTTCATCCAAAGAGTTCCATAATTTATCAACCTTGGCTGATATATCAAAACTAGATTTGGATTGGTAAGGTTTTTCACTACACCACCTCATCAAGTGATGACTCTTCCTCATTGTCACAACATTAGACCTCCCTTTTTCTAACAGAAGGATCCTTGTTATATTCCTTAATACTTTCCTATTTTATCAACTCTCCTTCTTCTTTTGCTACTTGCTTTATCAGCCTTTGGATTTGATGGGCTCTAAGTTCTAATAGTCTTCCTTGTGCATAGACCCCAAGAGTTTTTCTCATTTATGATCTGAGTCCATCTATGATGTGGCAAAGTTATTCCCACTTAGAATAATCATGGCTAGGGCATTAGTGTATGAGAGAATAGTATCTACCCATGGTGGCATCTAAGGGTTCATGTATTCCTTGCTTCCATCCTTGGATTTGGCTTCTTAGATACTACACTTGGGAGTATGTCTAATATTTATCATTGAACAACTTTAGCATTATACTCCACCTGCAAATGAATTCTAACTCCAAGGATCACTACTAGCTTTCTGCTTCCTTGATGAGTGTCCTAGAAAATATCTTTAATTTCTACTAATCATTTTCAATATTCTATAAGGCACAAGCATCATGAAAGGGTTGAAGATGTGTTTGTGAATTAGAGTTATATCCCCCATTAAATTTGGGGATATTTTTCATGTCAAGTTGCTTAATCTAACTATCTTTCACATGCTTGGTTGGAATTTTTACTACCTTTGCAATATTCAGCATACTCTGAGTTTCCAGCAAAGGTTCATCATCATCATTATTTCAATGATGCCTAAGATGTCCTTTACTACCCCTTCATTCATGGTGGGCCCGATGATCATTATTATCCCACTATTTACCTTCATCATGATTGTTCTTTCTATGGCATTTGTTAGAAACAGAAGAGGAAGAAGAATATGTAGATGAAGAGGGTAAAGAGGAAGGAGGAATTCCATCATCATGGTGTCTACCACCTCCTCTACACTTTTCATGGTCACATTCTTCAGCTTTCTTGTCATTCTGATGCTTGCCTGAGCCCCTACTTTGACTCCTACTTTTGAATAAATCTAGATTATTGATAGTGGGTTGTAGATTCAAGTTCAAGCCCTCATCACCAATATCAAGGGGTGGAGAGTCTTCATGTCGAGAATCCTAGAGGGAGGATTCTTATTATCATCTTGGTGAGCAGAAACAAGGGATTGATGAACCGTTTCCCCTTCAAAGCCTCATGGTACTTCTCCTAGTATTGATCTCTCCTACATTGTGTTTTAGTGGGATGGTAGTCTTGATAGTCATGGTCATGCATAACATACTCTTCTTGAAGATCCTGGATGCCTAACCTCCTAAGAATTTGGAGTAGCACACTAAGCATATATTGATCAAGAGGCATTACAATGTTTCCCTCCATATCTCACCATTGCAGTTGTTCATCTTGATGCAAGATAAAGGTGAAGTCAAGCACATACTCATCTAGATGAGTATTTACCACCCTGCATTCTTGAGGCACTACCAATTTAGTATCATCATGCTTGTGAGAAGAAGACATTCTATAATTAGAATAAGATATCAATGTGCTAAAATTATTATATTTATTTTTAGAATGGTTTTTGACCTTAGGGTTCATCCAATAATGTTAGTGATTTTCACTATGCCTAGATAATGCATGTTTCAAGCAAAACGAGTCCTAAAGAATGGCGCCAATGATGAGCAATGAATACCCCTATGCTCAACCATATGAATCACTAAGTGTTCACACATGATACGATTGAATTCCATTGACCCTTTATCTTCCAATACACAAACCTCTATGAAGTGAACTTGACCTAACAATCATTCATTGTCTTCCCAATTACACTTGGGATATGCAAAGGTATGGTTAAGTGTAATCAAGGTATATGATTTTTATTATTTTTATGTTTTATGTTTTGGGTGCTTAAAATAAAGGATGAAAGGAATGAAGTAATTTAATTGCTAATTTAATCTAACTAACTAACCAATGTCTAACTAATCCTAACATAAGCATCCAGTTCCACTTTCTATACACATCTTCAACATGTATAATGCTACTGGATTACCAAGCATTAAGCATTACTAGGATCACCAAGCATCATGTGCATGCGTGTAGCAACTATATTGATGTGCTTAATTAATTACTAGGATCACCAAGCATCATGTGCATGCGTGTAGCAACTCAATAACAGGCTACAAGCACTAATTATGAAACTAGAAAGGCATGCTACCCATGCTTGAAGGTTCCCTCTAACTAAGGCCCATCTCACTTTCTACTTCTCTTTTCCTCTCTTTTAGGAATGGTGATTGATCTATGGGAGCATTCTTGGGTCTTGAGGAGGTGGACTTATCTTAGAGTATTAATGTGAAGTCACTAAAAGTGGTTGGTTTTTAATCTAGACTAAGGATGGACTTTATCAGGTCATTTAATCACAAGATCCATAAGGGACTTCATGTGATCATGATCTGGAACTCCATTCCTCTCTCTCTCTCTCTCTCTCTCTCTCTCTCATCCACCAATGCTTTCCATCATTCATCTCACTATTAATTTTTCATGTTTTGTTCAATGTCTTAGTTTGATGTGTTGAAATTATTAGGTAGATTCTTCCAGGATTAGATCCTTAACTTTCCATAACCATTAATCAACCATGAGGCCCAAAAACTTAGTTTGAGGATATGCAAGGGCAAAAAGGACATGAGCCAGCTATGGGAAGGATCCACTTGTATTTCTCTTGGTTGGGTTAGTTAAGTTCCTTAGCCATTTTTGCAATCAAATCCTTCTACATTCCCCATTACTTACATCTAGCTATGTGCTCCTTAATGGCACTTCTCCAACTCCCTTTTTGTTAATAATCTAAGCCATATTCAAGCATTTCATTGTGTTCATGGCTTTTTTGGCTCTCCAAGGATTCCAAGTTCATTCCCTAACTCTTTCTATTTCTCTTAATTTTCAATGTGAAAAATTTTGTCATAAGCTCCATCAACAAGACCTCATCTATGGAGCCGACTATGTAGACAAGACCCTATCGATGAGACCCCATTGATGCAGCACAAAAATCCTATAAATATGCAATCACATTTAACATTTTTTCACATTTGCTCATAAACGAGGAGGATTTTTTTGCATTTTTCAAAGCCCATAACTCCTAAACCGTTTGTCTGATTGACCTCATTCTTCAGTCTTGCAGCTATCGAAGGTAAGCTCTTTATTGTGGGGGCCACAAACCTTAGGTTTTTTATGAAAAATTTTTCAAAATTTTTCTAACTTCCATAAAGGTTTAACTAATAAAATAACATTAAAATCATCAATTTATGAAAGTTAAACCCTTCCAACAAATTCCAATGACCTTCTAAACCAAATAAGAATAAAATAATCAATCTATCATGGTCATAACTTTGCTAGAGTGTAATTGCTCAATGAGATAAGGTACCTAAAGGTTATAAGTTACACACTACATGCTAATCCTTGGTTCTCTTATGACCACAGATGGCACCAAAAGGAAAGCACACGCAAGAGGGAGTACTATCCCAACCGAGAGACAAATGGCCAAGAACTAGAACGAACTAGGAACAACCCCAGGAGTAGGTAGAAAAAACCCACATAATGGGACCTCTTTGAGAGGAGCCTAAAGTGTAATTTGTCAAGAATATTTTTGAAGTGATCGAGACTGAACAATCATACTAAGATGAAGATCAAGGCTAAGACCAAGCCTTGAGGTCATCCTAACAAATGCCTACCTCAAAAAAATTGCATCTAAGGAGGTTTAGAAATCTATGCTTTAAGAGTTGAACTTTGGATCTTTCTTGGGGTTCACTCCTCCAAAAGTCAAAGCTCAACTACAAAACTCTCCCATGTAGCCCATCATCACTTCTAACTAGTAGTAGTACATGGTAGAGACATACCATTTTAGGAACAATAGGTAGGTTAGTTCCATAGTCAAAACCAAGGACATATTTGTGTCTTACTTAATGAAAGCAATCTTTGAGGCCCTTCAGTTACCTAAAACTAGGGCCACTCTTGCAAAAATTTCAACATAGGCAAATCCAAGCATTAAGAAAGAATGGATGTAGTGGTGCTATGGAGTGAACTGCAAGGAGTTTAGTGCACTCACCATGGAAGAATAAGCATATTTCAAAATTGTGGCTTTTCACCTCAATCCAATGGTGAGGCCTAGCAAGATCACACCTCCTTTGCTTGTGTGTGTGTTGCTCTAAGCAGAAGATTCCCCATCAACCTTCCACAGTTAATCTATCTTGAGATAGAGAAAAGCTTTAAGGAGAACAAATGTGAAAGGAATGCACTCCCCTTTCCATGCCTCATCAAAAAATTAGGGAAGTCATAACTCACTACGCCAATGATGCTATTTGTCGTGCTTCAATCGCTTCTTGGGCAGAGATGATAAAGGACAAAGTGCTTGCAAACATGATCTAGGAAGAGGAGTAGCAACCACCACCTTCACCACCCACTCATGAGACAACACTAGAGTCCTGCATTGCCATTGAGTGCATGTGTGAACTTTGTGAATAGCTCTTACAATAGTAGTAGTAGCAAGCAGGAACAAGTAGTGGTAATCCATCTATGTACAGATCAGCTATGGGCCACCTCAATGAAGTGGCTTGAACCATAAGCCAAATGGATGTGAGGTGCTAATTTTCTTTACCCAATGCATGTAGATGCTTGCAAGATTGAAGCCAAGTGCCCAAGAGGTAATGATGTCCTTCCTGCAACAACAGTAGTTCCCAAACATCTCTAGGAATGTTGCTACCTTTTCAGTACATTTGGAGGAGGGTGAGGAGGCAATTGTCCTGGTGATGCAGCACCAAGGACAAGAGACAGTGGTTGAAGTGGTTACTAACAAAGTGGCTGAAGCACTCAATGCACCTACAACATCTATACTATACATTTCTACACTTAGAGATGTGCAGACATCTATAGGAACTATCAATGGAAGATTGAGTGTATCCTAGCATGAGGAATTATTGGATCGATTGGTGGGAATTAGGCAACCAATTCTAGATGTCTTCGACCTTCTGAATACCATCACTACTACCTAGTCAGAGCTACTTGAGGCAAGGGAAAAATGCATCATTATGAAGAAGCAACTAGAAATAACCAGAGTTAAAAATAAATGCTTGACTGTGGAAGTTTTTGAACTAAGAGCTCGTCTTGTTGATCCTACGCTACTCGACCAAGCAATTATGTGAGATGAAGCTTTTCAATAGCTTCAAGCCAAATTAAAAAAGGTTGAGTATGCCAAGGATCTAGTAGTATTTGACCAATCTTTTGCCAATGCTACAACACACAACATTTAGAAGGACTTGGTCTAGACTCATCAGGAGAATGAAGCCCTAACCATAGAAAATCATTACTTATGAAATGTTGATGCATAGAAAAACTAGGTGTTTGAATTCATCCATCAATAGTTAGTGTAGCATGCTAGGATGAACATTGAACTAAGAAGTTCATCAACAAAATATAGAAACCTCTCAATGAAGGAAGTCCATGCATTGTGCTAGAAATATACAATCGAAATCGTCACTTGGAAGAATGAGGTCCTTAAGTTTGAAAGGGTAAAAAATCACTACAGGGACCAAGTGGGATTGCAAAAAGAAATTAATAAGCATATTTAATTGAAAAAGGAAAAAGTAAATGAGGCCCTCTAGTAGCTCCAACAAGGAGGTGATGTCTAGCAGCCTATCTTTGATGGGATGAATGAATACAATAAAGTTGAAATTTGCATGAAGGAGCTACAAATTGAGAAAATGATGGAATACATGAAGCTTGCCAACCTTTGATATGAAAACCTGGCAATGCTAATTGTTGGAAGGCCATGGTTAGAGTTGGAGAAGTAGGTGGCCCGTTCATACTTGTTGTACAAGGCCAAGTTCAAACATCACAAGGAGACTAAGTAGAAGCTTGATGTTGTAAATGTTGAACTCAATGTTTTCAGGGAGTAATTTACAAATCAGAGATCAACTACTAAGAACCTATCCAAGAGGTTGAATGACTACCAAAAGCTACAGAATGCACTTAGGATGTTTGACATCAAAAGCAAATAGTTCATTGCTTGGTTTATCAACATAAAGGAGCTATTCCCCACAATGTCCTATCCATGGGATATTTCCATTCCAGCCCATATTGGTGAAGCAACATGGACTGTGAATGATCCTAGAGCAAGGAAGAAAAGATGAAGGCATAGTTAGATGCCTTTCATCTTCCACCAAAAGTTATAGCTACAATAGGACAACCACAACAATCGCGTGCACTTGAAGTAAGAGAATGTCCTTCAAAACCACAAAAATCTCCATTGCCTAGGGCCATATGATTTTCTTCATCATCTTCACATCATCAGAGTTGTGTTGTCATTTTTTGTCTTAGTGTTCAATTTTGTTGTCTTGAACATCAAAATTTTCTATAATGATTGTAAATATGTATACTTGGGCACTCAGTTTTTGTTGTGTTTGTTTTGTGTCTGTAGTTAGTTAATAATCACATAGCTTTCCAAAATTTTGTAAAGAAGTCAAGGATGAGCTTTCATTCAATCATGGGGGAATGATGAGTCATGATTGTTGGGCCACATTGACAAGATGTCATCGACGTAACCCCATTGATGGGATCTTGTCAATGTGATCCTGTTGATGTAGGGTTTTCCACGTTGACATGTACTTATCAATGTGACATCTTGTTTTAATGTGCACCTACATGTTGCATTTATGGAAATCTTTCCTTAGTTGTAGCAAAGCTCTTACAGTTTTTCCTTCTGAAAATTAGAATATTTTTTGAGTGCCTATAGTAGGAGTCAAAGGCTATACAGATCTTATTTGAGCATTAATGTACTTGAGCACCTCATTTTGAACAGTAATAAAGCTGAGCTTTTCTGATCAAACCTTGCAGCACTTGGAATAGATTAATGTTTCCTTATGCATTTATTATTCAAGCACTTTACTTTAACAAATTTTAATTAAGTAATTAATATCAATTACATAGTAAACATAAGTATGACCACTTCGAGCATACATTTAACGCTTGGTAATCCTAGTAGTGCTTAACACTTGGTAACCCAGTAGCACTATAATGTGTTCAAGATGTGTACGGAAACTAGGAACAGATGCTTATGCTAGGATTAGTTATGTATTATCTAGTTATTAGATTAAATAAGAATTCAATTACTTTATTCTTTTTCTTAGGAAACTTAAATCATAAAAGATAAAATGATAAAAATCATATGCCTTAGCTATACTTAACCATACACTTGCACTTCACAAGTGAAACTGGGAAGATAATGATTGCAACAGTTAGATTCAATTCCTAGAAATAGTATACTTAGAAATCTAAATTCTGCGGAATTCAACTAGATCACTTAGTGAATGCTAGTGGTTCATATGGTTGGACATAAGGTACACTCGCTACTCATTAGGTAATTTGATGCTTTTGCTCTGTCTGATGAGTTTGGGTATTTTTATTTCATTTGCGTATATTTTTGGGTTATCTCTGTTTGTTCAACAACTGTTTAATGTAATATCTATCTTTCAAATATGATTATTTTATGTATATTTTCTAAGTTTTAGTGTTTTTCTATGGTTTATTTTTATGCATGAGATATTAAAAAAATGTTTTGATCTCATTTTGCCTCATTTTTTATCCTTGTATTTGCTAATAATCTCTTTTTTATAATTTTTTCATTTTTTGTAATTAATTTAAAATTTTATTTTCAATTTTTAGCAATTTCTGACAATATGTTAATTCCTCTTTTTGGTAACAATATAATTTTATCATTTTTTTGTAATTCATTTAGAATTTGATTTCAGCCTTTAGTAGCTTTTGATCCTTCTTTTTGGTAACAATCTCTTTTGATCCATTTTGCATTTTTTTTGTAATTCATTTGGAATTTTATCTTTAGTTTTTAATAGTTTGTGATCCCTATTTTTAGTAACAATCCTTTTTATCATTCTTGCATATTTTTATAATTCATTTGGACTTGATTTTGAATTTTTAATAGCTTTTGATAGCATTTTGATCCTTGTTTTTGGTAGCAATTCTTTTTATCATTCTCACATATTTTTTATAATTCATTTGGAATTTTATATTTAGTTTTTAGTAACTTTTGACAATATTTTGATTCCTATTTTTGATTTTCTGGCATTTTAGCAACCTAGAATGGCCTTTATAAGCTTAAATTCCATTCATGGTATTTTTTATACATTTTCAAACATTCATTTGAACTCACATTTTAGTCTTAGGCTTATTCAGTATATCAAAATTTTAATTCTTGGACTTTGATCTCTTTTTAGTTCCATTTATGGTGGTATTCATATCCCAACCACCTAAAGACTTGTTTGTTTATTTGAATGGTATTTAATTATTTGGATTTCAGTTTTGGTTTGGTCAATCATTTTGATAAAATGTGAGTTTTAGACTCACAAATTATTTAATAAAATGTGGGTTTTAGACGTACCATTCATTTGATAAAATGTTGGCTCTACACTCATTAATCATTTGAAAAAATATGGGTTTTAGACTCATATATTTGTTTGTTTGTTGGATGGTTTTATGGGTGGTGGTTGAGTTTTCAACTTTGTTAACTTTTCTTTTGTTTGATTTTTGTTATCATTTTTTTGTTTGAGTAATTTTTATTTATAGCTACCTCATATACATGCATGTTTATCTATTTGATGCCTCCAACCAAACCGATAAGGGAGTATTTGGGTAGTTGTTTATCCTACTCAGTCTTAGGATTGATTCCCTTAGTTTTTCCTATGATTTCTAGGTGATTATGTTAGTTGTGATAAGGAGGATTCAGAGGAGGTAGTTGATGATTAATCTAGCTCAGTAGGAGGCCGCATTGACAAAGAGCCTTTGCAATTGGATATTTTGAAATCATCTAGATGTTATCAAGCTTGCATAAAGAACAAAAGACATGGACTTATTTTTTTCCAACTTAGCAAATGCACAACTTAGTAGGGCTAAGCTTAGCCTATTTCTAAAAACACATGCTAATTAAGATGTTTAATCCAACTTAGCAGCCCTAGATTTATTTAACTATGTGATTTTTGAAGCTCATCTTTTGGTTGATTATTACATGACATATGAGCAAAGTTCATCTTTCAAAAATTTTAGCAGCACCTTTGAATGCTTTTTAACTTCCTTCGATGAGGTTGAGTCAACATCTAGAAACAATTTTTGGTTCTACAAAGGATTACACACTATGTAAAATATAACCAAATTTTGGCTCTACTTAGCTTCAAGCAACATAAATGTTGTAGCATATTTTCCATGTTAACTTAAGGAGGAATTGGAGAATAAAACACATGCTCAAATAGAACCGTAGTTCAGCTTAGATGGCACAGGTCAAGGATTGGTCGAGAAAGGCTATTATTTATAAAACACATGAATTTAGTTAGAACCTATGCTACCAGGAAGCTATGTAAGCAAAAAATTGGCTATTTTTCTTTAAGTTTCTCAATGGGAAGAATCAAAACTATCTAAATGGTTTCAACACCATCTAGAAGAAAATTCATAAAGAGCTTGAGTTTATTTTTCTTAAGTTGCTACATTAGCTTAACCAAAGTAAGCTAATATAAAAATTGTGATTAAAGCTCAAATGTTTTTTCTTGCATTGCCACATCACAAGCCAAAGCCCAAAGTAGCTAGATGGTTTAAGAGCTTCGTAAAGCTAGGTTAGCAGATAATAGATAAGCTATGTAGCTAATTTCAATCACATGAGTTAAGGCTAGCCCTAGCGAACAAATTCATCTAGATGAGATTGACTTCATCTAGAAGCTTTTTACATGGCCATGTTAGCTCTTTTGTAAAAGCAATCTTGAAAATTCTAAAGCATTGCATGAAGTTAAGAAAGTATGTAGATATTTTCATCCTCAAGTCTTAACCAGCACCACCACATTAGCACTCAGCGTGCATCATTTGTTGGAAAAGTAAAGCGAAATAAAATATGTGATCGTTTTGAAAGCCTATTATCCATGTCAGCACGAGAAATTATCCAAATGAAAATCAAAACATCTAGATGATTTCAAAGAGTTGCTCTAGATGTAAGCACCATGCTAGACTCCAATTTATGAGCCACGATAACGCGTACGCAATATCGCATCCGCCACACGATATTGCATCCTGCCTTATCTTGTATAAATAAGAGGTGGCGCCCTTTGTTCAAGGTAGTAAGACTTAGACCCTTAGCCAAACTCTTGTAGTTTTATTAGTCCAGAGTTAGAATAATTTCTGTGTGCCCGTAGTAGGAGTCATAGAGTGAATGGATCATTATTCGAGCAATTTGTACTTGAGCACACATTTTTGTATGGTAATAAAGATGAACTTTATGATAAACATTGTAGCATACAGATTAAGCTAATTATTAATTAATTATTGTTTAATGTTTAATTCTTTCCTAGTTAATTAATCTCTCTCTCAACCTTTTGACTCTCTTAGTTAAGTACACTCAGTACGACCGCTTCGAGCATGCGTGTAGTGCTTGGTAACCCAGTAACAATTAGCATTTGGTAATCCTAGCAGTGTTGCACTAGTTCAAGATGTGTATGGCAAGTGGGTACGGATACTGGTGTTAGGAACATTTAGAACTTAGTTAATGAATAGCTAATGTAAGTTAGTCCCTTAGTTCTCTCTCCCTCTCCTTTATTAGCAAAAGACATCAAAAAGGTAAAAGCTATAAAAATCACATACCTCAAGCTTACTTAACCATACAACCGTGACAATACAAGTAAGTTTGGGAAGACCCCGAGTGTTCCATTAAGGTGCGTAAGCACTTAGTCCTTAGAGTTCGACTAGATCGCATGTGAAACGCTTGTATTCATATGGTTGAGTGTAGGGGTACCTCGCCACTCATCATTGGCACCATTGCTGAGGACTTAGTTGTTTGTGCACTGCGTAGAACATAGGAAATCATCCATATCATTGGAACATTAGAACAAACCCTTAGGGTTAATCAAGGAAGGACAAGACAATGGTACATTACACACCAAACAAGACAAGATGTCTTCTTCTTTGCATAAGAGCACTTCACTGCCTAGGACTAACACAAGAGGGAATTGGTGGCATAATACACGTAACCAAGATCCACCAGTTCCTCAATAGTTTCATGTGGTATATACTCATCACGATGAGTATGTACTTGATTTCACCTTTATTCTCCACCAAGATGAACAACTGCATTAGAGAGACTTGGAGGGTAACATAGTATTGCCCCCTGACCAATCAATCCCCAACATGCTCCTTTGTGCTCTTACATGAATAGGCATGCTGCTTTTATATGCAGAATACGTTGCATGTGATCATGACACAAGGGACCATCATCCCACAGAAGTGCAACGTCAAAGGGACTTGCAATAAGAGAGATACCACACATCCTTGAAGGGTAAATGGCCCCATGATGCTCCCCACGTTTTGAGCAAAATTGAGGGTGGTGAACCTGCTTCAATAGATTCCCCACAAAATGATGTTCCTCCTCCTAATGATGGTCAGGAGGTGGTGTATCAGAACCTCCACTCCACGGTTCACAACCCTGGTTCTGATACCCACAAACACGAAGTGTTCAACGAGGGAACACAAACACACGATAAGGGTAGATGTTTTGATCGTGATCATGCTCAAGGCCAAGACCACCGAAGAGAAGGTAGAAAACACCATCATGGCGATGGTTCTCCTTTTTCTTCACCTTCATCGTCACCTTCACCCTCTCCTTCAGTGTCCGAACATATTCATAGGGAAACCAATTGTGAGGATAAAGGAAAATAGAATGAAAAACATCGATGAGACAGTCGAGAATGAGGACAAGGACACTCTAAGGAATCAAGGCATAGAAGAAGGGAGAGTAGGGAACCGCATAGACACCATAGACGCTATGAATGAGATGATCATGAAGAACCCCTACTCACAACTAGAAGCATGTTAGATATAATGGAGGCTGTAAGAGTTCCAACAAGGCACCAAAAGGATAGTAGGATCAAGAGGTTAGACATGAGCAACATCCCACGATTTGAAGGGGGATACAACATTGATCCTCAAAATCATTTACAAGCATTCCACGATGCATGTGCCTTGCAAAATATAGAAAACAAATGGTAAAAACTAAAGTTGTTCCCAAGGATACTAGTGAAAGAAGCAGAAAGCTGGTACTTGTCCTTAGAACTAGAATCCATTTGGAGGTGGAGTACAATGTTAGAACTGTTTAATGATAAGTACCAAACGTGTCTAACCTATAGAAGCAAATCCAAGGATGGAAGCAAGGAAATCATGAACCCTTGGATGCTACCATGGGCTGCTATTACGCACTGTTACATCATTGCCCTAGCCATGGTTATTTGCAGTAGGATCAACTATGGCATCTCATGGATGGACCTAGGCATGAAACAAGAAGAACCCTTGGAACGTATGCCTAAGGAAGATTATCAAAGCTTAGGTCTCATCAAATTCATAGATTGTTAGAGCAAGTAGCCAAAGAAGAAGGTGAGCTATGAAAGAGAGAAAGTGCAGAAGAGTACAACCGAGATCCTTCCTTCCGAAAAAGAGGAGTGAGATTCTGTGAGGAGGAAGAAGAGTCACCACTCGAAGAGATGGTGAATAGGAAAACTTTGTCACTCCAAAAGTTAACAATAGAAGTATTGGCAAAGGTAGATCAAATGTGGGACTCCCTGGATAGTAAGTTTGAAACTATTCTTAAAATTGTAGAGGATTCTAGGGAGCGAGGTAGTGACCATGACAAAAAGAAAAAGACAGAACTGAACAATGCACGTAACAAGGGTAAGGGAAAAATGGCCATCATAGAAGAGGTTGTGGATTCAAACATGGACAATGATGGTGGATGTGAGATATGCCAATACGACCATCCTAAGGGATGTTGCCCAATAATCTCACATCTACAAGAGTTTGGGGTGTATGCACTCAACCCACGACTTAATAAACGGCAAGCACCCCAACGATTACCTTATCCCCAAGGTAACCCAAGGTAGTTCCACCAACCTTCAACATATTATCCAAGTGGAACTCCACCACAACCCGTTGAGCAACATAAATAGTGGCAATACCCACAGTCATGGGGGATGCCACCACCAAGGCAATAATACCCCTACCACCAATCGGACCCATATGGCTACTACGTGTAGCATCCAATCTCTCCACGTGACTCTGTTAGTCATGTTACACCACAACATCACTACCAAGCTCAGGATTATTATAGAACTCCTTCTCCTAGGGGAGATAACCCATAAACATACCATCCTTCAAATCCATCTGCAACTCTCACACCAATATCTGCATTACCACCTGCTCCAGCAATGCAAGGGGAACTCCCTACTCAACCATAGCAACGCAATGCCACAAGGGCTATGAATCTTCAACCTACTGTTGGTGCTGACAACCATATGAAGAAAAGACTTTTCTTCAGAACCAACAGTCCAACCAAGCCCTCACAACCACAAGCAGTTGAACCTCTGAACGCCTCCCCATCAAATAAGGCTTCAGAGCTCCCTTCAAAGAAAACACCGATCTCAACACATACGGTTATATTAACACATGTTATTACTGACTGGATTAAGGTTGGCCACCTTCCTAGGAAATTCTCTAATCCTGGAAGCCCTCTAATCTATCTCCAAGTCGCTAGGAATGAGCCATGCAAAGCTCTTCTAGACTCAAGTTTCAGAGTCAACCTAATATCACAAGAGATGTAAAAAGCCTATAACCTGCCTCCATTAAGGAAGAGCAATATTCACCTAGAGCTAGTCAACTAGTCCATCACTGTTCCCTTGGGACTGGTGGAGGACATCGTTACCATTGTGTGTGGGTGGTTGTACCCAATTGACATCCTAGTGATACAAGTAAATAACAATAAAGGGGACTTTCCAATAATAATGGGAAGGGCATGGCTAAGTACTGTAGATGCACATCTAGGAATCCACGATCTTTCCCTGGAAATATCTAAGGAGAACACTTTTAGAAAGATCAAGAAGAAGAAGGTTCCATGCATCGCATACAATGATACAGGGTGCAATTGCATGCAGAGATCATGGGTTGGGCAAAGTTTAGCATTGCCTGCATGCAACTGGTATGCACAAGACCTTAACCTACAAAAGTGCTTGTATGTAGCAGCCACACGACAAAGAGACACCCAATGGCTGATAGTTGATCAAGAAAGCAACTCACTAACGTGCATGGAACTAACTAAGGGAATAACTTGCGCTCACATTGAAAGCATAGATGCACTAGAGCAAGTTCATCGCCAACTTCCAAACCTTAACCTGGAAAACATCAATTGGGGGAAGTTGGACATTCCTAAAAAAGTTAAACAAAAACCTTAATAAGAAATTGTTAGTCAATGTGCAACAGACTGAACCTTACCATGAATTTAGAATGGTTAATGCACATAATATCTCTGAGAAGGGACGACCCTACTCACTATTTTGAATCTCCTCCTTCCAACCCAGTCATGGGAGAGATGGCCACCTCTGCTAACCAATTGAGGCCCTCAGTCCCTTTTTAATTTTTTTTTACACATTTTTGTTTTACAAATTTCTTTAACTTTTCTTATTTTTGTTTTGCAACATCGTTTTGTGTGGTTGTTTGTTTTGTTAGGTTCATTACCTAATAAGTGCTCCTGATGGTGGTATGAACTATATTCTATTGATTGCTAATGTTTGGTTTTTACCTTGGAGTTATAATGTTGATACTAAGGTATGGTTCTTTTAATATAATAGGCAATGAGTCCACATCATCCATGCGTTCATAAATTTCTATGGTCTCTCTTGGCTGGGAATTGTACAGTCCCTTTCTTAACAATAAAACTATTAACGAATTGGTGATTGGGCATTTCTCAAACTAAGGAAGGACTCAAGGATTGAAAAGGGTGTGACTTCAAGGGGATTTGATGCATTTGTGCTAGCCATTCTCTTGGGTGCTTGCATGTTTTCTTCTTGAATTTTCCTTACCATTCTGACATTGCTCCATTATCGGGAAGCTGAGCTAATAAAAATAATAAGTCTTTGCATGGTGTGGTTCTCATGCAAAACAAAAAAAAAACACAAAAAGAAAAAAATAACAGTGAGAATTCAAAGCACACCCCTTAGACAAAATAATCATTTGAGCTACAAGCATTAGTTATGGAACTAAATAAATATGTTCCCTCTAACTAAGGCTCTTTCTCGCTTCCTACTTTTCCCTTTCTCGTTCCCTTGGAATGGTGGTGACTCTTTTGCAAAAGCATTCCTGTTACTTCAAGTGGATGGATTGGCCAAGTGTATTAATGTGAAGTCACTGGATGTGGATTGTTTGAGGCTGGATTTGGAATGAGATCTACTCAATCACATTAACCATAAATACACAAGGGGCTGTACACCACCTTGTTCTTGGGACTCCATTCCATTCTCTTCTTCCCATCATTCTTTCTCCATTTTCCACCTCATTGTCGGTTGTATCAGTAGTCTATCTTTTGTTTGATGCATTGTTGTCTTTTTGGTAAATTCTTGTGGTTAAGACTTTAACTCTTGTTTCCAAACGACATTTCCAGAGCCTACGGACTCTTTGAATGTGGGTTTGTCAAGGCATCAAAGGCATGATCTTACTTTGGGGAGGACCCACTAGCATTCCTATTTGGTGCATCAGTTAACTTCTTTCCCTTAAACATTCCCGCAATCAACATTTTTTTTGTTCATTCCCATCTTTGACATTCATTTTATTGACATTGCCGTTGTTTCTTTTTCTCCATCTTTCTTATTCCTTATCTTTTTCCACTCTATCGCTACCGGACTAGTCCAATTTTTTCAATTTTCTCCTAACCCCTACACCTTGGGTAGTCACCAGTGTTATATCTCTAGAATCTATATTAGCCATATCACAACTCAGCCAATGGACCTTACACCAAGGCAAGGTATCAACTATATTGTAATTTACTTATCCTTGCTCATATGTGACTGTGTTGTGTGTGCAGATGGCAATCATACAGCAATGGACTAGACATGGAGGAAACACTTAGGATGGACTGGTGCTAGAACAGTTGTGCAAGGAACAAGATTGATGACGTGGTTATGGATGGACAACGGAAGGCGCAAGCATGGTGTCGGCAGTAACACATCTTCTTCTCTCTCTCTCTCTCTCTCTCTCTCTCTCTTCTCTCTCAGCTGCCAAATAAGGCTAGATGTCAATTGTGTATAGTGTTCACTCTTGTGGTCATGAACACTAGTGTTGCCATGTATTTTAATGCTGATCTGTTCACACATCATCCCATTCACCATTAGTTGTCATTTAAGTCAATAATCCCATATCGTCCCAATATTTTGCAAGGAACTCAAGGACGAATTTTCATTCAATCATGGGGGTATGATGAGCCGCAATATCGTGTACGCGATATTGCATCCACCACGTGATATCGCATATGTGATATCACGTCCTGCCTCATCTTCTATAAATAAGAGGTGGCGCCCTTTGTTCAAGGTAGTAAGACTTAGACCCTTAGCCAAACTCTTGCAGTTTTATTAGTCCATAGAATAATTTCTGTGTGCCCGCAGTAGGAGTCATAGAGTGAACGGATCTTTATTCGAGCAATTTGTACCTGAGCACACATTTGTATATGGCAATAAAGATGAACTTTATGATAAACCTTGCAGCATTCAAATTAAGCTAATTAGTAATTAATTATTGTTGAATGTTTAATGCTTTCCTAGTTAATTAATCTCTCTCTCAACCTTCGACTTTCTTAGTTAAGTATACTCAGTACGACCGCTTCGAGCATGCGTGTAGTGCTTGGTAACCCAGTAACAATTAACGTTTGGTAATCCCAACGTTGCACTGGTTCAAGATGTGTACGACAAGTGGGAACGGATACTGGTGTTAGGAACATTTAGAACTTAGTTAATGAATAGTTAATGTAAGTTAGTCACTTAGTTCTCTCTCCCTCTCCTTTATTAGCAGAAGACATTAGAAAGGTAAAAGCTATAAAAATCACATACCTCAAGCTTACTTAACCATACAACCGTGACAATACAAGTTTGGGAAGACAATGATTGATTAACCCCGAGTGTTCCATTAAGACGCGTAAGCACTTAGTCCTTGGAGTTCAACCGAATCATGCGTGAAACACTCGTATTCATATGGTTGAGTGTAGGGGTACCTCGCCACTCATTACCAATAAAAGGGCTAAGGATTATAAGCTATGATTAGGCCATTTAGTCAAAGGCATAAAAAAAAGGTGATAGACCATAAAATAAAAAGCTCTTTTTCAATATAAGCCTAGCTCATCCAAAAACTACATGAAAGAAAGCTTTGTAATCCTATAAAGCTCTAGGGTAGATATAAAGGACTATTAGTTAAAATATACAGAAAGAAGCTAAAGCCTATACTGTTGCAAGGGTCAGCTAAGCTCATTAATTGAAAAAGAAAATGGTGCTTAGATGAAGCTAGAAAGTGCCTTTATCTCTAAGCCAAGTTGTGCTTGATGTTTCTACAAGAAAACCATAATTGTTAGCATCAAAGATGAAAGAACAGGTTGCTTCTGCATTTGATAATGAAGGCCAAAGTGCAACAGTTACAAATCTTTTCTTCTTAATGGATCAATGATGGCTATGAAGAACCTTGGCTATATAATGAAATCTATCAGCTCAATCTTGAAATTTCTCATTCTAGACTCTATTCTTGAGCTGGAATTTTTCTTTTCCATCGTTCTCCTTTCTCTCATGTCCTTTGCTTTCTTCTCTAAACAAGCTATGCCTTTGCATTCTTTTTAGCTCTGTTATGTGTAAGTCTCTAGCTTGAGATTGAGTAGCAAAATTTCTTTTTCTTTTTTCTTTTTTTATGTTTGCAAAGATGATACTTTTAACTTAGAGCTTGGTGGTTGTGCTTAGGCCAAGTTTGTGAAAAAAGTGTTGTAACTTCTTTTTCTTCAAATTAATAAAATTACTTTGCCTCCAAGAATTTAGTAAGAGTTTTACGGTAGAGTAGGCCAACTAATTTAGTAATTGAACCATCTTAAAAGCTCTATGCATACTTTATTGTTTTGGCTATTGTTTTTAGTTTGGGGCCCTTTGCCAATGCCTGTAGTTATGTCCAAGAAACAAAAATTGGTATCTAAGACTAGTCCATACATCTTGACTTAATAGTTTGTGTTTCATTTTTTGAGCCCTGAACATGATGCAAAACCAAGGGTTCTCATCTAACAAAGCACCATGGTTTTATGGTTCAGATTATCCTCTATTGAAGTTCAAGATGAAGACATACCTCCTAGATCATGGTGATGATGTTTAGAAGACAGTTAGCAAAGGAACTAGCAATTTGGTGCATGATGCCCAAGCAATAAATGCATTGGTATGTGATTCTTGAAAACCTCATCAAGAGAGTGCCCAAAGGTTATTATATTTAAGTTTCAATGATTTAAAAAAAATGTGTGTTAAAGACATGTTCTTCATCTTCCCTACTTCTACATAGAATCTACATGTTTAGTCTTGATCAAAAGGTAATGTGACCCGTCACGAGTATGGGCAATCACAACTTTAATTTGCATTGCAATTGCAATGGATATATCAATAGTCTTTTGCATTATGATCATATTGAAATTCAATGTAAATAGACTTGTTTATTTTTCCTAGTCTATTCCCATATGCTCTTAAGAGTCTTTTTTTGAATTTCAAATTTAAATCCTCTTGAACATTTTTATCTTGAAGCCATTTTTCCAATCATGAAACCATTCTTTCCTTTTTAAGTGGTATTATAAACTCATATGAAAAAGTGTAATCCAAGTCTACTAAGTATCTTTTAATAAAATAATATAAGAAAGATGTAATTTTTATAAATTTGATAGGAAATATAGGTGCTTTAGCTACCTTGAACTTTTTGCAAATTTCTTTTCTGCAAATGTTTTTTAAAGGAAACACCTTCCAAATGTTTCGTTTGTGGTGTTTAAAAACATTTGTTCCGAAGCTAAGTGTTAATTTGAATATAAATACCAATACAAGCCCTAGCGCAATTGCAGCTTCTATTGCCATGCTATTTTTTTTTATATAAAAGTTAGTGCTATGACTTAACAGTTGCAGTGAAACTCGCTGATGCAACCATTAGAGATAAAAGGAAATAAATTCCAGTTACCGTAAATCATTACAAAAGAATTAATTTTTGCCATACCATAATTAGCGTAGCAGAGTGGAGTCGAAGGCGAGGGCATTCACCGTGTTGAAGGAGAAGACAGGCTTGATTGTGAGAGGATATAAAGTCAAGGAAAGTTTCATGGAGCTCTACACGGGTTCAAGGCCTTATGAAAAATGTGCACGAATGTTGGTACCGGCTAAAAGTTTAATGCGTACATTAGCAGTGAACTTGTATGTTAGAATCGTAGTAACAGTAGTGCTACAGTACAAAAATTTAGAGGATAAGGCTCTCACGATGGGTATCCAGCTTTCATTGTTTTCTAAAATGATGCGAGACAATCTGCAGAAGTGACTGTTTTCCCCTTCATTTTCTCAGCCACTACCAGCCCTGCAACCCTGAAAAATTAAGTTCATTGAACAAATATTTGGAGAATACATAGAACATGTTTGATGCACAAATTGTTGGTTAATAACAAATTTAAACGAAATTGCTGTGAAGCTGGATGAAGCAATTGCTGATAAAACAAATCAGCAACCACAGAAAAAAGAAAGCAGAAAACTCAAAAAGACATTGAGAATATTAACAGTATCCGAACAGAGTACTGCATTCTCTCCTAATATGCGGAATAAACACATAAAATTTTCTGCAACAGACTGGAACAAAGAAAGACAGACAGACAGGAACAAACAGGTACAGACTATTTGCCCCAACGTTTGCAGTTGTACAGCATTCTGTACTAATACGCAGAATACAGAAACAAATTTCTTTGGAACAGTCAAAGACAGACAAACTGGAACAAACAGAGACAGACTATTTGCCCGAAGTGGTTGATGAAATTGAAAATACTGTTTTGCAAAGCTGAGAAGTGATGCCACAGGAAAATAACACAACAGATGATCACACCCTGCTACACGATGCCCAAAACCGGTTGCCCAGTGGCTGCTGCTGACGCCTCCACTCGTAAATTGCAGCCTAAACTTATACAAGAGGAGAGGCTGTCCGATTATGTCCCTTAAATTACTTTTTGAATAAAATATTATAGCCAATAATTTCAACAATGGTTCATGAATAATGCTCCAGCACAAAATTTCTTCGCCACCAATACCAACATGAAGCTCAATTGAAGGCATGTGAAGATAAGACCAGATCATGTCATTGGCTTGCATGGATTATGATGTTTTTTTTTGGGTTGAATTTGAGTATTCATGCTTCAGCAACTAATAGCAAAACAGGGGTTAAAAATTGTTTTTGCCTTGGCTTGCTTGCAGGCAGGTCCAGAACTTTCAGATTCATTCATTGGTATATTTTTGTTGAATTCTACACCAAGTGTGATCGGTAGCTGCCGAATCAAGTTGCTCTAAGGGCCTTTACCAAAAGTGTGCATTTCTGTTTACTCTCCTTGTACAGGGGGTAAGCTTCTCCTTTCAAGGAATGCCCTAATGCTATTTCTAGTATCCATGGTTAGCCCACACTCTACAAGGACCTCCCTAATGGCCAATTCTATGCCTGGGAATCTCACTTCATATGCCTAGGAAGGCTCTGAAACTCGAAAGATGTATCATGACAGACCAAGTTGCACAATTTTATTCTATGTAAGGTTGCTAACGTGGAAATATATGCCAGGAAGCTATGTTTGCTAACAGACCTGGAATGACTTTGTGGCAGGTCTTATGGAAGCCCATTAAAGACAATTCCTGCATTTGCTGTAGCATATGGCTGTCAGATACCTGCCGTTGTAGAAAATGATTGGCTATTAGCTCAACATCACTTAATTGAGGAGGTGCATGATCTGAAACCAAATCTGCAGCGTCTCTGTTTTCTCTTTTCAGTTGAGTGCCTTAGCTAACCTTACCCACGAACCATCTGAAATGTTGTTGTTGAGTAGCTTGGCCATGCCACTTTGGATTTTTCCAACAATCAATGTTTTACTGCTCCGCGCCACCGATGTGTTCACAAGAAGAACATGCAATCTCCATATTATCCTCCTCGTGCCTTGAGATATAGAGGTCATGGATGCGCTATAGCTGTTGAAACTGCTTGACTGAGAACCGTAATTTGTGACGCCCATCCACTTGTAGCTGAAGTAAGTTCGTCAAGCCTCCAAATGATTCAGGTACCTCTTCCAGACCATTGCAATGTACAATATTCCAGTCTTCTAACTGGCGCAGATGTCCACATGACTCTGGCAGGCAAATTCAGTCCTCGCCTTTGGCTCTATCAATCAACCTAACACCTTTCAGAAGGAGTATGCTGCTGAGTTACAAGAACTAGCGGCAAAATCTGTAGAAGAAAGGTTAGCTGTTACTTCAAAATACTATCATTTAATGGGTACTAGCTATGCTTCAACCCCTCTCTTTCAAGAACAGTATGTTGATGATGTTAAGCTTGAAGAGTTCGTTCAAGTAAGGCAGCGAAAGCGTGGACACAGTGCTCCACCTACCCTGGAAAGTGGTCCTTTTAGTAAAAATAAAGGGAAAGATATCATGGTTGAAGAAATCAGTGAAACCTTAAGTATGATTTTCCAGTGTATGATCTTAGTGAAGTTCCGAAGTGGCTTGTGATTGGCCAAAGGATTGGATATTAAGTGATGATGCCAAGAATCCATTTGCTGAAGAAGATGCTCCTATTATTGAAGCTTATGAAATGGGTGAGAAGTATCTTTGGTTTGACGATGGAGAGAAAGTCTATGTAGAAAAAAGTTTAGATCACATTATGGTTCAGCTGCCTAATGTAAATTTCCAATGGAACTATCTTGATGATGATGATCAAGATAATGCCTATAATGATGATATAGATTGGGAGATGCATCAAGCTTTCATGCTTAGAAGCCATCTGAAGAATATTCAAGCTAGATCTGAGCGAGAGCTAACAGAAGATCATTCCTTTCCATGAAGCAATTCTCAGCAGAAAGTCATTTGTTGCAGCCAATAGAAAGCTGCAATTTCCAAAACTATCAAAGGAGGCCATTTACAATTTCTCTAATTTGTTTTCGGCTCGTTGTACTACTTCAGTCAAGCAGTCAGAAGCAATCTTGGATATCAAGGGTGTTGGCATAAGGCTAGTATTTCTATCGTTCTTCACCAAAGAAGAGATCACAAAATGGAAGGAACAAAAACATCACTATGTCCACTTGGGATAGATCGACATCTTAGTAAGTCCCAAGTTTAATTATGACCTGAATGTAGAATTTGTTGTTACTCTATTAGATAGCATAATTATTGGAGATGGTATAAATGATGATCCTAATTTAGTTTGGGAAATGTCAAAAATTTGTCAGTTTAAAGGAGTTTTAAGTGCGAATGCTTTATATTCAGTGCAACCGAATTTCCAGTTATCCCTAGCAGATGAGCATATTACATCTACTTTGTTGCTATTTATAGAAATCCATGGAGTCAAGTTGTTGCCAAGGTCTATGTATGCTACAATTGGTGCTAGAGCTACTTTCTGGTTGACCAACACAATTTTTATGAACCACAAACTAAAGTGGGGAGTAAAGTTTCCAGTAGGAAGCAATTTACTGGCATGTGAAAGATCAGATGGTTTTCCAGAAGATGAGTTATATGCCAGTGGGGAGTAAAGTCTATGTTCAAGGTTTTCCAAGAATTCAAAAATATTTGAAGGATCAAGAATTTCAGAAATCAGCAAGATCCAAAAAGAAATGGAGCATGTATCCCATACAATAGTTTGGAATAAACGTTGTAATAGATTTACATGCTTTGCCTACAGTTTTGCCATCAATCAAATATGATGAGGGACCTAGTTCTAGTGCTCGTACAAAAACAAGAAAAGAGTCACCAAACTTTGATTGCAAAGGCACAAGCTTTATGCTCCAGTCACAAGAAGTAAAAGGGAAGAGGATAATCAAAGGAGGAAAATGGCCCTCAAAAGGGTCATACTACACGATTGTTTCCAAAGATGAAATTCTAGAAACTAGAGCAGATTGTAGCTATCTATTGGAATACAACATCGAATCAACTAGCAATCAAAAAGAAGAAGTAAGACAACTGAATTATGTCTGAAATTGTTCTAGTTATTGCAACAATAATTTGAATAGCTTAGAAGATAAAATAGATGAAGTGTTAAAACATGTAGAAGATTGTGAAAATATAGTTAGAGAAAAAAAAAGTTGTTTTCTGAAGGAAGTCTTTGCACAAGAAAATCAGCTAAAAGTGGTTCCAATCAACAAACAAAAAATGAGGGAGTTAGAAGAAAATTCAAAATATACAAAAGTCGATAGAATCAAAGAGAAGATACAAAGACTAAAGAAAGAAAAAGCCTTAAAGTTGAAGGTTAAAGAAGAAGAAGAAGAATCACCTAAAGCATCCATAGATTCAGAAGAAGAAAAGATAGTCTTTGACAACAAAGGATGCCAAGGTCAAATTATGATGTCTTATCCCACTCCTAAAGGACAACCTCCACTATTTGCTACTCTAAAAGACATGATAGGTACTTTTGTTCCTATGCTAAATATCGATCATTTACCACCAAAAGAAGTATAATAGACAATTAGAGTATAGATTGATAAGTTAAAAGTAGTTAAAGATATTCTAAAAATTGATGAAAGAAATGCCATGTGTGGAGGATTAGCTAAAACATCAGGAATAATTAGAAATTGGTGGGAAAGTGCTACAATAGACAGTCAAAACCAAGTATTAAATAGTGGTTTTTAGTGTCTTTTTGCAACTATGGTTATTGAATTTTATGTGGATATGTCGACAAACTTAAGGATGCAAGATAGAATTTTACTCAGTTAAAGAAGATTATATAGGTTGGAAGATTTTGAAGAATATAGCAATGAGTATAAGAAGGAAGTATATAGATTAGCTTTGCACAGAGATCCATTGATAGCCTATATGTACCTAGGATCACTACTAAGAAAATTGGAACAAATAGTCATCCATAAATCAGTCCAAAACAATGTAAACCTATCTTTGTAGTATTTTGTTGATGTAATTCACATGGCTAGGCATGAACTACAACAAGCATGCTTGCACATAGGACTCACAAAGATTATGCCTTCACCAGCTACATGTGCTAATCTAGATGGAATGGTAGATAATTTTGGCAAAGGCAAAGATAGCTCAAGGAAATCCAAAAGAAAAATTGCCAATAGCAAACCTAAGTTCAGATGCTTCAGAAAAAGATATCAACCAAAGAGGTTCAAGCCCAACAAATTCATTAGATGAAGAAAATCTTCAAAGAACACCAAGCAAGTCAATTGCTATAATTGCAAAGAAAAGGGACATTATGCATATGAATGTCCTAAGAATACAAATAGAACTCCACAAAAGGTAAAGGCTTTCTTCACTAAATATGGTCAAAAATGGGAACCAATAGAGTCAAAGAAGCCAGTTGAAGAATGTTTAAAAAAAGAAGAAAAAATATACAGTTTGCATTGGGAAACAGATTTAGAGATTGATAGCTCAAAAGCTTCTGAAGAAGATGAGAAATTTTCTATGAAGATGGCTAAAGGAGGATGGATTTCAAAATCAGAAAGCAAAGAAATATAGGAAGATTGGGCTTCTAAAGAGTTGGCAGAATTAGAAAAATCTATGAATCAATCGCAAGTTGATACATCTCAAAAGGAAGAAGATGAAGAGGAAGCATTCAGCTCAACAAATAGTTTTACTAATCCATTTGCTTTGTAGGAATCAAGCAAAGCTAGACCCAGTAATTCTAAAAGCAGAATTTGGGCTAATGATGTAGATGAAAAGACCTTGGCCTTTTGTTCAAAAAATCTACCACTATTTTCAGAAGATGATTCAAATGACTCCTTGTTTTCAGAAGATCATCTAGTTACTTCAAAGGTACCAGCAAAGTTTATCATAACCCCTTATGATAAAAAGGTTAAATCCAAGTATCATGCCATTAGAGAAAGAAGAAAGCAAAATGATTTGACAAAAGAAGTGCTTCATCAGATTAAGAAGACTATCTTTGAGATCTCATTGCTACTCATCCCAATCAAAGTAACAATGGACGGGAAAGTAAAATGGTGGAAGTTTATAGCTTTCATCGACACAAGAGTAACCTTGAATTTTTCACACCAGAATGTTATAGAAAATTGGGTCAAATTTGCTAGGCTATTCAAAATAGACACTATGAATGGTATGAGGCATCTAAATAAATTTTCTCTAGGCATCCTTGTCAAAATCAATGATAAACTCATTTAAGAAAAAAATTTTGTGCAAATCAATGATGGACATTTTGATATCAGACTTGGAGCTAATTTTATGGATCATTTCTCTCCATACACCATTGGAAAAGAATTGGTAGACATGACAGTGAGAGATCAGAAGCTCACAATTCCAAGGGTTCCTCCTAAGTTAGGAAAGTTACAGTTTGAGCAATCAATATTTTATACTAAGAATTTGTCACTAGCACAATCATGAAACATGAAGCCAAGTAAGATAAGAGCAAATCGAAGTATCAACAAGTGCAAAAGATGTTGAAGTTTCAAGGCGTGAGATTGAATGCAATCAAAGAAATTCAATAATTATTGAAAAAGTGTTGTTGTGAACACCCATTAGAGTTTTGGCCAAAGGACTACATTCCTACAATGCATCCCATGCCAGTCCAAAGCAAGATCATCCCAATGAACAGAATGGATGAAATTGAAGTAGAAAATTAGGCCGAGTTTGTAACGAAAGGGCTAATCAGAACTTCCACCTCTAGCTATTCTTGTGCTTGCTTTGTGGTCAAAAATCATGTTGAAGTAAAGCAAGGAAAGGCAAGGATGATGATCAACTACATCCCATTATATGCAATAATAATTGACATTAAATGGCCGTTACCAAATAAAGAAGAACTAATTCAAAGGGTAGTTGCAAAAAATTTCTTCAGCAAGTTTGATTGCAAGTTGGGATATCATCAAATTAAGATCACTAAAGAAGACATTCATAAGATGACATTCAACACTTCAGGAGGATTGTATGAATGGTTAGTAATGTTGTTCAGTTTAAAAAATGCTCCTGCCCAATTTCAATATAGGATGGACATTATTTTTGGTAAGATGAAAGACTTTGTGGCAAACTACATAGATGATTTTTTAATCTATTTTGATAATCTGGAAGATCATTATGAGCATTTTAAGGAGTTTGCAAAAGTGTGTTTTAAACTTGGGATAAAACTTTCAATTGATTCAGAAAAGTTTCAGCTGTGTAAGAATGAAATAGAATTTTTTGGCGTAATCATCAAGGGAGGAAAAATGCATATGCAACCTCATGTATTGCAGAAGATTTCTCAATTTCTTGACAAATTGGAATCTAAAGAACAATGCCTAAGATTCTTAGGTTGCATAAATTATGTTACTAGACAAATCTCTCATTTTTCTAATAAAACTATGCAAATTAGAAAATGCAAGACCTCCACTCCTTTCAAATGGAGTAAAGAAACCACAAAACAAGTGAAGCAATTGAAGGAGTGTAAAAAGTTACCACCCTTAGAACTGATTTTTAAGGGTCCATTCATTCTCAATACTGATGCTAGTTATGATGCTTGGACAATGGTGCTATTAAAGATAGGAGCTACAAAAGATGAAGAAAATGTTTGTGTGTATGCTTCTAGATGTTTTGTTAAAAATGAGCTAAACTATTGGCCCACAGAAAAGGAGATCCTCGCTACAATAAAGGGAGTAGAGAAATTTCATCCTTACTTAATTGAAGAACCTTTTATTCTAAGGACAAATTCATCTAACTTAGCAACCTTGATGATGAGTGGTGAGGTACCCCTACACTCAACCATACGAATACGAGTGCTTCACACACTATCCAGTTGAACTCCACAGATGGACTAGTTGTGGTATCTAGATAGTTACTCGTAAATCACAGTTTGTTGTCTTCCCACCTGGACTAGTATTAGCTTTGTCACGTATGGTTTAGTCCAAAGTGAGGTGTATGATGTGTTCCTACACTAATGCTACTCCTGGGTATGATGGGAAATGATATCAACTAAGCTAGGAGAGAGTGTGTGAGAGAGAATCTAAACTAGCCTAAGTGCAATGAGCATCTATTCCTTAATCATCCGTACACATCTTAGAACTCGTGCATGACTACCACTGGGATTACCAAGCGCATGGCCTAGGTATGCTACTGGGTTACCAAGTAGTCACACTTAAATGCTTGTGATTAAGTCATACTCATTATGTGTTACTAGGAGATAAGGGTAGAGAGATATTAACTAAGAAAGCAATAAATAACAATAACAATTAAATAATTAAGCTAAGTGGATGTTGCAATGATGAAGTAATTTTGATCTTTATTTTCGGTCATGTGCGTGTCCAAGTACATCACACTCGAATAAGGATGTTGTACAATTACAATCATCACACTACGAGCATGTACTGGGAGAAAGGGTTGAGAGGAAAAACTGACAAAAATTCCCTACCTTAATACTAAAAGTAGATTTAAAATCAAATCCGCTTGCCTCTTATTTATAGATGAGGAGACAAGCCATGATATCGTGTATCTGATATCGCATCTAGGCTACGATATCTCGTACGTGATATCGTGGGTGCGATATCGCAACCAACAATTCATGACTCATCATACCCCCACAACTGAATGAAAACTCGTCCTTAAGTTAAAGTGAGAACAAGCTCCATTGATTATAGACTGGATAGGTATGAGATTATTGACTGACCAGAATGGATTCATGTCGTAGTGTGGAATTAGAACAAAATTGAGACACAACACGAAGAATGCAAAAGAAAATCCTATAACTACAAAATTAGGTGAAACTCATGTAGTTCTTGGTGGCAGTGGCTCCTCCATGGGTTCCTTTTCCTTGTCTTGCACTCCAGGTCTTGGGATTTAATGGTGTTGAAGTATGGCCTAGAGTTTCTCCTCTTCAGTTTAGGGATCCTATGCCATCCATGTTAATGTTCCGATGTTTGATGGAGTTGGCACCTCTCATGGGCACGGTAGTTGTGGAAACATTTTATTTGCTTTAACATACCAAGTCGCAAACACCTATTGTTCCTCCTCGTAGGCTTTGGCTTTGTCTTGGTATTCTTGAAAATCTAAACCATCGAGCCAAGTCTGTTGAGACACTTTTTTGCCCCTGGTAGCTTACTTTAACCACCTCAAGTTCAGAATTTGCAACCTCCAATTTTTGAAATGTTTTTTTGTGTTCTGCAAATTTTGTTTCATATTTGGCATAGGTGGTGGCTACCTGTTGCTTGAGCTCTGTTCTCAAGTGCCCTGCTGTTAACATAGCAAGGTTGGCATACCACAGGTTTGCCAACTCCATGTACTCTATAAGGTCCCGAATCTGCAGGTCCCAGCTCTTAACTTTCACCTAGTGGGCAAACATGTATGTGTCCAATATGGCCCACCAATCAGTGTGTTGAGCACTGAGAGCATTGATGTGGGCCTTGGCCATATGGATCTTCTTTTCGATGATTTGTTTATACATCCCCACTTGGTCCTGGAAATGCTCCTTTAGCTTCTCATGTCATTTAGCCTCATTCTACCACATGCTTATTTCAATGGCCATCTTCTGATGGATGGTGTGTACCTCCTCCATTGAGAGGGTTTGATTTTCCCTAGCTAAATGGTTCATGGCCTAGTTGACCCTAATTAGTTGTTCTTGCAACTGCTAAAAATTTTCCTCGAGAACATTCTTTTGCTTCCCCATAAAGGTCAACCGAAGGTTGTTAGCAACAAATTTTTTCTTCTCCTCTTGTAAGGCCTTGAGTTCCTTGACGTGCGCATAAGTTTGCGCTTGTGCCATAGAGGCATCCCAATTAGCCTTCTCTTTTTCTTCTGCCACCCTTTTATTCTCTATCAATAATTTATTGAGTTACTCAGTTCTGAAAGTGTCTAGCTGGTCTGCAGAAACAAATTGAGGAGGATCCCACTGCGCTGCTTGCAGGGTCATGAGCCTTTCTTGCAATATTTTCACTTTTTCTTCAGCATGCTCAGCCCTCATCTCTATCATGACTAGCTTCCCCTTGGTGGAAATGAGGTCTGATTGTATTGCTATAACATCATGTGGGATGTCAAATAAGGATGTCATTACCTATCCTTTTTGCAATAATCAATCGAGTACATCCTCATGTTCTGCAAGAGTCATTGAGGTACCAGTCAGAGTTTGAGTATCTCGTGCTCCTATAAGATCTACTAGTGACATAACAAGCACATTAAATGATTCTTTAATGTGGTCTGCAACCACTTCTGCGGCTCCTACTGCATCCTGGTGCTACATGACCACCACCATGGCCCCTTCACCAGTTTCCAACTGCACCTGAAAGGACACAGTATTCCCTAAAATCTATTGTGACCAAGCACTCTCCCCTCCTTCTTTCTAAATGGACACTTCACCCCGCACACAATCTATAGAAATTGTAGGCTGTACAGCATCGTCGATGACGCGGAAGAGAATTACGTCATCATGGAATCCCCAACTAACCATCTCAGTGATGGCCCTAAGATGGCTCATCGATGGTCTGTAATTTTGTGATGGTGATGGTGGTTGATCCTGCTGGTCCGTGCTAGGCCCTACTTCTTGTTGTTGATTGGGTCCCGTGCTTGGAAGTTGGCTGGGCCCTACAAGTTGAGTTGCAGTTGGCCTTGTCATCTATTCTTTTTCTTGTTTCGAACCTAGCATCTCACCAATGATTTTCTTTGCAGCTGGTGGCTTTAGCAATTCGGCATACGAAGCATTTTGGATTTTTTGGAGGACATCATTGGTGTATCCTCTGATACCAGCATGGATTCCTAATAAGACAAGGGAAGGGGCAACGCATACTTCTCTATCTTTCATTCTTCAAACCGCCTTAGGATCTCCATAAAATATAGATGAGGCAGGTTAGCATTAACCTTTCCCATCAACACTACACATCCTCTTGGCGCATATGTTGAAATTCTTTTTAAACCTCTTGTGGGGAAGATGTGATAAGTCCCTATTTTGAAATAAATCTTCTCTTTCATCGTCAACTCCCCATAGGTCTTATCTTCCTTGTCGTATGCCCTGTCTAACCAAACTCGTCACACATCAAGGTCTGATCAGGTAGACAACCAAGCAACCTTTGGCCCTATATTTGAAAGGTTTAATACTTCCGAAATGGCTTGAATAGAGAAATCAACAGTCACACCAAAAATGTTAACCGTGGTGCCTTCTTCTTTGTTGTGCCAAAATTGGTACATTTCCCCTAAGTACCAGGCATTGCTTTCAGAGAGGGTAGGCCACAATGGGGACCCTTTGAGGTGATCCCTAATGGCCTCTAGAGCAAATTCTGTGAAATGTCTAAATTTTAATTCCACCATCATTGCAGTTAATATGGACCTTTCATGGATGGTCTAAACACAATCCTGGGGCAACGTGAGATGTCGTCCCTGTTTAGACATTGTAGCAGCTCCTCCTTCCACCTACCTTAATTATACAATGGCAGGGTCTTCTTGATGCATACTAAATGATTGTTCTTCCTACTTTGCATGTTGCTCAGCAAGAACTTGTGCTTCACCTCTCCTAGGTCGCTTAATCACACCTTGAGTAGGACCTTCCGATTGTCCACGTTTTGGGGCCATTTGCAATAACACGGGGCCAATCATTACTAAGGTTGTTACAAAAGTTAGGTTATATCTTATTGCCTACCTTAATGAATTTTTTTTATCTCAATGTGATGTTAATTGGTAGGAGAAAATGTCCATGAAAGATTATAATATTTAATCCTCTTTACTTAAGTGGCTTCCAAATCTAGTTTCTCAGTATAACTAAGGAGATGAAATTGTTTTTGGCACATTTACATTAATTTTATAACTAATTACCCTTAATAATGTCCTTTGAGCGATAAAAAATTTCAAAAAAATTATGTGCTATTCGACGTGTTCCCCTCCCCCACAACTAAGCTAAACACTCCAGGTTCAAGTAGGTTCAAACAGAATGAAAATCGAAGTACTAGCGAGCGAGTTATGGATATGAAAGAAAGGGACATGCAATCGCGAGTCATAGAGAGAAATTTGAAAAACTTCCCCCACGTAAATAGTTGAAAATGATGTTGATAGGCATAGGGGGATCATGTATATATATATATATATATTTGGATGTGATATCGTGTACGCGATAGCGCGGACACGATATCACGTCGGCCACGATATCGCAACCTATCGAAGTTAGGGAACTTTATAGAATGTATCGAATTTTTAATATTTTTTTGAAATTAAACAATGTAAACTAAGGACATCTGGACTATTGTTAAAGGGTTCCAAGGTAATTCAACTAGTTCTAAAGGCACGAAAATTATGATGGTGTGAAATTTATCAATAAGGACCTCAAATGATAAGGGAGAGAAAAAGGTTATGTGATAATTCATAGGAACATTTGAATTAGAGGGATAGTAATAAGGGAAATAATATCGTTGACAATACACTGAGGGTAATAGATGATGTGCGGAAGATGTGTTATGAGTGCAAATTACAAAAATTACGCAAGTGTGTCCTCCCCAAAGCAGGTTTCAACCTATAATGCCCTTATGTAACCACACCTTAAAATGTTCGTAGGCACTAGAAGGGTTAAATGTAATCCATAGTGGTTCCACAAAACACACATATGTAAGTATCACCAGAATGAGGTAATAATTCTACACTACACAAGACATGAGCTACAATTATATGAACAACGAGATGAGATGGACTATAGAAGGGATTGTAGAGATTGGAACATGAGGTAACTAACCCAGGGCACAATGAATCTTGCATGTAAAGTATGAGTAATGTGTCATTAACTTGTCATTCCAAGATCAGGACCAAGTACATTCCTCTGATCAGTGACATCGCATTATTTCATCTCATGATGAGCGACTTTGAGAGTACCATAACAAGGCATATGATCACTTGGCATTTTGTTCAAGGGAGGAGTGGTTTTTTCTTTGTGGCACTTTCTTTGTTTTTTTTTTAATGCTGAATCGAGAGAAGTTGCCAACCCTCAGGCATGGGTGCATGTCTTTCCAGTGGGACCCCCTAGAACAGCATTGGATTTTTTAGTGCCTTTTGATTACTCTTACTTCCATCTTACGTTAGATCTACAAGGATCTTAGTACAACCATGTTGGATGATAACTCTCACAGATGTCACCAAAGAGAATATGCAAGTCCCCTTGATGTCACACCCTAATCATTCCCTCTTGGTCCATCCTTCTTCATTCTGGGTACAATGAACACAAAATTAATTTTAAGTTTTAAGAATGTCAAGAATATCACTATACCCTCAAACAGAACCTCTTGTTTGTAGAATGGATGACTGGGTGTAATGGGCTCACTGTCCAAATAATTGATCACTCGAGACTCAATAACATAGAACACACCTCAACCAATGAGCCACATGAGTGTTTTATTCATAGATAAGATTACTTATAAAAAAGATAAAAAGACAAAAAGATAAAATGAGAAATTTGAAACACCACTAATTTCGGCCTAGCATTTTCAAATGGAAACGACTCAAGCCCTTTCAAAGTTTTAGAGAAAAAATTTGGCTAAGGCATGGCATTCACACTAAGTTGGGAACTCACGTTGGATGTTGAGTGCTGAAAATTCATGTTGGACATTGTCATCACGCTACAGCATGACCAACTTTCCCAACTCTCAAAGCCTCCAAATCAAGTCAAAACAATCAGATTTTTAGAGGAGTAAATCAATCTTCAAGCTCACCATCGACAACCTCTAGACTTCAGCCTCCAGAATCTTCAGATTTTAAGTCAAAAATTTCAAGTTTTCACAAGTGTTTGTAGGTGATGCTACAGGTTATGTTGTGGTCATGCTGCAACGTGACCACAGTGTGACCTACTCCAAACCACTCAAATCCAAGCTTAGATCCCAGATTCTAGAGTTAAACACATTTGGGCAGCAAATCCAGGCTTCAGAATCCAAAAAATGGTGTCAAAAGATTGAAATTTCCTTACTCACGTTGGAGGTCATGCTAGGCATGAGTACAGCGTGATTGCAGCGTCTACATGTTAGACGATGGGCATGCTAGACGCCAGACAATGCTAGACACACGTTGGAGGTCATGCTGGGTGTGAGTACAGCATGACCATAAATCAACCTACACTGAAGCTCAACTTGACTTGACTCTGAAGGCATATCAATCCACGTTGGAAGCCCTGGTCAAACAAAGATGCCTCGAACAACCTCAAATCGACATCTCGACATTCTGCAGCACTCGATCCATGGTCAAGTGAGCTGGTTGAATTTCTCTTGTTGTATATTTCATTGTAAATCCCCATTTGTGGGCATGTCAGGCCCTCACAATCTAAATTAAATGTACTTTCATGGGCTTGAGTAACCCACGAGTTGTAAAATGCAATGTATTTGTTCAGGAATGTAACTTATCGACACACATCCAACTCGTGCACAACTGTCGAACACACATCCAACTCGTGCACAACTATCCATTGGACACATGTCTCTTGATTTGTTTTCCTGTTAAATCCCAACTGTTGATTCCATTCCTAAACTCTGCACCTAAGCTCGGCCTAGCCCCATAAATACCTTGTCAATTCGCATGAATTAGGGGATTGGCAACTGAAGACATTGGAAATTCTGAGAACATAGAGAACTAGCAATCCTTGGGTGCTCAGCACACCTGACTCCTAGCATCCAAGTGCTTCTCACATACATCACATCACATCATCACCTCACGTCACATCACCCGGGGCTAGGCGTTTGACCTGCCACCCACACGTGTAGCTACGCTTTAACCGATGCATACCTTTTTTTTAAAAGCAATACAATTCAATTCGTCTTGCCAACAAACCATTATTTCTGTTTAATCTATTTTATATCTGACTTACGTTCTATTTACATTCTGCTTGCCTACATTCAATTTACATCCTGTTTATGTTATGCTTATATTCTATTTACGATTTGTTTACATTTTACACACACTTTTTACATTTTAAGACACCGTTTACGATACTCCCAGCACTAGCTGTAGCTTACGCTCAGGGAAGTCCTTGGTTGATTTGCGTGTAGACCATCCAAGGCACTTTGCCTTCGTTCCCTTTTCTAGCTTGCCCTCAAGCAAAGGTAGGGTTGGCTGTGTCTACCCGACGATCTTTCAGTGTCTATTTTCCTTTCAGCCTTACACCAACGATTTAGGTCAGTACAAAATTGAAAAATGAAAAACTGGAAAACAAAAAATTGTAAAATTAAAGAAAATGAAAAATATTTATTAATCCTACTTGTTATCCCTCATAACTAAACAATTGAGCATGGTGAGGATTAATAAATGAAAGATGAGGATCCTTGCATGTTGGAAATATCGAAACTTGGTCATACTTACCCCATTGGAGTTCATACACTTGATTATAGTAAGCATAGTGGGGCAATTTATAAGATGTGGATCCCAGGTAAAGAGTTGACCCACTATGATACTTGAGACCGTAAGATGGTATGCAAGGATTAGAATGTCATCCTCCATGGCTGTATTCATTGGGCTGTATGGTTGTTGGAGTGTTAATTAGTGGACTTGATGAGGTGGCATGAGGCGTTGGGTTCGAGGAGAAGGATGCACCATAGTGTTGGACTTGTGCTGAGTTGGAGAATGTAGTGGCCTTGGAACTATGTTTTCCCTTGCTATGGTCATGTCTAAAGAAGGGATGCCTTTGATCTTGAGGAGATCTCTCACTGCTATTGGCAATAGTATCACAAGTAATGTTCATGGGTTGTTGTTGTGGTGCAGAAACTTCAGGAACAGTTTGGTGGTAATGTAGAAGGATGGAAAGAATGAGAATTTTAAAATTTAGGAGAAGTGTAAGGTACACAAGGTGATGGTTGTGTTGAGGACATGGGTTGATAGTATTGAGGAGAATGATAATGCAGTAATATAGAGTATGTTGACCCAGTTGGGGAAATAGGATGTTGGACTAGATAAGCATTTGGATTTAGATGATATGAAGGGTGTCTCCAGTTTAGGGATGGATTCCCCCATGATTGGGATTGTTGCCACTGTGATCAAACACAATATCTTTGTACAAACTTTGGGTGTAACGTGCTTCCCCAATGTTCATATAAATGTAACAAGATTGGGCATTGGCTCTTGGGCTGATCGTATAGGCAAATGTTGCATTCATACATATGATTGGTAGTTGAGCTCTTATTTTCTTCATCCCTTCTTTTCGATTGTCTAATGATATTTTGTCCTGCTTCTCGGGTTGTCAAAACTCTATCTCCAATAATATTGATATATTCTCCACACCTTTTATGCATCCATTCCAGCATCTTATTGATCTTTGCCTCGACTTCATCTAATGATTATTGTACTGGCAAAGATGGTTCTTCCTCCTTAAGATGGCTTGGTTTCTCCTTTTTATGATTATGGACCTCTGTTAAGTTGAGATTTTGGTCCTATTGATGTTTTTCAACACTCTCCCATCTAGTCATTTCTCCTTCTTCTTTTGCTACCCACTTAATAAATTCTTAGAATCAATGGGTTCATAGTTTGTATAGTTGACCTTGGGCATACATCCCTAGGATCTCTCTTCTTTCATCACAAAGCCCATCGATGATATGGTACATTAGCCTTTCCTCAGAGAACTCATGGCCTGGACAGTTGTTTAACAGTGCATAATATCTTTCTAAGGCCATGTCCAAGGGTTCATGTTGTGCTTGTTTCCACTCTTGGATTTGTTTCCTCAAGGCCGACACTGTTGCGTAGGTTTGATATCTTTCATTAAAGAGTTCTACCATTGTTGGCCAACATCGTATTGAATTTGGTTTTAACGATCTATACCATGCTTTTGCTTAGCCAACGAGTGTCATAGGAAAGAGCTTGAGTTTTTGCCAATCGTTATCAATGTTGTTCCATGCACAAGCATCGTAGAAGGCTTGTAAATGTTGTTGTGGATCTAAGTCATAGCCTCTTGAGAAATTGGAAAAGTTGTTTAAATCGAGCCTGGGTAGGTGGCTCTCTTACGATGCCTACGGGAGATTCGAATAGCCTCTTGTATTTGTGTTAGGCTTGTAGTGGCCAGTAGGGGTTCATCGTCATCGAGTAAGTTATGCTTTCATGTGTTGGGATGATGTTGCCTTCATTTATGTTTATAAGAAATCCCCACCTCAGATTGCATACTCCAATCTTCATTATCATATAATTCGTTGGTTCTCTAATGAATTGCCTCACTAGATGTGGCGTTATCATAGTCTTATAGGAGAGGCATGGTTGTGAAATTGCATGTGAATTTGTATGTGATTTTTTGTAATTATTTCTTCCTAAAATATATATCGTTAATTCCTATACAGTGATCTTGTATGATATAACTAATCTAGATAACTAGCATTGTCCTCGGCAATGGCGCTAATGATGAGTGGCGAGGTACCCCTACACTCAACCATACGAATATGAGCACTTCACGCACGATCCTGTTTGAACTCTGCAGATGGACTAGTTGTGGTATCTAGATAGTTACTCATAGATCGCAGTTCATTGTCTTCCCACCTGGACTAGTATTAGCTTTGTCACGTATGGTTTAGTCCAAAGTGAGGTGTATGATGTGTTCCTACACTAATGCTACTCCTGGGTATGATGGGAAATAATGTCAACTAAGCTAGGAGAGAGAGAGTGGGAGAGAATCTAAACTAGCCTAAGTGCAATGAGCATCTGTTCTTTAATCATCTGTACACATCTTGGACCTCATACACAACTACCACTGGGATTACCAAGCGCATGGCCTAGGTACGCTACTGGGTTACCAAGTAGTCACACTTAAATGCTCGTGATTAAGTCGTACTCATTTCGCATTACTAGGAGATAAGGGTAGAGAGATATTAACTAAGAAAGCAATAAATAACAATAACAATTAAATAATTAAGCTAAGTGGATACTACAATGATGAAGTAATATCGATCTTTATTGTCAGTCATGTGCGTGTCCAAGTATGTCACACTCGAATAAGGATGTCGTACAATTACAATCATCACATTGCATGCATGCACTGGGAGAAAGGGTTGAGAGGAAAAACTGACAAAAAGTTCCTACCTTAATACTAAAACTAGATTTTAAACCAAATTTGCCTACCTCTTATTTATAGATGAGGAGACAGGCCACGATATCGCGTATCTAATATCACGTCTAGGCTGTGATATCACAGCCAACAATTCATGACTCATTACATGATGAAACGAAGAATCACGGCATCTCCAAAGTTGCAAAGGTTTGTGTGATGGTAATTTTTATTATCTCAATAACAATTTTCAATTTTATGAATTCCAAGAGAAGTCAATTTCCTTTCAAGTGCTCTCACAAGGAAATTAAAAAGGTATATGTTTTGATCCTCATCATCGTAATCAGCTAAAATTATCTCAAGAGATAAATGGATAGATTGACCTTTGAACACTCTAGAAGCCATAGTAGAATGATGCCGAAGGATCCACCATTGCTTTCCACAAGATGCCACAAATAATGTATCTAGGCTGTATCCTAATTTAGATTTCTTTGTCAATATGGCCAGTAGAATAAATTGCTTAGTAAACAATGTAAAGTGGAGCCAACTTGAGTTAAAGTTATTGTTGCATCTGCAAAAGGAAAAGGCACTAGACAACATCCTACTAACTTGTCAATAGTTGTTCACTAATCAGATAACTTGTAACTATCTGACAACTTTGCTAGAATGAAATGGCTGGGAGAATGCACTTTGCCAAACTTTTCAACGCATCAACCTTTATCAAGTTGTGACCATGTATTAGAATAAATGTATCATGGAGAGACCACCGTCATTCAAAGATTCTCAATTATCGTTAGAGGGTGCCACGACACCAACAATAATGCTGGAAGAAATAGCAAAGCTAATAAGGACATGTCACAACTACCAAGTATCCAGATCCAAGATGTGTAGTATGCACCAAGCAATTTTAAAGACTCTTTAAATAGCAAGCATGTAATAATGATGTAAATATGATGTAACTTCATCTTTATCTTCTCCTTATTCTTTTGTTGTTGATATTCCCTCTCCCATTCTATTTAAGGAGATCCCTTCCATTATAAATCATGAGTGTTTGAGGTTGCAATAGAATTGCTTGAGCCTACCTTCAAGGTTCAATTTTCACAATACATTGAGTAAGTTACTGTGAAGTGTCCTTAAGTGGATACAACCCTTGTTTAGCCTAATACATGTTAGTCTAAATAAGTTCTAGCAAACAGCACACCAGGCTAGCTTCATTGTTAGCTGTGTAGCTTTCCAAATGCTACACGGTGCCTCTAGGAAGTGTTCATAATAAGCTTAAGTGCTCATCATGTTAATTGTCCATTTGTTATGATGACTTTCAAGATGCCTATTGAGGCATAGCTAGTACCCATTAAATAATAGTATTTTTCAGTAACAACTAACCTTTCTTCTACAGATTTTGCCACTAGTTTTTCAACGCAGTAGCATACTCCTTTTGAAAGCTGTTAGGTTGATTGATAGAGCCAAAGGCAAGGACTGAATTTGCCAAGGCTCTAATATCATTTTGGGGTATCATCCATCCAACATCATGTTCAACCTTGAGGTATGCCTCAATCTAGTCATGATATTCCCTAGGCATCTTGAAAGCCATCATAACAAATAGCCAACCAACATGATGAGTACTTAAGCTTATTACAAACACTTCCTAGAGGTACCTTATAGCACTTGAAAAGCTGCATAGCTAACAGTGAAGCTAGCCTAGCATGCCATTTGCTAGAACTTTTTCAAGCTAATGTGTATTAGGCTAAACAAGGGTCGTATCCACTTAAGGACACTTCACAATAACTTACTCAAAGTATTGTGCAAATTGAACCTTGAAGGTAGGCTCAAGCAATTCTATTGCAACCTTAAACACTCATGATTTACAATGGCATGGGTCTCCTACTTAAATAGAATGGGAGAGGAAATATCGATAACAAAAGAATAAGAAAAAGATAGAGATGAAGTTACATCATATCTACATCATTATTACATGCATGCAATTTAAAGAGCCTTTAAAATTGCTCATTACACACTACACATCTTGGATTTGGACAATTGGCAATTATGACATGTCCTTATCAGCTTTGCTATTTCTTTCAACATTATTACTAGCATTGTGGCATCATCTAGAAATAATTGAGAATCTTCTAGCAGTGGTGGTCTCTCCATGACACATTCATTCTAATACAAGGTCACAACTTGATAAAGGTTGATGTGTTGAAAAGTCTAGCAAAGCATATTCTCCTAGCCATCCCATTCTAGTAGAGTTGTCAAATAGTTATGGGCTATCTGATTGGTGAACAGCTATCAACGAGTTAGTAGGATGTTGTCTAACACCTTTTTCTTTTGCAAATGCAATAACTTTAACTTGAGTCAACTCCATCTTAGATTGTTTACTAAGCAATCTATTGTACTAGCCATATTGAAAAAGAAATCTAAATTGGAATACAACTTGGATACACTATTTGTGGCATCTTGTGGAAAGCAATGGTTGATCCTCTAGCACCATTCTACTCTGGCTTCTAGAGTGTTCAAAGGTCAATCTATCCATTGATCTCCTAGGATGATTTCAACTAATGGCAATGACAATGATGAGGCTCGAAATATATAACTTTTTAATTTCCTTGTGAGAGCATTTAGAAGGCAATTGACTTCTCTGAAAATCCTTTTAATTGAAAATTGATATTGAATAGTAAAAATTGCCACCACGCAAACCTTTGCAACTTTAGAGATGCCATGATTCTTCATTTTATCAGAGTTGCTAAGTTAAATGAATCTATCCTTAGAATAAAGGGTTCTTCAATTAAGTAAGGATGAAATTTCTCTAATCCCTTTATTGTAGCAAGGATCTTTTTTTTTTGCAGGCCAATAGTTTAGCTCATTTTTAGCAAAACATCTAGAAGCATACACAAACATTTTCTTCATCTTTTGTAGCTCCTATCTTTAATAGCACCGTTGCCTAGGCATCATAATTGGCATCAATATTGAGAATGTATGGACCCTTAAAAATCAGTTCTAAGGTTGAAAACCTGTTGCATTCCTTTAATTACTTCACTTATTTTGTGGCTTCTTTACTCCATTTGAAAGGAGTGGAGTTCTTGCATTTTCTAATTTGCATAGTTTCATCAGACAAATGAGAGATGTGTCTGGCAACATAGCTTAAGCAACCTAAGAATCTTAGGCACTATTCTCTATATTACAATTGTTCAGGAAATTGAGAAATCTTCTGCAATACATGAGGTTGCATATGTATTTTTCCTCCCTTGATGATTACTTCCAAAACTTCTATTTCATTCTTACACAGCTAAAACTTTTTCAGATTAGCTAAAAGTCTTATCCAATGTTTAAAACATACTTCTACAAACTCCTTAAGATGCTCATAATGATCTTCAAGATTATCAAAATAGATTTTAAAAAATCATCTATGTAGTTTGCCACAAAGTCTTTCATCTTATCAAAAACAACATCAATCCTACATTGAAACTAGGCAAGAGCATTTTTCAAACTGAACAGCATTACTAACCATTTATATAATCCTCCCAGAGTGCTAAATGCCATCTTATGAATGTCTTCTTTAGTGATCTTAATTTGATGATTGTAACGACCAAAAACGTTGGTGGCTGGAACACCAAAAGGTTTGCGAGTGTATAGCCTAACCCCGCATCCATGCGAGGCCCTTGCTAAAGACGAAGACAGGGTGCTCTAAACGGTCTTGTCGATCAAACATAGACTTTGCCAATTACAACCGAGGTGATGAGTGCAACTAGGGGTGACGTGGTTAACCAAAAATGCAAATGCAAACATCATGAAACGATGCTAAGTGTCAAAGCGGTGTTTCGCAGTGCTAAGTGTAAAGCATAGCTATGGAATGGGGGTGAGCATAGCTAAGGGTTTCGACTGAAACAAGGGTGTCAACCTACAAAGACTACTGCCCAAGCGTAGTACAACATGATGATGCATGAAAAAATGCAAAATGATGCAAGAAAAATGTAAGAAAATGCTAGAAATAGGAGAGAGAAATGGAACACTACCCCAAATGAGAGCGTAGTTAACTCCAAAAGAGTCTTAGAAGGTACACAATGTATAGTAGGCATAGTGGGAGCATAGTCACAATCTCAATGGTTTTAGGCCGTGAAGTCTAGCGCTCTTTGTGATGAATCGTGTTTACCAAGTTGGCTACCGTAGTGTACCATGTGATGTTCTGTAAGGCTGCAATGGGACCACAGTGTACCATGCGGTGCAACTATGCCTCTTTGCCGATGTGGTGTGCTCTAGGTCTCGTTCACCCACAAAGCTAACTACCAAGATGCCAAAATGCCAAATGCCAAATGAAAGTGTCAATTGCCAACCCCTAAAACGTTGGGGGTCCAAGGGTATTTATAGAACTAATATTAACCCAAAATGTGGATCAAGCACCATGTGGTGGTGGAGTAGGTGGGGCTATGCTGTAGGGTAGTTGGGGAGAGCGTAGCACTGACGCTTAGAGAAATTCACTGAAGTTGATGTCCCTATGCAGGTTACGCTAGCTATCCTCTAGAGCGTAGCACCAGAAACTAGAAAATTTGCCAATCTGTTTCTTTCATCCCAAGCTAGCTTGATAGCATCTAGCTTGATACTTAGGCAAACTAGCCACTAAGGTGCTAGCTATGCTCTAGAGCGTAGCAAGGGCAATGAGAGCATAGCACAACACTTAGAAAAGTTCTACAAAACTGGTTATTTGTGTGTTGATTATGCTGTCTATGCTCTAGAGCGTAGCAGCTACAATGTAGAGCATGGTAGCTATAGTGGAGAGTGTAGCAACTACAATGATATATCAACTTGCAATCAAACTTGTTGAAAACATTCTTTATAGCTACCCTTTAAATTTGTTCTTCTTTATTTGGTAATGGCCATTTGATGTCAATTGTTACTACATTTAATGGGAGGTAGTTGATCACCATCCTTTCCTTTCCTCACTTTACTTCAGCATGGTTTCTGACCACAAAGCAAGTACAAGAATAGTTAGAGGTGGAAATTCTAATTAGCCCTTTCTTTACAAACTCAACCACCTGATTTTCTACTTCAATTTCATCCATTCTATTCATTGGGATGATCTTGCTTTAGATTGATATGGGATGCATTGTAGGAATGTAGGCTTCAAAACTATCCTTTGACCAAAACTCTAACTAGTGTTCATAGCAACACTTCTTCAATAATTCTTGAATTTCTTTGATTGCATTCAATCTCATACCTTGAAACTTCAACATCTTCTACACCTGTTGATACTTCGACCTACTATTATCTTGCTTGACTTCATGTTTCATAATTTGTGTTAGTGATGGATTCTTAGTATAAAATCTTGATTGCTTAAACTGTGACTTTCCTAACTCAAGAGGAAACCCCTGGAATTGTGAGCTTCTGATCTTCCATTCTCATGACTACAAATTTTTTCCAATGGTGTACGAAGAGAAGTGATTCATAAAATTAGCTCTGAGTCCAATATCAAAACCTTCATCACTAATTTACACAAAATATGTTTCTCTAATGAGTTTATCATTGATTTTGACAAGGATGTCTAGAGCAAATTTATTTATATGTTTCATACAAAACATGATAATCAATTGCCAATGGCGTCCAGTAATTCCTCTAAATTCTAGCAACTTGTGAGAGACAATTCTTTCAGGTGTGAAAGATTTCCAATACATGTTGGAATCACTTTTAGATTCAAGCAACAATCAAGGCTTAGAACTTCCATACTTGAAAGACTACCTATAACACCGTCAGGTAGCCATTGTAGATTTACACAGCTCTAGAGCTCCAGAGTCTTAAAGTATTGAGATACTCAAGATTACCCATGGATTGTGTCAAGTCTTGTAAATTATAGAAGCCCATTAAAGACAATTCCTACATTTGTGGTAGCATATGGCTGTCAGATACCTGCCATTGTAGAAAATGATTGGCTATTAGCTCAACATCACTTAATTGAGGAGATGCATGATTTGAAACCAAATCTGCAGCATCTCTGTTTTCTCTTTTCAGTTAAGTGCCTTAGCTAACCTTACCCACGAACCATCTGAAATGTTGTTGTTGAGTAGCTTGGCCATGCCACTTTGGATTTTTCCAACAATCAATGTTTTACTACTCTGCGCCACTGATGTGTTCACAAGAAGAATATGTGATCTCCATATTATCCTCCTTGTGCCTTTAGATATAGAGGTCATGGATGCGTTGTAGCTGTTGAAACTGCTTTACTAAGAACCTTAATTTGTTACGCCCATCCACTTGTAGCTTAAGTAAGTTCATCAAGCCTCCAAATGATTTAAGTAGCGCTTCCAAACCATTGCAATGTACGATCTTCTAGTCTTCTAACTAGTGCAGATGTCCAAATGACTCTCGCAAGCATTCCATGTCTACGCACACATAGATATTCAATTTTGTTAGTCACAACAGTTTACCAAATGACTCAAGCAAGCATTGCAAGGCTAGGTACCAATACAACTCCAATTCTTGTGATTGCAACAATTTACCAAAAAATTCTACTAATGACTTTATTTTGAAACAGTCCATCATCTTTAAGGTACATAAGCTTCTCAGATCTTCAAATGTCTTCGACACCAATAATAAGGCATTGCATTGTATCAGCTAAAGATGTTTCAATGGTTGAAGTTGGCCAAAGCTATCTGGAATACTTTCCAAAGATGTATATTTTTGGAGTTCTATGCAAGATAACTGCTTAAACTTTGATGTAAATTTTAGAAGCCTCTTAAAGTTTATGCAATTTGATAGACTAAGTTGTCTTAAATTTATCGAAGGCTCCTATTCAATTTCAGTATAGGGTATTTTGTTTTTGATAAGGATGGAATATTGGAAAACAATATAAACATTTTGTTTCGGAAACAAAAGTCTATAATTTATACATTGAATCTCACCTCCTTTGTATGATGTTCCCATTATAAAGCCAGCCTTTCACCAAATAGTTGCAGGTTTTCACAATCTTTAGGTAGAGTCTTTCAAGGACATATTTGTATGGAAAATCAATCCATGTCAAAGTCTCTTAATAACTTGAAAAGATCACCTTTGGTGACCATATTAAAATATATATATATAAACACTAATGTTATCACCTTTCATAATCAAAATCTCAAATTATCCAAAAAAATTTTAAAATAAAGAACACATATTTCTAAGATATATTTAATTTAACAATCAATACCTTCAATACAATATCTTCAATACAAGGACCTTGAAGGATTAAAAATTCCAAAGATGACAATTTCCTAAAGGCATCAGTAAACCATGGACATCCATCATTAAGCTAAACCTCTTTCATGAGTGGCGAGGTACCCCTACACTCAACCATACGAATACGAGCGTTACACACGTGATCCGGTCGAACTCCACAGACTAAGTGCCTACACACCTCATGGAACACTTAAGGTTATTCGTTTGTGGTCTTCCCAGACTTGTATTTGTCACGGTTGTATGGTTAAGTAAGTCTGAGGTATATGATTTTTATATCTTTTCTATTTTATCTCCTATGCTAATGAGGTGAAGGATGAAGAGACTAATTAACTAACTAACTAATCCTTAATCAACCTAGCATCAGTATCCATTCCCACTTACCGTTCACACTCTGAACCAATGCAACCTTGGTTACCAAACACTATTCGTTACTGGGATCACCAAGCGTAACGCACGTGCTCGAAGCGGTCGTACTAAATGCACTTAACTAGGAGAAGGGTTGAGAGAGATTTAATTAACTAATAAAACATTTAAATGATAAACAATAAATAACAATAAGTAAAATCCTATTCAGCCTATTCCATGCACTACAAGGTTTATCTAAGAAGTTCATCTTTATTTCCATACACAAACTTGTGTTCAAGTATAATATTTGCTCGAATAAAGATCCGTTCACTTTGGAGCTCCTACTGCGGGCACATGGAAATTATTCTATCTCTGGAGAGGTAAAACTGCCACAGTTTTGCTATGGTCTAGGCCTAAAATGAGAAACAAGGGAGAGCCGCCTCTTATTTATAGATTTGACGACGCACTGCAATATCGCGTATGCGATATCATAGGGGAAGACGTGATATCGTGTACACAATATCTTAGGGGATGCAATATTGCAGCAGAAGCGATATCGCATCCCATCATACCCCCATGATTGAATAAAAACTTGTCCTCAAGTTCCTTACAAAATATTGGGACAGTATGGGATTACTGACTCAAATGGAACTAATGGTGAATGGGATGACATGTGAACGGATCATCATTACAAGACAAGACAAAACTGGTGTTCATGACAACAAGAGTGAACACCTTATACATTTGACATCAGGCCTTATTTGGCAACTAAGAAAGAGAAAAAAAAAGTTTTGCTGCTACCAACGCCAAGATTACGTCTTTCATTGTCCATCCATAAGCGTGCCATCCATCTCGTTCTTTGCATAGCTGCTTCAACACCACTCCATTCCAAGTGTTCCTTCCAGATCCAATCCGTTGTTGCATGATTATCATCTAAACACACAACACAGTCTTTATATTAGCAAGGGTAAATGAATCATAATGAAGTTGATACCTTGCTTCGGTGAAAGGTCCATAGGCTGAGTTGTGGTATGGCTAATACGGATCTGGAGATATCATAGTGGTGACTACTGAAGGTGTAGGGGTTAGGAGAAAATCGAAAAAATTTGGGTTTGGACCCCCATGACTAAGAGCGAACCTTCGGTAGCGATAGAATGGAGAAAGAATAAAGAGCAAGAAAGATGGAGAAAAAGAGACAACTATAACATCGATGAAATGGATGTCAAGATGGAAATGAACAAAACAGAGTGGATTGCAAAAATGTTAAGGGAAAGAATTTAACTAGTGCACCAAATAGGAATGTCAGTGGGTCCTCCCCAAAGCAGGCTCATGCCCTTAATGCTCTGACAAACCCACATTCAAAGAGTTCGTAGGCTCTGGGAATGTCATTTGGAACAAGAGTTAAAGTCTTAACCACAAGAATTTACCAAAAATAAAACGATGCATCAACCAAAATATACACTAATGATACAACCGATAATGAGGCAAACAATGGAGAGAAGGATGGAGAGAAGAGAATGGAATGGAATCCCAAGAACAAGGTGGTTTACAACACCTTGTGTATTTTATGGTTAATGTGACTTAATAGATTCCATTCCAAGTATGGCCTTAAACAAACCACATCCAGTGACTTCGCATTAATGCATTCAGCCAATCCATCTCCTTGAAGTAACAAGAATGCCTTCCCAAAGAGCCACCACCATTCTGACGAAACAAAGGAGCAGAGAATGGGAAGCGAGAAGGGCCTTAGTTAGAGGGAACATTTTTATTTTAGTTCCATAACTAGTGCTTATAGCCTAAATCATTATTTCGTCTAAGGGGTGTGCTTTGAATTCTCACTTTTTTTTTTCTTTTTTTTTTGTTGTTATGTGTTTATATGTGAGAACCACACCATGCAAAGACTTTATTATTTTTATTTGCTCAGCTTCCCTATAATTGAGTAACGTCGAAATGGTAAGAAAAACTCAAGAAGAACACATTCAAGCACCCAAGAGAATGGCCAACACAAATGCATCAAGTTCCCTTGAAGTCACACCCTTTTCAATCTTTAAGTCCTTCCTTAGTTTGAGAAATGCGCAGTCATTTATTCATTGCAGTTCTTATTTAGAAAAGGACTGTACATTTCCAAGCCAAGAGAGACCATAGAAATTTGTGAATGTATGGATGAAGTGGACTCATTGCCTGTCATATCAAAAGAACCATACCTTAGTATCAACATCATAACTTAAAGGTAAAAACCAAACATTAGCAATCAATAGAAAAATAGTTCATACCCTTTTTGGAATACTTATTGGATGACAAACTTAACAAAATGGATAACACACACACAAAGAAATGAAAAAGGTATAAATGATGTTGTAAAATAAAAACAAGAAAAGTTAAAGAAATTTGTAAAACAAAAACATGTAAAACAAAAAGCTTAAAAGAACTAAGGGCCCCAAATGATTAACATAGGTGGCCATCTCCCCCATGACTGAATGGAAAGGGAGAGATCCGAAATAACAAGTGCTTGTTTGAATTTCTTAGAAGTGTCCAACTTTTCCCAACTGATGTTTTCAGGTTAAGGGGTGGAAGTCGACAACGCTCATACTCCAATGTATCTATGCCTTCGTTATGGACATGAGTTGTTCCCCCAGTTCGTTCCATGCATGTTGGTGGGTTGCTCTTTCAATTAGCTGTCAACCACGGGGTATTCACTTGTTGTGTGGTTGCTACATACAGGCACCTTTGTATCATAGTTTCTAGGGCACACCAGTTGCATGTAGGAGATGCTGAGCATTCCTCCATGTCATCACCTAATGAGTCACTGTATGTGATGCATGAAACTTTCTCCTTCTCGATCTTTCTATAAATTTTTACCTTAGATATTTTCAAGGAAAGATCGCAGATTCCTAGGCATATGTCTATCGTACTTAGCCATGTCCTTCCCATTATAATTGGGAAGTCCTCTTTGTTGCTGTTGACTTCTATCATTAGGAAATCGGCTGGGTATGACCAACCACACACAGTGGTACTGATGTCCTCCACCAATCCCAAGGGAATGGTGATGGACTGGTTAGCCAGCTCTAGTTAAATGTTGCTCTTCTTTAGTGGAGGCAGGTTCTAGGATTTATACATTTCTCGTAAAATTAAGTTGACTTCGGAACCTGAGTTAAGAAGAGCCTTATAAGGTTCATTCTCAGCGACTTGGAGGTAGATTAAGGGACTTCTAGGGTTAGAGAGTTTCCTAGGAAGGTGGCCTACCTTGATCTAGTCGATAACGGTATGTGCTAACATAACCGTATGTGTTAAGCTTTGTTGTTAGTTTGAAGGGAGCTCCGAAGCCTTATGTGTTGGAGGAGCGTACACAGACTCAACCGCTTGTGGTTGTGAGAGCTTATGTGGGCTTTTGGCTCTAAAGAAAGGTCTTCTCTTCTTGCGGTTGTCAGAACCAGCAGCAGGTTGAAGGTTTATAGCTCTCGTAGCATTACATTGCTGCAGTTGAGTGGGGAGTTCCCCTTGCATTGTTGGAGCGAGAGGTAGTGGAACTATCGACGTAAGAGAGGCGGATGGATTCGGAGGATGGTAGGCATGTGGTGTGTCTCCCGGAGGAGAAGGAGTCCTTCTAAAATATTCTCGAATTTGGTAGTGACGTTGTGGAGTTGTATGATCCATAAAGTCACTTGGAGAAACCGGCTGCTACTACATGTAATAGCCATAAGGATCTAGTTGCTGGTAAGGGTATTGTTGTCTAGGCGGTGGCATCCCCCATGACTATGGATGTTGCCACTGCTGATGTTGCCCGATAGGTTGTGGCAGAGTTCCACTTGGATAATATGTTAACGGTTGGTGGAACTGCCTCGGGTTACCTTGGGGATAAGGTAACCTCTAGGGTGCCTACCGTCTGTTAAGTCTTGGGTTGAGTGCATACACCCCAGAATTTTGTAGATGTGAGATTATTAGGCAACATCCCTTAGGATGGTCATATTGGCAGATCTCACATCCACCGTCATTGTCTGTGTCAGAATTCACAACCTCATCTGTGATAGTCATTTTTCCCTTACCCTTGTCATGTGCATGGCCTGAATCTCTCCGCTTTTTCTTGTCATGGTCACTACTTCGTTCCTTAGAATCCTCTATGACTTTTAAAATAGTTTTAAACCTACTGTCTATGGAGTCCCACATTTGATCTACCTTAGCCGACACTTCTGTTGTTAATTTCTGAAGCAGCAAGTTTTTTCTATTCACCAACTCTTCGAGTGGGACTCATCCTCTTCATCGTAGAATCTCACTCCCTTCTTTCGAAGAAAATGATCATGGTTATGCTCTTTTGTGCTTTCTCTTTTCCGTAGCTCCCCTTCTTCTTTAGCTACTTGCTCCAACAATCGATGAATTTCATGAGATCTAAGTTCAGATAATCTCCCTTGGGCATATGTCCCAAGGGTTCTCCTAGTTTCTTATCTTAGCCCATCTACAAGGTGGCGGAGTTGATCCTGCTGTGCGTAACCATGGCACGGGCAATGATGTAGTAATGCATAATATCAGCCCATGGCAACATCCAAGGGTTCATGGTTACCCTGCTTCCATCATTGGATCTGCTTACGCAAGTTAGACACTCTAAAGTATGCTTGATATTTATCGTTGAAGAGTTCTAACATCATACTCCACCTCCTAATGGTTTCCAATTCTAAGAATTGGTACCAACTCTCTGCTTCTTTTATAAGTGTCCTAGGGAACAACTTTAACTTCTACCACTTGTTTTCAATATTTGCAAGGCGCAGGCATCATGAAATACCTATAAATGATTTTGCGGATCAACGTTGTATCCCCCTTCGAAGCGTGGGATATTGTTCATATCTAATTTCTTGATCCGACTGTCCTTTTGATGCCTTGTAGGTATTCTCACTACCTCTGTAATATCTAACATACTTCGAGTGGTAAGTAGCGGGTTGTCATGATCATCTCTCTCATGATGTCTATGATGCCTACGTGGTTCCCTACTTTCCCTTCTACCATGCCTAAACTCTCTAGACTGCCCTTGTCCTCGCTCTCGACTCTCTCGTCGAGGTCTCTCATTTCGCTTACCCTTATCCTCACCGTTATGCTCTTGATGACTATGCCCTGATGTGGAAGGAGATGGTGAATGGTGTGATGAAGGGGAAGAAGAAGGAGAACCATCGCCATAACGATGTTTCTTACCTTCTCTTCGATGGCTATGGCCCCGATCGTGATGACGATCAGAATGCCCGTCCTTGTCATGTGTTTTTGTTTCCTCGGTGAACAGTTGGTGTTCATGGGGATCAGAACCAGGGTTGTGTATCGTGGAGCATAGGTTCTGATACCCCACCTCCTCACTTTCGTTAAGAGGGGAAACATCATTTGATGGAGAACCTATTATGATTGGTTCACCATCTCTTATTTCGCTTAGGACGTGCGGGACCCCTTTGCCCTTCAACAATGTATGGTGGCTCTCCTGCCTCGAGTTCCTTAGATGTTGCATTGTTGTGGGATGGTAATCCCTCATGTCATAATTTTCTGCAACGCATTCAGTGTATAATTCCGTCATGCCTATCTGTGCAAGAGCACGAAGGAGCATGTTAGGGACTACCTGATTTGGCGGTAACACTATGTTACCTTGCAAGTCTCTCCAACGCAGTTGTTCATCCTGATGGAGGATAAAGGTAAAATCGGGTATGTACTCATCGTGATGAGTATATACCACCTAATACTATTGAGGAACTGGTGGTTCTCAGTTATGCATGTTGGACTGCCGACTATTTCTTGTATGATCCCTAGGCAGTGAAGTGCTTTTGTTAGAAGAAGAAGACATTGTGTCTTATTCGGTGTGCTGATTAACCGTTATATAATTTTTTGTTTAATTAACCCTAAGGGTTCGTTTAAGCTCCCAACGATGTGGATAATTTTCTATGTTCTACTTAGCGCACAAACAACTTAATCCCCAGCAATGGTGCCAATGATGAGTGGCAAGGTACCCCTACACTCAACCATATGAATACGAGTGTTACACACGCGATCCGGTCAAACTCCGCAGACTAAGTTCCTACACGCCTCATGGAATATTTAAGGTTAATCATTCGTTGTCTTCCCAAACTTACTTGTATTTGTCATAGTTGTATGGTTAAGTAAGTCTGAGGTATATGATTTTTATATCTTTTCTGTTTTATCTCCTATGCTAATGAGGTGAAGGGTGAAGAGACTAATTAACTAACTTTAACTAACTAACTAAGCCTTAATTAACCTAGCATCAGTATCTATTCCCACTTACCGTTCACACCCTAAACCAATGCAACCTTGGTTACCAAACGCTATTCGTTACTGGGATCACCAAGCGTAATGCACGTGCTCGAAGCGGTCGTACTGAATGCACTTAACTAAGAGAAGGGTTGAGAGAGATTTAATTAGCTAATAAAGCATTTAAATGATAAACAATAAATAACAATAAGTAAAATCCTATTTAGCCTATTCCATGCACGGGCAAAGTTTATCCAAGAAGTTCGTCTTTATTTCTGTACACAAACTTGTGTTCAGGTACAATATTTGCTCGAATAAAGATCCGTTCACTTTGGAGCTCCTACTGCGGGCACATGGAAATTATTTTATCTCTGGAGAGGTAAAACTACCAGAGTTTCACTATGGTCTAAGCCTAGAATGAGAAACAAGGGAGAGCCGCCTTTGATTTATAGATTTGGCGACGCACTACGATATCGCGTACGCGATATCGCAGGGAAAGACGTGATATCGCAGGAGATGCGATATCGCAGCCCATGCAATATCACGTCCCATCACTCTTGAAACTAAGTTTAATGCTTTCACCTTATTAGTTCCTTGAAATTAATAGACATTGCTCACATGTTATTTCCTTAGCACATTGATGAGCAACAAAGTACCCCTACACCTAACCATACGAATCACAAGCATTCACACAAAATCCAGTTGAACTCCGTGGATGGGATTAATTGTGCATTTAGAACGTTATGCCTTAATCGCAATTCATTGTCTTTCCATTTGGACTAATGGTAGCTTTGTCACATATGGTTTAGTCCAAAGTGAGGCATATGATGATTGATGTTGTCTAGTCCTAAGCTACTCCTAATTATAATAAAGAAATAAATTAATTAAGCTAATTAGCAATGGAAAGTAAAATCTAAACTAGCCTACATGCAATGAGTATATGTTCCTAACCATCCGCACACACCTTGAACTTCGTGTAACTACCACTGGGACTTCCAAGCATACGTCACTGGGCTTACTAAACAATACACTACTGGGTTACCAAGTAATTACACTTAAGCACTCACGATTAGTCATACTCATTCGACTTAACAACAATAATAATAAAGAGTAATAAATGAAAACATTAACTTAGGAAAACAGAAAACATTGAAGCAATTAAAAACAATAATAAATCTAAGTGGATGCTGCAACGATGAAGTAATCTCGATCTTTATTACTAGTTATGTAATGCATCCAAGTATGTCACACTCGAATAAGGATGTCGTACAATCACTTAACATCACACTGTGGGCATGCATTAGAAAACAAACTAACAAAATTCTGATTACTCTGAAATCTATGAAAAATCTATCTAAAATTTATATCCAACCATGCACTCAAGTGTGGTATTTATAGGCTAGCATGGAAGGGACAATATCGGATGCTCAACATCGGAGGTTGTGCCCAGATATCAAATACCCGACATCACGGCCTTGATATCAGATATCGCAGCCCTGCAAAACATGACTCATCATACATAAATAAGCATTAGCTTGGGAAAGATGGAAACTACAATATACTATTCAATTTACATAAGCTTGAAAAAAGAAAAATCCAAATACCATAGAATCAATAACAATCCTACCATTTCATTGTCAAATAACATATTTTTGATGTCTGAAGGATGCCACACGCAGCTACAATAGCCAAGACATGAAACTTCATCTTGAACTATGCTCCTCCCCAAGTCCACAAGTAAATCATGCATCTTTAAAAGACCATGCTCTACCTCAATTAAATTCTTCTTCTTTAATGTATCAAGAGCAAGTAAAACCTCTAATTTACCTTCTTCATCGTCACATTGTCGAAGTTGAACCAAAAGGTCTTCCTTCTCCCAAATAAAAAAAGTGGCCACATGTAAGAACAGAGATTTTTCCAACTGCTTATCAAGATTGTTGTAGTTTATTTTTAATATTTTCTGCAGATCAAGGTGCAATGAATTTTTTATAGAATTCCATAAGTTTTTCCAAAATTTAATCTTTCTCTGTAAACTTGTCTACCAAGCAAAGTCAATGCTAACAATATGCCATGACATTTTTCAAGAATATTTTTTTATCAGCTCATCAAATTCACTCCTTACATTCTCAATTCCTCCAAATGCATACCAGCAAAATAATTCATTTGAGATATAGAAGTCTAAATTTGAGATTTCCAATAAAATCAAATTTTGAGAGTACCAACCAAGTCTTGGGTCATGCTTTAAAATTGACTTTTCCCTGATTGTTACAATAATAACGCTCCTAGGATTCAACCAAACATCATCTTCAATAAACATTGTACTCGGTGGAATTGTACTGTCAATATTATCTAATACCACTAAAATTTCTGTATTTGCAATCTCTCTTTTAAAACTTTCTTTCCTTCCATTCTCATCTTGCATCATATCTAAGCAGCTTAGTGATAAGCTGTTGGTGGACTTCGTTTACACCATATTTCTCTACCAGTCCTCTTACATCTTCAATAAAACAACATACCAGTCCTCTTACATCTTCAATAAAACAACACCTCTCTTCATAGTGAGGGCAAATCTGTGCAAAAACAGTTTTCCCTATGCCTTCAATACCACTTATTTCCACTGAAATCACGCCACACTTGTTTTGACGGCATTTCATTATATCATGCTTCACTCTGAGTAATTCTTGGTGTCTTCCAACTACGTTGCTGGGAATAGCCAGTAACCCAATATCTAGTTCCTCCAATATCTTGTTAACAATTACCCTACAGCATTCGCTGGATAAAAAGGCAATTGAAGGAGAGAAGTTTAATCGATTTAGATTTTGAAGAACCTTTCTTGTCATCACCTGACAATTAAGAAGTAAATGCTTGATAATATGAGATCAACTTTGATTCCGAACAGCATGTATGGATTTAAAATAGTTGTTAAAGAATACTGGGTATTTGTTAAACTATGAAAATAACTATTTATCTAGTTGCGTAAGTAATGATAACTACCTTAAAAGATAAAAAATTAATTCAGTACATGTTTCTATTTAGCGCGGATCCAGCAACATTTAATTTTGAAATGGTGCTATAATTTAATATAATTTATTGCTAGTAAATTGAAAATACCGGCCAAGTTTGCTACCCTGAAAGAAAAAATAATAAGGACCTACTATAAACCCAGGCATCTATGAAGAAGCCTAAAACTACTTTTGAAATCAAATTGTCTTGAACATCACAAGATCAGTCAGCATTCATAATGATCCAAAAATAAGCACATTCAAACCAAAACGTTAAGGGGTTAAAAATCACTCACCCTTTACCTGCCTCTCCCTTGATTTCACCAACCTTGTACAGAGCATGCCGCCATTTGTCAATTAGTTGGCTGGAGTACCTGTCTTCTGAAAGCCCTGTCCAAAAGCTCCTTGCAAATGTCGAACATCGCAGGGTTTTACATCAGAAAAGATGGGAATGAGCTTAGAGTTACCCATCACGTATTTGTCCACCATCATCTGCAGTTCTTTAAGACACCACACAGACTCTGCGAATCCACTGGAAAGTATGCATACATCAACCTTGGAACAGGCAATGGCTTCCACGATTGCCAAAGTAAAGCTGTCCCCACTCAGCAACTCGTCTTTGTCCAGAAACGCCTCAACTCCTCTGTCGCGCAACAGATCATAAATGTGATAATCTAAGGTGGGCTTTGTACCAGGGCCTCTGTGACTGATGAACACTTCGAAAATTTTTGTTACTTCCGCTGCCGCCTTCAAAGCTTGAGGATGAGCCGACAACCGCATCTGGCTCTGAGCAAGCCGGCTGCTGCTGCACATGCTGCAATTTTGTTGCAGGGAATTGGAGGTCTGCCTCTTCCTCCTCCTCCTCCTTGCCTTGTGTGCGGCTTCTCCTCGATGCTGCTGCTCCCTCTTCCGAATCACAGTAATTGAGCCGCTTATGTGCCCTGATCTCAGCCATTTGTTTGCCCTATTTCAAAAAAGCCAGAAACAAACACACACACACATAGGGAGGGAGGTGTATGACTTGCAGAGAATTTCAGAAAAACAATATTGCAGTGATGACTATTTGTAGCTAAATCACGCAGCAGACTGATGCTGTTCAGAGCTTCCTTCCTGTATAAGCTATAAACACTAAATTTCACCGTAGAAATCAATTTTCCACGCAGTTTCTTGTGGATAAAATGGACGGCACAAGAATGGCAAACGCGGAAGTCCGCCTAATGGCGAGGCGATTACCCAAAACCCAAATTTCACGGTAAGAACCAAAGGATGCAAACGCGTAATGGAAAATGGTAATCATCCTGCTTTGCTTAGCAAGGGGCCATGCGACCGAAAGTTTTTAGGACAGAATTTAAAACATAAAGGTCTAACACAACAAAAAAGATTCTGTTGCTTTCGTTTAACTTTACCTTTGACCGACCAAGGAAGCTTCCGGAATTGTCTTGTCTTATTTTCCCATTTCACCATGGATTAGGGCGTCATGAAGACCGTTAATGTTTTCATCGATAAATCATAACGATATAGACCATAGAGCAAGTGCAGCCTGTGAATTTTAATGGTGCACGTACCTTGAACCTTGCAAATTTCTTTTATCTGTGAATGCTCGCTTAATTCCCACATACGATCTATTCCCGCTTGACTGAATTGGAATCCATAGCGCTCTATTACATCTCTAAGTATTGTGACTACTAGAAAATAGATGCCATCGCATTTTCAACACCCTAACTTACCCTCCTTTCTTTGTAACTACTAGAAATAATATGGAAACAATAGATTCTTCATGATTCGTCAACAATAGAATTACCGACAATGATGATCTATTGCATTTCAATTTTTCATGTACTTCTTAAGGAGCCAATGAACCTTCAGAACTTCTTTTATTTTCATCATTATGTAATTGAATGTGGATAATTAGTACCTGCATGGCAAACCCTCTATAGTCTTCATCATACTACCTTCACTTCCTTTTCGTAATTGGTAGAATGAAGAGAAATACCATGGATTTGTCTTTCATTTGCTAACAATAATAATAAGATTAATAGTAATATAGACGATTGTGGTGATTTGTTTTTAATTATCTGAAGAAAAAGATATTTTTGATCAAACAAAGAATACTTTTGCACACCTTTATGCAATATTACAATGGTTTATGAAATGAAATGAAGCTTTATTACTTTTGAAGACCCATAGGATCTATTGGATAGATATTACATTTTCAAGAAAATAAGAATAGACTCTACAAATTGACCAAGTACCAATGGGGGTATCAAAAACAAACCATTCAAGATTTTTACTATAACATTATAACACCTTCACAAATGGGTAGTCATAGTAGAAGAAAGAAACAAATGTAACTCATCTTTAAGGGCTCCTAATATGCACAACCTATAAATGCACTCTTCTTTGGGGGGTTGTAGGGTGGGAGTTAAATCCATCTACTTTCAATTTTAGGATTATAAGAATTTAAGTGAAGCTCGCAAATAGCATTCTGATACTTAATGGGAATAGCAACTGAAAGATAGTGAACTTCTACATCTAGTTTATTAGATCAAATATGGTATAAATAAAATTGCCTCTTGCCTTCCATATTAAATTGCCTCTTGTCTTCAACATTAGTCCATACCTGTGTTAAAACCTTCTACTTAACTAGTTCGCGAATATGCTTAAAGCATGGTTAAATGGAATTAGGAACAAAGAAATGTTAACCTAATTCTTACTTTTAGTTTAATTAAAGGCTTTTAGTTTTAATTTTTTATCTTTAGAGCTAAGGGAATGGTAGATTTTGTAAAGCATTGATTTGTCTAGAATGTTTTGGTGCTAGTGATAAGTAGCTTAAGTGATTAACTCATTTTTTATTAAGCAAGAGATTACCAATTTAAGTCACACTTGACACATTGCTATATTCCTTTATAATGATTCTACAAGCAATCCAACTTGGTTTTATTGCCATTTGATCATTGTTAACATTGTCATTAACATGAGTTTTCATTTTTTTAGCTTTAGATTGTTTGTTTCTATCATTAACTTCAACATGTTTTTTCTTGTTCTCATCATCTTTTTTTCTTGAGTTGAAAAGAACAAACATTAAAGAAATGTCATTCATGATGATAAAAAGTATAAGAACTAGGAAAAGTTATAATATATAATTTGTTGAATGTAAATCTTTCTACTTGCTTAGACATCAAAATTTGGAGTATTTATGGATGATCAACACTACATGCGTATGTATAAAAGACTCTATATCTAGGACATGCTACACCATCAAAGCATTGCCTAGCTCAACATGTAGAAAAACAAAGGAATAATACCTGGCACAAATGACTTGAATATCATGTTTTTGCATTGCATCATATCTTTTAATTGCAAAGTGAAACTTTGATTACATGTTGTTATGTAAGATTAGCTACCAAAACTTTTTATAAATTAGCAAGAAGAACAAAATTAGGTGTCTCAGTTTCATTATCACTACTAGAAGACATTACAATTTTTTTCTCACCCAAAAAGATGACCATGACTTTGTAGTAAAATATTAGGGAGAGGGGGTGTTAGAACCTAAAAAAAATGATTATAAGTTCATGCCAAGACATATAGCCAACATGATAGACTATAATTTTATACCAAGACATATAGCCAACAAGATACATTAGAAAAATTACAAAAGACTATACTAATGCCTCAATAACCTCTTGTTAATTAAAAGAATCAACTAACCACCTAAGCCATCTATCACTTTTTGATGAGAAGCGAGGTATCCCTACGCTCAACCATATGAATACGAGCGTTCACACATGATTCGGTTGAATTCCAAGGACTAAGTGCTTATGTGCCTTTATAGAACCTAGACGGGTTAGTCAATCATTGTCTTCAAAAGCTTACTTGTATAGAGCAATTGTATGGTTAAGTAAACTTAAGGTATATGATTTTTATATATTTTTATGTTTTATGTCCTGGTGCTATAAAGGGAGAAGAGAGATAACTAAGTAACTAATTTAATTTAACTACTCAACTATGCTTTAACTATTCCTAACACTAGGATCTATTCTCACTTGTCGTACACATCTTGAACTAGTGCAACACTACTAGGATTAACAAAGGCTAATTGTTACTAGGTTACCAAGCGTTACACGCATGCTCGAAGTGGTCATACTGAGTGTGCTTACTTAGGAGAGTTGTAGGGTGAGAGAGAGAACATTAATTAACTAAGGAAAGCATTAAGTAATAGTAATTAACATTAATTAATCTATTCTGAATGCTACAAGGTTTATCACAAAGTTTGTCTTGATTGCCATACACAAGGTGTACTCAGGTACACAATGCTTGAATAAAGATCCATTCACTTTGTGACTCCTACTACGGGCACACAGAAATTATTCTAACTCTGAAAGGGAGAAAAGGAAAGAGTTTGGGTAAGGGTATAACTAATCTATTGCCAAACCAAGTGCACTCGCCTCTTATTTATAGGTAATGAGGCAGGTCTCAATATCGGATGCCTGATATCGCTTGGAAGACTCCAATATCGCAGACCCGATATCGCGGATGCGATATCGTGGTTCATCATACCCCCCATGACTAAATGAAAACTTGTCCTCGAGTTCCTTACAAAATATTGGGAAGGTATGGGATTATTGACTGAATGACAACTGACAGTGCCCGGTGAACAGATCAACAACACATTACAACATTGGTGTTCATACCCATTGTGGTGAACACCATACATAAATGACATCCACAAACTCTTATTTGATAGCTTGAAGAGAGAGAAAAGAAAAGAAAATGAGGTGCATTAGTGCCAATGCCAAGATTGCACCTTCTGTTGTTTATCCATATCCACATGACCAAACTTGTTCTTTTCGTAAATGCTCTAGCTATAGTCCATCATGAGTACTCCCTCCTATCCCAGTTCATTGTTCGCATGATTGCCATCTACACACATAACATAGTCACAAATTAGCAAGGATAGATAAACCACAATGTAGTTGATACCTTGCCTCAATATAAAGCACATTGGCTAAGTTGTGGTTATGGCAGACACTACGTTAGAGGTTTATTACTAGTGACTACCTGAGGTGTAGGGATGAAACAAGTAGTAGAATGGAACAATTTGTGACAGGGCCCCCACGACTAAGAGCGAACCTTCGGTAGCAATAAGATGGAAAAAATAGAAGAATGGGAAAAAAATAACAACGTTGATGCCAATAAAATGGATGTCATGGATGGGGATGAAATGAGAAATTGTTATTACAAGAAATGTTTAAGGAAAAGAATTTAACAATTGCACCATAAAGGAATGTCAATGGGTCCTCCCAAAAGCAGGCTTATGCCTTGATAAACCCACAAACCAAAGAGTCCGTAGGCTCTAGGAATGACACATGGAACAAGGGTTAAAAGCTTACCCACAAAAACTTACCAAGGAAAAACAATGCATCAACCAAAATATAGACTAATCATAAAATTGACAATGAGGTGGAAAATGGGAAGAAAGATGGAGAGGAGAAGATGGAATGGAATCCCAAGATCAAGGTTGTGTAAATTCCCTTGTGTATTTCATGGTTAAGGTGACTGAGTAGAACTCATTCCAAATCTGGACTCCAACCAACTACATCTAGTGACCTTGCATCAATACTTTTGACCAATCCATCCTCTTGAAGCAACAAGAATGCTTTCCCAAAGAGTCACCACCATTCCAAGGAGAGTGAGATGGAGAAGTAGGAAGCAAGAAAGGGCCTTAGTTAGAGGGAACCTTCAGGCATGGGTAACATGTCTTTCCAGTGCCATAACTAATGCTTGTAGCCCCATATTTCTTTATTATATCTAAGGGGTGTGCTTTGAATTCCCACTTTTTTTTGCATGAGAACCACACCATGCAAAGACTTATTATTTTTTATTTTTTTATTTTTTTTTCACTCAGCTTCCTGATAGTAGGTCAATGTCGGAATGGCAGAATACCCATGAAAAGCATCCAAGTACCTAAGAGAATAGCTAGCACAAGTGCGTCAAATCCCCTTGAAGTCACACCCTTTTCAACCATTGAGTCCTTCCTTGGTTTGAAGAATACCAAGCCACTAATTCATTAACAAGTTTATTTAGAAAAAGGGACAGTACATGTCCAAGCCAAGGGAGACCACAGAGTTGAACGGGTGAATGGATGGTGTGGACTCATTACCTATTTTATCAAAAGAACCAATCTTAGCATCAACATTAAAAATCAAAGGCAAAAACAAAACATTAGCAATCAACATCATTATAATACAATCCACCATCATGAGCACTTATTGTAAGACGAATAAAAGTAAATCAAACAAAGAAATAGTAAAATTGTGAACGATGGTGTAAAACAAAAATAAGTAAATTTGAAAATGCGCAAAAAAAATGTGTAAAACAAAAATACAAAAGGAACTGAGGGCTTTGAATGGTTAACATTGGTGGGTGTCTTCCCCATGATTGAGGTGGTAGGAGGCAATCTGAAATAGCGAGCAAGGTTGTCCACCAACAAAGGTAACATTGGTACTGGCTATCCTAGGCTCATGAAAAGGTTTGGTTTGTTGAACATTGACCAATAGTTTCTTGTTCGGGCTCCAGGTTTGTAAATCATCATGGCCCCTAAAGGAAGAGTTGCATGAATGACATAAGGTCCTTCCCACAATGTTTGGAATTTGGTTCATTGTGGCACATGTGTGGGATTCCAGTAGAGAACCTTATCTCATGGTTGATATTTAAGTTTTCTAATCCTTAGGTCATGATGTTGTTTATTGAAGGCCTTGTGCAATTCGTTAGATGATAGGGTGGCTAATCGATTTTCATCTAACAAGTTAAGGGTCATTAACCATTCTTTTTGTGCTAGATCAAGGTCAAGGTTGAGATCACATGCTAGAGATAGTGTATGGCATTTTGCTTGAATGGGAAGCATTGGAAGTTTCCTGTACACTAAGTCATAGGGAGAGTAGCCTATAGGGAGTTTCCATGTGGAGCAGTATTCCCAAAGAACAACATTTAGTTTGGTGCTTCAATCTCACCTATACTTGTTAATAGTTCTTGTCAATATTTTTGTAATCTCCCTATTGGTGACCTTGGCTTGACCATTTTCTTGAGGATGGTATGGTGTAGTCATTGTGTGTTCAACCACTAACCGTTGCATCAACTTCTAAAAAGTTGCACTTGTAAAATATGTGCCATTGTTAGAAATAAGTGCACGAGGCATGCCAAACCTATTTAAGATTTGTTGCTGAACAAATTGTGCAGCTGTAGATGATGTACAATCCTTAATAGTGGTTGATTCTGCCCATTTTGTAAATTATTCAATGGCAACAATGATGTAGGCTTTTCCATTGGACATTGGTGTAATAGGCCCCATAAAATCAATTCCCCATATGTCAAAGGGTTTTAAAGGTTGAATCCATTGTTGCAGACCCTTCATTCTAGCAATCATTCCCCCATCACATTGATAGTGCTTACAAGATTGGATGAAATGATGGGTGTATCAGAACAATGTAGGCCAATAATATCTTGCAAGTAGGATTTTAATGGTTGTTGGTCTCCTGGCATAATGACCCCCACAAGGACCCTCATGAGCATCTTAGAGAACTTGTAATTGATCTATATCGGGAACACACCATCGAACCAAGCCATCCAGACATACTTTATAAAGTTTCCCATTGATTTCCATAAAGTACTTGGCTCGGTGAAGAAACTATTATTTCCTTTTAGCGTCAAACTCTTGTGATGTTTGTTGTGTAAGGAGATAGGTGAGAATACTACTATACCAGTTTTTCTCCATGGTCAATTGATTAGTTACTACACCTGGAAAGAGGAGTTCATTAGGGAAATGATTAAAAATTGGATACTCATCCTCTTTGTTGTCCCATCGCAACTGAGATAAATGATTAGCAACTACATTCTCAATGCCTTTATGATAAATCATCGTAAGATTGAACTCTTGTAAGATTACAAGCCATTGTATAATGCGAGGGCTCACTGTTGGTTTATTCATTAGGAACTATATTGCACTATGATCTGTATGTACAAATACCTTATAACCTAATACATAGTGCCTAAATTTTTCTAGTGCAAACACTACAACCATTAACTCTTTCTCTATTGTAGTGTAGTTAAGTTGTGCACCAGCAATACTCCTACTTGCATAGTGGATGTAATAAGAACATTTTTGGCCATCTAACTATGTAAGTATGGCTTCTAAAGCATAGTTGGATGTGTCGATCATTATATGAAATGGTCTGGACCAATCAGGAGCTTATAAAATGGGTATTTCTACGAGCTTCTATTTTAAAGTTTGGAAAGCTAATTTGCATTCCCTGGTCCATTTGAAAGGTATGTCCTTTTTCATTAGTTCAACCAATGGTTTTGCAACCTTTGAAAAGTTCTCAATAAAGCATCTATAATAGCCAATGTGTCCAAGAAATGGCCAAATATTTTTTATAGTTTCAGGTTGCCAAGTAATTCCTTGGATAACTGTGATCTTTTTGGGGTCTACCTCTATCCCTGTTTGTGAGATCTTATGCCCTAGTACAATGTCTTCTTGGACCATTAAATGGCATTTTTGCTAGTTGAGCCTTAAGTTGGTTTCTACACATCGTTTAAGTACTTACTCTAACTGGTCCAAGGCTTGATCAAAGTTTGCTCCATAGGTGGAGAATTCATCCACGAAGACCTCCACATCATTTCCTATTTGCTACTGGAATATGCTTAGAACTAATCGTTGAAATGTTGTAGGGGCATTGCACAAGCCAAATGGCATCTATTTGTATACAAATGTTCTCCAAGGACTGGTGAACGTAGTCTTGGCTTGGTCTTTTGGGGCTATTTGTATTTGGTTGTACCCACTATACCCATCTAGAAAACTATAGTAGTGATGTCCTGCAATGGTATCTAAGACTTGGTCAATGAATGGTAATAGAAAGTGGTCTTTGAATGTTGCCATGTTTAGTAGCCTAAAATCTATGCACATCCTTCATTTACCTCCCTTTCTGGGCATAACAACTAAGGGACTAACCCATTCACTATTAGCAATGGGGTATATGAACCCAACTTTTAGAAGCTGTTTGATTTCTTCCTTAACCACTTACTTAAGCTTTGGGTTAAGTCACCTCGGCAGTTGTCTTTGAGGCTTCATGGAGGGGTTGGTGTAAATTCTATGTTGGAATATCCTAGGATCAATTCCTGTTAATTCAGGATATGACCAAGCAAAGGCTTTTGACCATTTATTTTTTACCTTTAGCAGTCTCTCTTTTTGTTGAGGAGTGAGCTTAGTGTTAATAATTACCAATTTTCCATTCTTGAGAAACTTGTATTCCATACCGATGGGCAATGGTTTTAACTCAAGGGGCTTCTACTTAAACTTATTAGGGATTTCCAACTTCTCCCAGTTGATATTTTCAAGGTCAAGACTTGGAAGTTGGTGATGGACTTGCTCTAATGTGTCTATGCTATCAATGTAAGTGCATGTCAAACCCTCAGTTGGTTCCATGCATCTAGTTGAACTACTCTCTTGATCAATTGTTAGTTACTAGGTGCCTTCTTGTTTTGCACTTGTGCACATTGATTACATGCAGGCAATGTTAAACGGTGTACAAACCATGACTTATGCATGCAATTACACCCTGTGTCACTATATGCGATGCATGGAACTTTCTTTTTCTTGATCTTTCCAAACATATTTTCCTTTGATATTTCTAGGGAAAGATCATGGATTCCTAGGCACGTGTCTATTGTGCTTAGCCATGCTCTTCCCATTATGATTGGGAAGTTCCCCTTATCGTTGTTGACCTGAATCACTAGAAAATTGGCTAGATACCACCATCCACAAACAGTGGTAACAATGTCCTCCACTAGTCCTAACGGGACAATGATGGACTAGTCAGCCAGCTCTAGACGAATGTTACTCTTTTTTAGTGAAGGCAGGTTCCAGGCCTTGTACATTTCTTGAGAGATTAAGTTGACACCAAAACCTGAATCCAAAAGAGCTTTGCATGGCTCATTCTCAACGATTTGTAGATATATGTGAGGACTCCTAGGATCAGAGAATTTCCTAGGCAGATGGCCAGCTTTTATGCAATCGATGACAACATGAGTTAACATGACCGTATGCATTGGACATGGTGTTTGGTTTAAAGGGAGTTTCAAAATTTTGATTGGTAATGAGGCATCTAAGGGATTAGCCGCTTGTGGTTGCAAGGACTTAGTTGGATTGTTGGTTCTAAAGAAAGGTCTTTTCTTCATGCGGTTGTTAAAACCAACAGTAGATTAAGAGTTAACAGCCCTCGTAGCGTTATGTTGCTACGGCTAGGCAGGGAGCTCACCTTGCATAGTTGGAGCAGGTGGTAATGGAGATATGGGTGGAAGATATGCAGCTGGATGAGAAAGATAGTGTGTTTGTGGAACATCACCCTTAGGAGAAGGAATTCTATATTACTCATGGGCTTGGTAGTGAGGTTGAGGAGTGACATGACTAGTAGAGTCACATGGTGAAATTGGTTGTTGCACGTAATATCCATACTGATCAGGTTGATGGTAAGGATACTTTTTTTGTGGTGGTGGCATTCCCCATGATTATGGGTGTTCCCACTGTTGATACTGCTTAGTTTGTTGTGGTGGAGTTCCACTTGGATAATATGTTAAGGGTTGGGGAAATTGTCTTGGGTTACCTTGAGGATAAGGTAACCTTTGGGGTGTTTTCATTCTATTTAATCATGGGTTGAGTGCATATATCCTAGACTCTTGCAGATGTAAGATTACAAGTTAACATCCCTTAGGATGGTCATATTGGCATATCTCACATCCACTATCATTGTCTATATCTAAATCCACAAACTCTTTGATGACAGCAGCTTTGCCTTTACCTTTGTTATATGCATATTCAGTTTCTCTCTTTTTTCTTTTTTTGTGATCACTACCTTGCTCTCTAGACTCCTCTACTATTTTGAGAACGGTTTGAAATCTATTATCTAAGGAGTCCCACATTTGGTCTACCTTTGTTGATACTTCCGATGCTAACTTTTGAATAGGCAAAGTTTTCCTATTCACCATCTCTTCGAGTGGTGATTCTTCTTCATCCTCACAAAATCTTACTCCCTCCTTTTGGAGGGAAGGATCCCTGTTATATTCCTCCACACTCTCTCTTTTCCTTAGTTCACCTTCCTCTTTAGCAACTTGCTCCAATAATCTTTGTACTTGATGGGCCCTAAGCTTGGATAGTCTTCCTTGGACATAAGTCCCAAGGGTTCTTCACGTTTCATGCCTAAGCCCATCTACGAGATGGCGTAGTTGATCCCTCTACGAATAACCATGGCCAAGACAACAATGTAATAGTGCATAATATCAATCCATGGTAGCATCCAAGGGTTCATGTCCTCCTTGTTTCCATCCTTGGATTTTCTTTCGTAGGTTGGACACTCGGGAGTATGTTTGGTACTTATCGTTGAACAATTCTAACATGGTACTCCACCTACAAATGGATTCCAATTCTAAGGATGGATACTAGCTCTCTGCTTCCATGACTAGTGTCCATGGGAATAAATTTAGTTTTTCCCATTCATTTTCTATGTTTTGTAAGGTACATGCATCATAAAATGCTTGTAGATGATTTTGAGGATTAGTGTTGTATCCTCCTTCAAATCGTGGGATATTGTTCATGTCTAATCTCTTGATCCTACTATCTTTTTGGTGCCTCATTGGAACTCTAATAGCCTCAGTTATGTCTAACATACTTCGAGTAGAGAGTAGGGGTTTATCGTGATTGTCCCGTCTGTGGCGTCTATGATTCCTATGTTGTTCCTTACTTTCCCTTCTTCTGTGTTGTGATTCTCTAGAATGCTCTCATCCCCTTTCCTAACTATTTCATCTATGATCTCTATTCTACTTACTATTATCCTCATGGTCTTTTTCCTTATGACTGTATCCAGATCCTGAAGGAGAAGGTGAAGGAGATGATGATGGTGAAGAAGAAGGAGGATTTTCATCATGATGGTGTCTGCTTCCTTCTCTTCGATGGTCGTGGCCTTAATCACAATTACAATCGGAATGTCCATCTTTGTCATGTGTTCATGTTCCTTTTTTAGATCCTTTGTGTCTGTCGGTACCGGAATTCGGGTTATGGATAGTTGAGTGAAGATTCTGATTCACAACCCCTTGACTGAAGTCAATAAGAGGAACATCCTCATTTTCACTTATGACATATGGGACATTCTAAGACAACTTCCCTTTCATGGATTCATGATGTCTCTCCTATTGTAAATCCCTTTGACGTTGTACCTCCATGGGTCGATACTCTCTCGAGTCATGATCATGCACAATGTACTCTGCCTATAAGTGCTACATACCAATTCATGTGAGATCACGAAGGAGCATGCCTAGGACTAAGCGATCGGGAAAAAACACTATGTTACCTTCTAAATCTCACCAACATAGTTTTTCATACTAATGGAGGATAAAGATAAAGTTTGGTACATATTCATCGAGATGAACATATACCACGAGAAACTATTGAGAGACTAGCAGATTATCATGTGTACTATGCCTCCGATTGTTCCTTGTATTGGACCTAAGCGGTGAAACACTCTCGTAAGAAGAAGGAGACATAATTGTCTATTTAGTGTGCAATACTCTTCACTTCACTATTTGTAAGATAACCAACCCTAAGGGTTTGTTCCAATGATGTGAATATTTCCTAAGTTCTAGCTAGCACACAACTAAAAAAGTCCTCGGAAACGGTGCCAATGATGAGCGATGAGGTATCCCTATGCTCAACCATATGAATATGAGTGTTCATGCATGATCCGGTTGAATTCCAAGGACTAAGTGCTTATGCGCCTTTATAGAACCAAATGGGTTAGTTAATCATTGTCTTCCCAGGCTTACTTGTATAGCGCGATTGTATGGTTAAGTAAACTTGAGGTATATGATTTATATATATTTTTATGTTTTATATCCTGGTGCTACAAAGGGAGAAGAGAGATAACTAAGTAACTAATTTAATTTAACTACTCAACTATGCTTTAACTAGTCTTAACACCAACATCCATTCTCATTTGCTGTACACATCTTGAACCAATGCAACACTATTGGGATTACCAAAGGCTAATCGTTACTGGGTTACCAAGTGTTACACGCATGCTCAAAGTGGTCGTACTGAGTGTGCTTACTTAGGAGAGTTGTAGGGTGAGAGAGAGAACATTAATTAACTAAGGAAAGCATTAAGTAATAGTAATTAACATTAACTAATCTATTCTGAATGCTACAAGGTTTATCACAAAGTTCATCTTTATTGTCGTACACAAGGTGTGCTCAAGTACACAATGCTCAAATAAAGATCCGTTCACTTTATGACTCCTACTGTGGGCACACAGAAATAATTTTAACTTTGAAAGGGATAAATTGCAAGAGTTTGGGTAAGGGTCTAACTAATCTATTGTCAAACCAAGTGCACCCATCTCTTATTTATAGGCAATGAGGCAGGTCTCAATATAGGATGCTTGATATCACTTGGAAGACTCCGATATTGCAGACCCAATATCATGGATGCGATATTGTGGTCCTGATATCGCAATTCATCACTTTTTATATTTATAATAAAATAGTTTTTCATTAATAATAAATAATCTTTATCCAAGGATTTTTTTTATTTTGTAATAAACAACAACAACAACTTTCTACTTGAATTTCCAATTCACATAAAGAAGGGTTAGTAATTGAAGAAGCTAAGACTTTGTATGAGCCTCCTCCATAGCAACAACAGAGGCATGATGATGCTCTTACATATAATTGGTCCTTGATTTTTAATTTTTTTTAATTGAATAACCATGGACATAAATGAATATAAATAAATTTCTTTTCTTTAATATATTATTGATCTCTTGAAAGATTCTTGTGTTAGGTGGAAATGACATTATTAAGAGTCATATATAGACCTTATAAAATAAGAGTGTCATCTAGTCCAATAAGATATGTGCTTCCAAATGATCAAAATTTGATTATCATCAATGTCAAATGGGACAATAAATAAAAACATAAATCATTAAGAATGATAAGTAAGAAACCTAGAGAGTATGATGCTAGGGATGTATGGCCCATTTTTCCAAATCCTTACCCATGAGTTCAATCATAGGGAAGGTACCCTATCTTGAATCAAGAATTGGTAAGTGAATTTTAACCTTTTTATTTTATAATTTTACTCTATGTTATCAAATCATTAAAGAATCGACAAGCAGGACCTAGTGGATCAACCCCAACTGCTGAATGAGTAGAACAAAGTGCTTCACTAGCATAATCGAACTATAGACCTTCAATAAGCCACTTATAGTAAATAGTAGAAGTAATTAGTTAGGGTAGCAAGGAAGTCTTAAGCATGTATAAAATCAAAGATAATCCAAATAGGACTTATGTATCTCTACAGGTAGGAAAATATGACAACTAGGCATAAAAAATTTCTTAAAACACATCATTTCAAGTAATGTTAGAAACTAGAGAAGGAGTCACTATAGTGATCATGTAAGGGGTTATCACCTTGATATATCCCAATAGGACCCAATCCACAGCTTCTAAGCCTATCTAGCTTAGAAAATAAGAATAACACAATAAAATGAAGAAAATCTCCCTTATATTAAGAAAATTCTCAAAATACATAGAAAATACATCAAAGATGAGAAGCCAAGCTTAACTCACACTCTCCCAAGGATCTTAGAGGCCACACTTGTCCCCTCTCAATCCTTAGTTACTCACAATGGAGCCCAAAATTAAGACAAGACACTTATAAGAGATTCTATTAACCTCTCTCAAGGGCTCTCCCTTGCCTCTCACTTAACTTCTTTGCACAAGCTCTCTTCCCTTAAGAGCTCTCTCTCTTGCCCTCTATTGGGATGTTTGTCCTTCAGCATTTGGCACTATGGCACTTGGCACTTTGGCACTAACACTAGTGAATTACATTAATATTTATAAGCAACCAAAAGATAAAAACCTTGAAAACATTTCCTCAACTCAACTTGAGATTATTTAGATGTTTCCCAAGTTTTCTCACCTTCTCCCTAGTTGTTTTCATCTTGCTTTGGCTATTTCCTGAATTGGAATACCGTTTTTGAAAGTTTCCCCATGTGTCTGGGTTGTCTTTGGCTTTATGTAGATGTCTCTTGTAAAAACCCTACTCTCGGAAGAGATGTATACTGGTTTTGGTAGATGTCTTCTATGAACTGGAGACATCTACACTTTAGGGAAGATGTCTCTAGAAAGACATCTATCTTTTTGGGGAGACATTTATCCTGAAGGTGCCAAAAATAAAAATGGTTATGAGAGCCTCTGAATGCCTTGCAACAAGTTTCCATAGACCTTGGAACCTCCTAAACTCATCAAAATAAGCCAAAAGCACCTTCAAACATGCCAAAACGTCCAAGAAACTTCATCATAAAAATTCAACACAAAAACACACACAAGATGTAGGGTGGAACAAAATGTCCCTACACCATGTAACACCAAGATGTTGTTGGAGTAGCTAAAGTTATAATTGATCATATTAAATAATCATTCAATGTTTCCATTGTGCTACTAGTAGATATTACTGAAGCCAAAGATGTAGAAACCTTAGCTAGAACATTAATGATCCTTGCAAAACATGAAGACACATTGGAGAGACTGTTACAAATAGGACATGCTATACAAATTATTTTTGATATCCCCAATGGTATCACTACATTACATTTTGAATTAATATATATCAAAGGTAATCTGGTCATGGTAGAAACAAGGATGCAACATGCAGAAAGTAAAGTGGAAAGGTTGCAGGAAGAATTGACCACATTGAAAACTGAAAGATAAGACCATGCACAACACATTGTACTTGACTAGCTACCATAATTTATAGGTGAGCATATTGGTCAATTGATGATCAAGCAGGATAAATAAAGATGGAGAAAGAGATAGTAGTGTGGAATGCCTCAGTAGCAAAAGCCCAAATGTACATACATGCTAAGGCCATTGCTGCATTGAAAGAAGAAAATAAGAAAATTACTAGAGAGAATTTGAGGTTGATGAACATTAAAAAACAAAATAACATACTAAAAGAAATTATCCATTAGCTTAAAGAATAATTTTCTAGGATCAACCTCAACATAAGAGAATTGGCTTGTGAAAATAGAACCCTATTAATAAATGAAGTACGTGTAGTTTGATAGAAGTAAGCTATTGAATTAGTGCATGACAAAATGAGGCCAAAAAGCATGAGAGACTTAAGGAGCATTTTTAAGACTAAGTGGGCATGTACAAATAGATGAATGAGAAATAAATTTAAATGGCCAAAGCCAAGATCATTTCTATCACACAACAAACATCTAATTGGTAACCCATCTTGAATAGCCTTGTTCATGTTCATCATGCTAAGATAAAAAAAAGGCCTATAGATTAAGGACCTAATAGAATATATGGGGTTAGCAAATCTTTGCTATGCTAACTTAACCATGTTGATAGCAAGTAGGATAAGAACAGAACTGGAATAGCAAGTGGCTATAGTATATTCTATGTATGAAAAAGAGTTTGTAAATAGGAATATGCATAGTAAAAGATTCATATTGCAAATTTTGAACTATAAGTAGTCAAATCCAACAACTTGGACCACAAAGATGTTGCAGCAAACCTAGCTAGGAGAATGACTGATTACCAAGAATTGCAAAATATGGTTAGATACTTTGAGATAAGAAAAACACAATTTGTAGAATTATATATTATGGCCAACAAAATGTTTTCATAATTTCCATGTTCATGGGAAGTACGAACTCCTACAAACATTGCTAAATTTACATGGACAGTGCATGATCCTAGAACAAAAGAAAAAAAAGCTCATAGCATTGCAAACAAAGAACTAGTTCCAAAAACTAGATGATAAAGAGAAGAAACTAATAGAGGAGCCACCACCACCATGAATGTGAAGGCTCTACATCAAGATTAGTTTTGATTTATTTTGTTTTGTTTTTTTCATGTATCAATCATGTGTTGCATGATAATTTTGTAATACCACTTGAACAAAGATGCAACATTCATAGTAGAGTTAATCATGTAAATATGTATCATGATGTTGAAGCCCATGCAAACAAAAAGTTTGTAAAAAACCCTATCCTCATTTTTTGGGAACTCAAGGATAAGTTTTTAGCTTGTCATGGGGGTATGATGAAATACTTATTGTAAAGGAAAATAATATCATAAATGTGATATCATAGCCTAACATATGTTAACATAGATATGATGTAGTGGGCCATGGTTATGCCTATCAATGCAAATCCATCATCGCATCAAAAATAAGTTTAAGTCCAACATTTAGTAAAATTCTTGCAATTTTTTTCTCAAAGTTAGAGTTTGTTGTGACTGCTTGTATTATAGTGAATTACAATTGCAGGAAATCTTTATTCAAGTTAATTATTCTTGGACATAATTCATGAATGACAATAAATATTGAGATTGTTCTTCATCATTACAACATATCAGTTAGAATAGATTTACTTTTCCATGTTTATTTTTCATATTTCATTTACATTCCTTAAGTCATTTACTATTCCAATGCTTATTAAGAAGGTAGAACAAGTACAACTACTTTCAAGTGTAAAGTGTAATTTTTTGGTAACTTAGTAGTGATTTTTTTTAATTCACTTAATAGTAAAGTTCCTTGGTAATTTCAATAATAGTTACATTAGCCTAGGTGATGAGTGGCGAGGTACCCCTTCACTCAACCATACGAATACGAGTGTTTCACGCATGATCCGATCGAACTCCGTAGATAGACTAGTTGTGGTTTCTAGACAATTACTCATAGATCATAGTTTGTTGTCTTTCCACTTGGACTAGTATTAGCTTTGTCACATATGGTTTAGTCCAGGGTGAGGTGTATGATGTGTTCTTACACTAATGTTACTCCTGGGGATGATGGGAAATAATATCAACTAAACTAGGAGAGAGAGAGAACCTAAACTAGCCTAGGTGTGATGAGCATCCTTTCCTTAATCATCCGTACACATCTGGACCTCATGCATGACTACCACTAGGATTACCAAGTAGTCACACTTAAATGCTCGTGATTAAGTCATACTCATTCCGCGTTGCTAAGATATAAGGGTAGAGAGATATTAACTAAGAAAGCAATAAATAACAATAACAATTAAATAATTAAGTGAAGTGGATGCTGCAATCAGGAAGTAATCTTGATCTTTATTGTCGATCATGTGTGTGTTCAAGTACGTCACACTTGAATAAGGATGCCATACAATCACAATCATCACACTGCAGGCATACACTGGGAGAAAAGGGTTGAGAGGAAAAACTGACAAAAAGTCTCTACCTTAGTACTAAAAACTACAAAACTTAAAACTTCACAAATAGACCCCTACCAAATCTGCCTACCTCTTATTTATAAATGAGAAGACAGGCTATGATATCATGTCTAGGTTATGATAGCGTGTACGTGATATTGCGTACGTGATATCATGGGTGTGATATCGCAACCAACAATTCATGACTCCTCATACCCCCACGATTGAATGGAAACTCATCCTCGAGTTAAAGTGAGAACAATCTCCATTGATTACATAGTGGATAGGTATGGGATTATTGACTAACAAGAATGGATTCATGCCACAGTGTGGAATCAGAACAAAATTAAGACACAACACGAAGAATCTAAAAGAAAATCCTATAGCTAAAAAATTGGGTGAAACTCATGTAGTTCCTGGTGGCGATGGCTCCTCCATGGGTGTCTTTCCTTTATCTTATGCTCTAGGTCTTGGGATTTGATGGTGTTGAAGTATGGCCTAGAGTTTCTCCTCTTTAGTTTGGGGATCCTGTGCCATCCATGCTAATGTTCCGATGTTTGATGGAGTCGGCACCTCCCATGGGCACGGTAGTTGCAAAAACATTTTATTTTCTTTGACATACCAAGCTACAAACACCCATCGTTCCTCCTCTTAGGCTTTGAATTTGTCTCTATATTCTTGAAAATGTCAATCCAAGTCTGTTGCAACACCTATCTACCCCTGGTAGCTTACTTTAACCACATCAAGTTCAAAATTTGCAGCCTCCAATTTTTGCAATATTTTCTTGGGTTCTGCAAATTCTATTCCATATTTGATGTAGGTGGTGGCTACCTATTGCTCGAGCTCTATTCTTGGGCACCCTACTGTTAACATGGCAAGGTTGGCATACTGCAGGTTTGCCAACTCCATGTACTCTATGAGGTCCTGGATCTGCAAGTCCTGGCTCTTAACTTTTACTTGGTGGGAAAACACGTATGTGTCCAATATGGCATGCCAGTCAGTGTGTTGAGCACTGAGAGCATTGATGTGGACCTTGGCCATATGGATCTCCTTCTCAATGATTTTTTTATACATTCCCACCTAGTCCTGGAAATGCTCCTTCAATTTCTCATGTTGTTGAGCCTCATTCTGCCACACACTTATTTCAATGGCCATCTTCTGATGGATGGCGCATACCTCCTCCATCGAGAGGGTTTGATTTTCCCTAGCTAAACAGTTCATGTCCTAGTTGACCCTGATTAGTTGTTCTCGCAACTATTGAAAATTCTCTTCGAGAACATTCTTTTGTTTCTCTATAGAGGTCAACCGAAGGTTGTTAGCAACAAGTTGTTTATTTTCCTCTTATAAGGCTTTGAGTGCCTTGGTGTGAGTGTAATTTTGCGCTTGTGCCATAGAGGCATCACAAACAGCATTATCTTTTTCTTCCACCATCCTTCTATTCTCTGTCATTAGTTTAGTAAGTTTCTTGGTTCTGAAAGTGTCCAGCTCGTCTATGGGAACAAATTGAGAAGGATCCCGCTGTGCTGCTTGCAGGGTCATGATCCTTTCTGCAATCTTTGCACTTCTGATTTAGAGTGCTCAGCCCTCATCTCTATCAAGACCAGCTTCCCCTTGGTGGAAATGAGGTCTGATTGTATTGTTGTAACATCCTATGGGATGTCAAACAAGGATGTCATTACCTATCCTATTTGTAGTAATCAGTCAAGTACATCCTCATGTTTTGTAGGAGTCATTAAGGTACCAACTAGAGTTTGAGCATCCCGTGCTCCTGTAAGATCTGTTGGTGGCACAACAGGCACATTGAATGATTCTTTAATGTGGTTTGCGACAACTTCTACGACTCCCGCTACATCCTGGTGCTACATGACCACTACTATGGCCCCTTCACTAGCTTCTAATTGCACGTGAAAGAATGCAAAATTCCCTAAGATTTGTTGTGACCAAACACTCTCTCCTCCTCCTGTTTGAATGGACACTTCATCCTACACATGATCTATAGAAACCATAGGTTGTACAACATCTTCAATGACGTGGAAGAGATTTGCATCATCACGACTTCGCCAACTGACTGTCTCAGCAATGGCCCTGAGATGGCTCATCGACGGTCTAGAATCTTGCAGCAGTGGCAGTGGTTGATCCTGCTGGCCTATGCTAGGCCCTGCCTCTTGTTGTTGGCTAGGTCCCGTGCTTGGAAGTTTGTTGGGTCTTGCAAGTTGAGTTTCAGTTGGCCCTGCTGTCTATTCTTTTTCTTGTTCTGGCATCAACGTCTCACCAATGATTTTCCTTGCAGCTGGTGGCTTTAGTAGTTCAGCATACGAAGCATTTTGGGCTTTTCAGAGGACATCATTGGTGTATCCTCTGATACTAGCTCATCTGCATAGCTTCCTGATAAGACAAGGGAAGGGCAATGCAAACTTCCCTATCTTCCATTTTTCAAACTACCTTATGATATTCGTAAAATATAGATGAGGCAGGTTAGCATTAACCTTTCCCATCAACACTGCACATCCTCTTGTCACATATGTTAAAATTCTTTTTAAACCTTTTGTGGAGAAGATGTGATAAGCAACTATTTTGAAATAAATCCTCTCTTCCATCATCAACTCCCCAAACATCTTATCTTCCTTGTCGTATGTCCTTTCTAACCAAAATCGTCGCACATCAGGATCTAAGCAGGTAGACAACTGAGTAACCTTTAGCCTTGTATTTAGAAGATTTAATACTTCCTAAATCGCTTGAACAGAGAAATCAACAGACACACCACAAATGTTAACCGTGGTGCCTTGTTCTTTGTTGTGCCAAAATTGGTACATTTCCCCTAAGTACCAAACACCACTTTCAGAGAGGGTAGGCCATAATGGGAATCCTTTGAGGTGATCCCTAATAGCCTCCAGAGCAAATTCTGCAAAAGGCCCAAAGTTTAATTCAATGATCACTACAGTAAATATGAACATTCCATGAATGACCTGAACACAATCTTGAGGCAATGTAACATGTCGTCCCTGTTCAAATGCAACAGCAGCTCCTCCTTCCACCTGCCTTGATCGTATAGTAGCAGGGTCTTCTTGGTGGATACTAAATGATTGTTCCTCCTGCTCTGCATGTTGTCCAATAGGAACTTGTCCTTCACCTCTCCTAGGTCGCTTGATCCCACCTTGAGTAGGACCTTCCTGTTGTCTACTTTTCAGGGCCATCTGCAATCACACGGGGCTAATTGTTAGTAAGGCTGTTACCAAAGTTAGGTTATACCTTACTTCTTATTTAAATAAATTTTTTTTATCTCCATGTGATGTTATTTATTAGGATAAAATATCCCCAAAATATTATAATATTGAATCCTCTTTGCTTAGGTGGTTTCCAAATCTAGTTTCCTGGTATAACTAAGAAGATGAAATTATTTTTGGTACATTTATCCTTAATTTTATAATTAATTACCCTTGATAATGTCCTTCAGGAGATGACGAATTTCAAAAAAATTATGTGCTTTTCAACATGTGCCCCTCCCCCACGACTAAGTTGAACACTCCAGGTTCAAGTAGGTTCAAACGGAATGAAAATCGGAGGACCAGCGAGCAAGTTATGGATATGAAAGCAAGGGACGCGCAATCGCAAGTCATAGAGAGAAATTTGAAAAACTTCCCCTACATGAACAGTTGCAAATTATATATATATTTGAGACGTGATATCGTGTATGTGGTATTGTAGACATGATATCGCGTACGTGATATCGTGACCTATCAATGTTAGGGCACTTATGTAATATACCAAATTTTTAATATTCTTTTGAAATTAATGATGTAAACTAAGGACATCCAGATGAGTGTTGAAGGGTTCCAAGGTAATTCAACTAGTTCTAAAGGCACAAAAATTATGATGGTGTGGAATTTATCAATAAGGACCTTAGGTGATAAGGGAGAGAAAAAGGCTATGTGATGGTTCATAGGAACGTTTGAACTGGAGGGATAGTAATAAGGGAAAGAATATCGTTAACAATATGCTAAGGGTAATAGATGGTGTGTGGAAGATGTGTTATGAGTGCAAATTACAAAAATCACGCAAGTGGGTCCTCCCCAAAGCAGGTTCCAACATATAATGCCCTTGCGTAACCACACCTTAAAATGTTTGTAGGTACTAGAAGGGTTAAATGTAATCCACACTAGTTCCACAAAACACACACATGTAAGTATCATCGGAATGAGGTAAAAATTCTACGCTATATGAGACATGAGCCACAATTACATGAACAACGAGATGAGATGGACTATAGAAGGGATTGTAGAGATTGGAACATGAGGTAACTGACCCAGGGCACAATGAATCCTACATGTAAAGCATGATTAATGTGTCATTAACCCATCGTTCCAACATCAGGACCAAGTCCATTCCTCTGATCAGTGACACTACATTGTTTCATCCCATGATGAGTGACTATGAGAGTATCAGAACAACAAGGCGTACAATCACTTGGCATTTTGTTCAAGGGAGGAGTGATTTTTGCTTTGTGGCACTTTCTTTGTTTTGTTGTTATTTTTTTTTTTTGCTAAATCCAGAGAAGTCGCCAACCTACAAGCATGGGTGCATGTCTTTCTAGTGGGACCCCCTAGAACAGCATTAGATTTCTTAGTTCCTTTTGATTACTCTTACTCCAATTTTTTGTTAGATCTACAAGGATCTTAGTACAACCACGTTGTGTGATAACTTTCACAGATGTCACCAAAGAGAATCCGCAAGTCCCCTTGATGTCACATCCTAATCATTCTCTCTTGATCCATCCTTCTTCATTCTGGGTACAATGAACACCAAATTAATTTGAAGTTTTAAGAATGTCAAGGATATCACTCTACCCTCAAACAGAACCTCTTATTTGTAGAATGGATGAGTGGGTGTAATGGACTCGCTATCCAAATAATTGATCACTTGAGACTTAATAACATAGAACACACCTCAACCAACGAGCCACATGAGTGTTTTATTCATAGATGAGATTACTTATTTAAAGATAAAAAGATAAAAAGACAAAAGGATAACACAAGAAATTGAAAAATAAAAAAAAAATTGGAAAAGAAAAAATTGTAAAATTAAAATTAAAGAAAATGAAAAATATTTATTAATCCTACTTGTTATTAGAATGGGGGATACCCCCCATAACTAAATGGTTGAGCATGGCAAGGATTAATAATTGAAAGATGAGGATCCTTACATGTTAGAAATATTGAAACTTGGTCATACTTACCCCATTGGGGTTTACACACTTGATTATAGTAAGCATAGTGGGGCAATTTATAAGATGTGATTCCCAGGTAAAGAGTTGACCCACTATGATACTTGAGACCGTAAGATGGTATGCAAGGATCAGGATGTCGCTCTCCATGGTTGTATTCATTAGACCATATGGTTGTTGGAGTGTTAATTGGTGGCCCTGATGAAGTGACATGAGGCATTGGGTTCAAAGAGAAGGATGCATCGCAGTGTTGGACTTGTGCTGAGTTAGATAATGTAGTGGCCTCAGAACTATGTTGTCCCTTCCTACGGTCATGTCTAAAGAAGGGATGCCTTCAATGTTGATGAGGTCTCTCACTACTGTTGGCAATAGTAGTACAAGTAATGTTTGTGAGTTGTTGTTGTGGTGCAGACACTTCAGGAATAATTGGTGACGATGTAGAATGTTGAAATTTAGGAGAAGTGTAAGGTACACAAGGTAGTGGTTGTGTTGAGGACATGGGCTGATAGTATTGAGGAGAATGATAATGCGACGAGATAGAGGATGTTGACCCAGTTGGGGAAACAGGATGTTGAACTAGATAAGCATTTAAATTCAAATGATATGAAGGGTGTCTCCAGTTTAGGGATGGCTTCTCCCATGACTGGGATTGTTGCCACTGTGATCAAACATAGTATCTCTATACGAACTCTATGTGTAACATGCTTTCTCAATGCTCATATAAATGTAACAAGATTAGGCATTGGCCCTTGGGGTGACCATACAGGAAAATGTTGCATTCATATGTGTGATTGGAAGCTAAGCTCTTATTTTCCTCATCCCTTCTTTTTTATTGTCTAATTATATTTTATCCTGCTTCTTGGGTTGTCAAAACTCTATCTCCACTAATATTGATATATTCTTCACACTTTTTATGCATCCATTCCAGCATCTTATTAATCTTTGTCTCGATTTCATCTAATGATTGTTGTACTGGAAAAGATGGTTCTTCCTCCTTAAGATAGGTTGGTTTCTCCTTTTTATGATTATGGACCTCTATTAAGTTGAGATTTTGGTCCCATTGATGTTTTTCAACACTCTCCTGTCTAGCCATTTCTCCTTCTTCTTTTTCTACCCGCTTAATAAGCTCTTAGAATTAATGGGTTCGTAGTTCGTATAGTTGACCTTGGGCATACATCCCTAGGGTCTCTCTTGTTTCATCACGAAGCCCATCAATGATATGGTACATTAGCCTTTCCTCAGAGAACTCATGGCCTGGACAATTTTTTAACAGTGCATAATATCTTTCTAAGGCCATGTCCAAGGTTCATGTTGTGCTTGTTTCCACTCTTGGATTTGTTTCCTCAAGGCTAACACTCTAGCGTAGGTTTGATATCTTTCATTAAAGCATTCTACCATTGTTGGCCAACATCGTATTGAATTTGGTTTTAATGATCTATAACATACTTTTTCTTGGCCAAAAAGTGTCATAGGAAAGAGCTTGAGTTTTTGCCAACCGTTATCAATGTTGTTCCATGCACAGGCATCATAGAAGGCTTGTAAATGTTGTTGCAGATCTAATTCATAGCCTCCTGAGAAATTGGAAAAAAATTTTAAATGGAGCTTGGGTAGGCGGCTCTCTTTACGATGCCTACGGGATATTCGAACAACCTCTTGTATTTGCGTTAGGTTTGTAGTGACCAATATGGGTTCATCATGATCAAGTAGGTTATGCTTTCATGCATTGGGATGATTCTTCCTTCATTTATGTTTATAAGAAACCCCCACCTCAGATTGTGTACTCCAATCTTCATTATCATATAATTCGTTGGTTCTCCAATGAATTGCCTCACTAGATGTGGCATTATCGTAGTCTTGTAGGAGAGGCATGATTGTGAAATTGTGTGTGAATTTGTATGTGAATTTTTGTAATTATTTCTTCCTAAAAGATATATCGTTAATTCCTATACAATGACTTTGTATGATATAACTAATCTAGATAACTAGCACCATCATTGGCAATGGCACCAATGATGAGTGGCGAGATACCCCTACAATCAACCATACGAATATGAGTGCTTCATGCATGATCCGGTCAAACTTTGCAGACGGACTAGTTGTGGTATCTAGACAGTTACTCGTAGATCGCAGTTTGTTGTCTTCCCACCTGGACTAGTATTAGCTTTGTCACGTATGGTTTAGTCTAGAGTGAGGTGTATGATGTGTTCCTACACTAATGCTACTCTTGGGGATGATGGGAAATAATATCAACTAAACTATGAGAGAGAGAGAATCTAAACTAGCCTAGGTGCAATGAGCATCTGTTCCTTAATCATTTGTACACATCTTGGACCTCGTGCACAACTACCATTGGGATTACCAAGTAGTTACACTTAAATGCTCGTGATTAAGTTGTACTCATTCCGCGTTACTATGAGATAAGGGTAGAGAGATATTAACTAAGAAAGCAATAAATAACAATAACAACTAAATAATTAAGCTAAGTGGATGCTACAATGATGAACTAATCTCAATCTTTATTGTCGATCATGTGCGTGTCCAAGTACGTCACACTCGAATAAGGATGTCGTACAATTACAATCATCACACTACGGGCATGCACTAGGAGAAAAGGGTTGCGAGGAAAAACTAACAAAAAGTCTCTACCTTAGTACTAAAAACTACAAAACGTAAAACTTCAAAAACAAACCCCTACCAAATCTGCCTAGCTCCTATTTATAGATGAGGAGATAGGCTGCGATATCGCGTACGCGATATTGCGTATGCGATATCACGTCTAGACTGTGATATTGCATACATGATATTGTGTGCACGATATCATGGGTGCGATATCGCAGCCAACAATTCATGACTCATCACTAGGATATAAAAAATCAAGAATGAATACTTATCACTACTAGGATAAGATCAAGAATCTTTACATTTTCAATATACTTAGAGATAGAAATTACATTCATTATCCATTATGTATACACTTAGCATACTTAAAGCTAAATATCACCATTTAATGATATGCCTCACTAAGAGTTAAACCATATGTTTTACACCTCGCTAAATCTACATTTAAAGACAATGATCATAAACTTCTTATCAACTTGCTAGCATAGTTACATTGTCCATCTATAGATTATAATATGGTCACACATGAACACTTCTAACTTGTATGGTTGAGTATTGAAATACTCTATATGTGACATTCTGTTCCAAAATTTCATGGAAAATGTCAAATATACATTATATTAGACATTATGCATAAGAAGAAAATATACCAAATGTCAAATATATCTAACATCCAACATTATGTGTAAAGAAAATAACAGAGAAAGTGCAGAAAGAGAAATAAAAGAATGCTTTATTGATTTGGAATAGTGTATTTTGATCATGCTCTGAGAGGATTCCTTGGGATTTTCTTCCTTCAACATTTATCCCCTTAGAGGTAATTTAGGACTACCACCATGGTTAGGCCTACAATTGATCAAAAGGGATGGCTAGTCTACTTCCTGTCCCACTTCACTTGGCTCCTGTGACTTACCTGTATCGACTTTGTTACTCTATGTTGGCATAACCTCTAAGTTAGGGTATAAATGCCTTAGGTCAAACCCCCACTGGTCACCTCGACAGACATGTTTGTTATTATAATATGCTCTTTCAAGTCTCAATTATAGCTACCCTTTTGGGTCTTATTATGATAATAATAACACTTGTTATGAAGAGGCACCATCTTCATTATGCAACAGCATCATTTGGGAATGGGGATGTGACACTATTACTCATTAGTAAGCATTTCTTTGTCCTAGCCAATAGTGGTAGGGTAGGATGTTACATAAGCTTAGTAGTTATTGTACCTAAAACAGGTTAAAAGTGATAAATTTTCAATGACTTCAAGGTGTTGAATAAGGTAACCTTCAAAGATCATTTTTTGTTATTATTTGTGGACCAGGTGTTAGCCGCCATTTAAGGTCATAAGCATTACAATTTTATAGACAACTATAGTAGCTACATTCAAATTCAAATAGCCCCAAAAGATTAGGTTAAGACAACATTCACAAGTCCTTGGGGAAATTTTGCGTATAAGAAGATGTCCTTTGGCCTTTGTAATGTATCTATAATCTTCAAATGATTAGTTCTTAACATCACTCAGCAACAAATTAGTAGCGGTGTGGAGGTCTTCATGGGTGACTTCTTCACCTATGGATTAGACTTGGAGTAGGTATTAAAACATGTGTAAAGATAAATATTAAGCTCAATTGGTAGAAGAGCCATTTGATGGTTTAGAAAGGCATTGTCCTAGGGCACCAATTTTTTTTTAAAAAGGATTGAAGTGCATCTACAAAAGATAAGAATGATCCAAGGAATAACACAACAATTGTAAATAATAAAATATGTTTGATTATTCCTTGGATGCATATGCTACTACCAAAGATTTATTGAGAATTTCTCTAAGATTATCAAATCATTTGTAAAACTAATAAATAAGGATGTATCATTTGAATGGACTAAGAAATATGAGTAGGTGTTCCACCTTCTAAAGTAGAAACTCATATAAACTCCAATTCTACAATCTCTCAATTAGTCCAAACAATTGCACATTATGATACATGCATCCAACTTTGCCTTGAGAGGTGTGTTTATACATTTGAATAATTAGAAACGTCTATATTACATCTATTGTGTGAGCAAATTGATGAAAATGTTGTACGCCTTAAAAATCCATCCATTATGTACTTGGATATCTAGTTTTTATGTACATCAATCATAGTGCAATACACTTCTTGGTGAATAACCAGTGGTTAGAACTCATATCATATGGTGGCTGGTGATCTTGTAGAAGTTTGATCTTATAATAATTGATAGGAAGGGAACCAAAAACATTGTTGTAGATCATCAATCTTGGCTATGACAAGATAACAAATCTCATGAAGAGCCTTTATCTAATTAGTTTCACAACAATATACTTTTTGTAAAGGTAACAATGACCACAATTAATGTAGCCAAATCATGATACATAGGATTCCTCTTATATTTACTTGCACATTTACTAAATAGGAAAAGAAGCAAAAGTAATCCTTCCTTCACCAAGTCAAGCACTACATGGTGATAGAGGATAACCTTTATAAGTTCACTTGTATCTAGAGATAATATCTTCTTTAAAATGGCTATTTTGATATGTCAACTTACAAACAAAGCTCAATCAAATAAAACAAGCTTAGTTATATTAGGCTCTCTTTTCAAAATGGATGTGTGTAGTATAGAACCAAAATTTGATTCTATGAAGACTCTCTACCATGTGAGCCAAGGTATAGAACACCATTAGAATTTATATGTACAACCAAAATTTGGTTCTATGAAAGCTCATGGCCACATTGGTAAAGACCTACAATAACCAACACAATTATTGAAAAAATAGCTTACAAGGAAGACTTTGGTTCTAAACACTTCTAATTCTATGTTAGTTACAAAAAGGACACAAAATCTAAAAGAGCCAATTAGAATCAAAATTTAGTTCTACCTAAGCTCACTATCACCTAAGACAAAATTTTCTGAAATAAAGCCAAAGCACAAAAAAGAGAAGCTTAACTGATAAAAATTGATTCTAATCAACTCTTTTCCATGTAAGCTATGGAAATCTTATCAAGCATAAATGTCAAAAATAATAAAGATTGAAGTTGAGTATAATATTAGCTCTACATTTAAATGCACCTTCAAAAAAGATTCTTTCCATCACATCAATCATATACCATTTTAAAGCATTTCTCATAATTAAAATTTGGTTCTACCTAGCTCATCTTAGACCTCAGTAACCAAGGTCAAGTATTAAAAAGGATCAAAAGTAAAACTACAATTACTTTAATATAGAATATAAAAGAACATATATATGAAAGTTTACTATCCACATTAGCTACAAAATCAAAACAAAGTAAGTAACTATATTTGAAACCAAAATTTGGTTCTAGAAAGCCTATCATCCATATCAGGTATGCATAAAAAGAATTGTCATTTAGCATTAAATTTTGGTTCTAAACCCATACTCTTCCATGTCAATAGATGAAACTCATTAATTATTCAACATTAAGAGCTGACACAACCATATGCAAGAATAGTATCGAAAGCAAGCTAAAACTTAATTTAGAATGTAAAAAAATTTTAAATTATATAAGGCTAACATGATAAAGATAGTTGAAGAAGTAAATTAAAGTTAAAGTTCTAAGGACAATTAGTAGTAGTGATATCGAACATCTTGAAGATGTACAAACTAATTAAAGAAGCTATCTTTTCAAATCCCAAAATTACCATAGCCATTTTATAGAGCTATTGAGCAAAAGAATTATCAAAGCTTTCATATAGTGGAACTAAGTTACCAAGCAGTAAGATTATGCAACGATAGAATAATTTGCAACACCCTAGTCACACTCTAATAGCGTGAAGTATTTTAAAGCAAGTGTCACATAAAGAAAGAGACGAAGCTTAGTAGAAATTTCAAGATTTAGACATGTTTAGCTTCTTAAAGTACCTACACCTATTCAAGCAAAATATCTATTAGCTTCAATAATTAATTGAGGTTAGAGGTCATATTGTTGAGCAAAAAGAAGCTAACTTATTTTAGTGCAATGAGTATCATGAGTACATCAATAAGCCAGGGGTTAAATCTGTTGAATCAATGGAACAATGATGGCATGTATATGAAAAAACAAGACTTCATAAGATACAATTCCAACCAAAAGCCAAGATGGTTAAATATGTAATTAATAGGATCATAGCTAAAGCCATTTCTGAAAAAGGTAAGCTATGATTTAATAGAAATTCAAAGTGCTTCATTAATATAAATGTTAAGAAGACTATGAGTTATATGAAATTATAAAGCCAAATATTGAAGAGGAAGAAGCAAAATAGCTAAATGAAGAAATATTGACCAGAAGATTTATCTTACACTTGAAGACTTAAAAAGTAATTAAGCTCTCTACTTAAAAGCTCACTAAGGCCTAGGGATAAAAATGCATAATTCCAAAGGTTAATGAGCTTTGATTCCAATGAGTAGCAGTTATTCCCTATGCTCAACCATACGAATCACAAGCGCATACTAACGATCTAATTGAATTTTGTGGATTTAGTTCCAAAGTTTCTTGTAGTCTTAAATCATGAATTGAGTGGTTGTATGATCGTTGTCTTGCTAACTCACACTTGTGGTAATGGTATGTATGGTTAAATGTGAGTTAAGGTATGGGATGTATGTTTTTATAAGGATATATATATATATATATATATCCTAATGGCTAGATTGGTGAATGGGGATTTAATGATTAATTATCTAACTCCTTAGCTAGTTTAGTAACTATCCTAACATAAAGTAACCATTCCCACTTACCGTACACATCCTGAACTCATATTAACATTGTTGGGTTACCAAGTGGCTATCATTGAGTGTGCTAAATATCCACTCCTAAGATTAAGAAGTGCACTATGTGATACATGAAGTGGTCATACTTATGTATTTTAGATTGATTATCTTAATTATTTAGGGCCATGAGTATAAATTGCATTAAATGTAAAGTATGGAAAGTAAAGAGTAAACTAATCTAAGTGTTGTAATGAATTTAAGAAATCTCAACTTTATTGTCATTCACACCAATGCGTTTAGGTACATAGCATTTGAATAAAGCACTATACAATCTCTTTCATTCACACTACAAGTACTCACAGGGAAAATATTCTAACTTTGGAGAAATGAAATTGCAATAACTTTGCTATGCTACTGATTTGAAGTGATATTAATGCAAGTGGCAATCACATTTATATTAACTATGCTTGTGTTAGCGTTAACACATCTGCGTCAACACATCTAACCATGCATCAATGAGGATATGTTAATGTAGCTATCTAATTATAACTCATCAATTCTCTCATCACATTTTTTTCTACTTTGATTTATGATTTGATAAGGAAATTAATATTATTAACAAAATGCATATTTCAGTGATAGCTGCATTAGAAAATAATAGTATTATCTTTCTAGTCCAATTTATAAATAATGTCTTACAACATAGCTTGTCTAAAATCCATGAGAAAGGTTTTTAATTAAATTTGAGCTCTTTCATATTAGATTACATTCTAAGTAAAATTCTCGAGTCTAAGAGAACGCTTCCTATACTATCTAGTTATTCATATTAGTGCAAAGCTTGTCTAAAAGATCCTTGTTATGATATTTTTTCTATTACTTATTGAAAATATATTTAGATCCATAGATTTTTGAATTTTTGATGAACTATATTCATCTTATTCTTTACAATTTTATTCTAGAAAGCATTCCACTAAGTTTTAATGCATAGATTATTGAAAAAATTGAGACATGTACGATTGCTAAGGCATAATTATAAGTACAAAAAGATCTTCCCACTCAAGTTTGGCTTATGGGAATTTAGCATTGTAGGACATATGAAAGGAATTGCTAAAAAGTATATAAGCTAATTTGTATCCCCTTTTTGTGCAAAAAATATTTATAGTACAATCAAGTTAAGAAAGACTAACCAACTAGATGATTCAAATATTATATATCAACAAGCTACTTACAAGGAGGTGAACAAGGCAAAAAAAAAGTTGTAGGAACCCTTAGGAGAAGCCTATTGATGTTGCTTCTTAGAGCTTTATTTGATGAGCCTATTATAGAATTCTATTAATCGTTAGGAAGCTAGAAATATTCATTAGTTCAAGAATTTACAGAGGAAAGACTACCTATCATGGAAGAGAATTATTTCTCCTAGAATCTTGATTCAAAAGAAGCCTTACCAAATGAGAAATTTTTCCCAAATGATGAAGAATCTCTAAGGATTCAAACAATTAAGAAATCTTGAGTCCTGGAGATCAAAAACAAGAAATAAAAATAGGTGCACTAAGAATAAGACCTAGATAGAACTTTGATGAGCAACGAGTATACCCTATGCCCAACCATATGAATCACTAGCGTTCACAAGTGATCTAGTCAATTTTGAAGGACTTTAGGTTCCTAGGTATACTAACTCTAGGAGGTGAATCTAATTGTGGCAATTGTTGTCTTCCTAGTCAGACTTGTGAAGTTCAAGTGTATGGTTAAGTGTAACTGAGGCATATGATTTTTATCATTTTATCTTTTATGAATTAAGCCACTAAAGAGTAAATAATAAAGTAATTTTAATGTTTGACTAACTAATTGATCTAATAATTAACTAGTTTATAACTATTCCTAACATAAGCATCTATTCCCACTTATCGTATACATCCTAAACATGGTTAATACTATTGGGTTACCAAATGGTAAGTGTTAATGGGATTACCAAGCACTAAGTGTATGCTCAAAGTAGTCATACTTATGTGCTTAATTAATCATTATTTCATTTTATCATAATTAATCCCTTAATTACTTAATTACTTAAAAAATTAAAGGAAATTGCTTAAATATTAAATGCTTAAGGGAAATATTAAGCTATTCCAAGTGCCATAAGGGTTATGAAGCAACCTCATCTTTATTGTTGGTCACATTGAAGTGCTCAGGTATATCAATGTTTGAACAAAGATCTATGCACTTCCCACTCCTACTGTGGGAACTTAGAAAAATATTCTAACTATTAGGAAGAAAAACTACAAGAGCTTTCATATAATCTAACTTACAAATGTCATAAATGTGGCTAGCTCATGCATTTATATAGGCAATAATAGACACTATGTCAACGCATACGTGTCAACATGTTAGAACATGCATCGACGAGATCATGTCAATAGGCTCACATCAATGGGATTCCATCAATGTAGCCAAAAGAGACACACTTCATCATATCCCCACAATTGAATGAAAACTCATCCTCTAGTTCTTTATAAAATTTGGAAAGGCATGGAATTATTGACTAGCTTTAGACACATAAAAGAAACACAACCAAAATACTAAGTGCCTAAGTGTATGGTTTTACAATCGTTACAAAATTTGATGTTCATGACAACAAAATTAAACACCAGGACCAAAAATGGACAACTAACTCCTTTGATGGTTAGAAGACAAGGAAGAAAGTTAGATAGTCCCAAGTGGTGGAGGTTTTGAAGGACATTCTCTTACTTGAAGAGCACATGGCAGTTGCTACAGAGGCTATGGTTATTCAGTGACAGCTGTGACCTCTAGTGGAAGATGGAAAGCATCCAGTAATGTTTTCATCTTCTCCTCCTTTTCCCTAGGATCGTTCACAGTCCACATAGCATTACGGATGTGGGTCAAAGTAGGAACATCCCAAGGACAAGGCATTATCGAGAACATTTCCTTTGCATTGACAAACCAAACAGCAAAAAGTTTATGTTCAACATCAAAGACCTTGATTGCATTCTGCAGCTTCTTGTAGTCATTCATTTGTTTGGCTAGGTTCTCTGCTATGGATCTTTGATCAATGAATTTTTCCTTGAGAACCTTGAGTTCTATGTTCACAATCTCAAGCTTTTGCTTGGTCTTCTTATGGATCTTGAACTCTACCTCATACAGCAAGTATGAGTTGGCCACTTTCTTTTTCAATTCTAACCATGACCATCCAGTAGTCAACATCACTAGGTTTGCATAATGAAGGTTGGTGAGCTTCATGGACTCCATCATCTTCTCAATTTGCAACTCCTTCATGTGGATTTTTACCCTGTTATATTCATTTAGTCCATTAAATATGGATTGCTAGACATCACCCCTTTATCAAAGCTTCTAGAGGGCTTCATTCACCTTTATCTTCATCATTTGGATATGCTTCTCATCAACTTCTTTTTGTAGGCCAACCTGATCCCTACAATGGTTCTTGATCCTCTAAAATTTGAGGGCCTCATTTTTCTAGGTGTAATCTTAATTGCATATTTTTGATGAATGGCATACACCTCCTCCATCAAGAGATTACGACTCTCTATTGTCAACCTTCTCAATTCGTTGTTTACCCTAGTGAACTACTCCTAATGTTAATGGATAAGCTTTTTCAGTTGTCATTTCTAAGCATCAACATTACATAGGTGGTGGTTCTTTGTGATCAGGTACTTGTTCTCCTAGCAAGTTTGATTCAAGTCCTTCTACATGTTGTAAGTCATTGCATCTGCTAAGGACTAATCAAAGACCATCGACTTCTTTGCATACTTAGCTTTTCTAAGTTTTTATTAAAGCTGTTGGAAAGCTTCATCTCTTGTTGTTGCTTGGCCAAGTATCATGGGATTAGGGAGGTGGGCTCTAAGTTTGGCAATCTCTATGGCCAAGCATTGGTTCTTAGTTTTGACCATTTCGAGTTACTCCTCCAATATGATACACCTACCCTTGGCTTCAAGCAGCTGTAATCGGGTAGTAGTGATATTATCTGGAAGATCAAAAATATTCAGAATCAATTTTCCAGTTCCCATTAGTTATTCCAATAACTCCTCATGTTGGGCTACACTAAATCTCCCACTTATGATTACGATGGACGTCTACACATCTCCAAGTGTAATAACATCTAGTACAGATGTTGTTGATGCATTGAGTGCCTAGGCCACTCTATTAACTACCACTTCTACTACTGTCTCTTGTCATGATGCTACATCACCAAAATGGTGGCCTCCTCACCTTCCTCCAACTACACTAAGAAAGTAGTGGCATTCCAAAAAATCTCTCAAAACTAATGTTGTTCTGAAAAAGACTACATTACTTTCTAGGTGCTAAGATTCAAGCGTGTGGGAACCTACATTCTTTGGGTAGAAAAAATTAACCCACCACCTACCATCTAGCTTATAGATCAAGACACTTAATTAATATGGCTCATGGCTGCTTTGTACATAGATGGTTCATGACCACTTAGTCCTCCATATTACTGCTGCAAAAGTTTCTCATGGATCTTGCCCATGCATTCAAGGGCAACGTGAGCATTTGACATTATTTCTTGAGTGGAATGTGGGGGTGGTGTCTACTCCTCTTTTTTGGTTAGGGCAAGGATCTTATCTTTTATCATTTTGGCCCAGGAGATAGTAAGAGCATGTTGGATTGTGTCATTGGGATAGCGGATCCCTTTCCTTTGCATAATTTTTTGATAAGATCATTTTCTTTGAATCACTTTTCTCTCTCCATATAGATTAGTTATGGAAGGTTCATTGGGAATTTTCTACTTAAAGTAGCACACGCACAAGTGGAGAAGGTAGTTACCTTGTCGGGCCTCACCATCGAATTAAGATGATAAGCTGTTGTCTTGAAATAAGTGTGTTCCACCATTGTAAGTGTGTCATACTCCTTACCATCCATTCCATAGCACTGTTGGACCCATTTCTTTTTAGTCTCTAGGTCTGCTTGGGTTGAGATCTCTACCAACTCGGTCCTAGTTTCAAGCAAGTTGAGAGCCTGTGAGATGGCCTTCACCAAGTAGGACATACTAATGTCCTTGATCTTCACTATGGTATTTTCCTACCCATTATTCCAAAAGATATAGGTCTCTCCCATGTACCACACCCTACTAAAAGTGATGATTGGCCTCATGGAAGAGCTTTGCAACAACGTCTTGATTGCTTCTGGAGCAAACTCCAAGAATGGTCCAAAGTTCAGTTCTTAAAGAACTAAACATTGGATGTCACTATGCTTGATCTGATTAAGTTAGGCTTTGACCAAAGTGATCTCAAGTCTTGGTCTTGGTCCCCATGCTTCATCTCAATGGGATTTCTAGGTTTTAGCTAGGGACATCTTCCTAATAGATTCCACTTTGGGCTTCTCCTAAAGAGGTCCCATTCCATAGGTCTCTACTTCTTGTTCCTGGCTTATTTCTACTCTTGGCTACTTGTCCCTTGATTGGGATGGTCTAGCTACTAGTCCATGCTTTCCCTTTGGTGCCATCTATGGTCACAAAAAATCAAGGATTAGCGGGTGGTGTGTAACTTATGGTGTTTGTATACCTTCTCTCCTTAGGGAGTTACACTTGGCTAAGTTGTGACTATGGTAGATTGATTATTTAAATATTATTTTAATTAATTTAGTTACTAGAGTTTGTTGGAAGGGTTTAACTTTTCATAAACTAATTTTTTTAATGTTGTTTTATGCATTAAACCTTTGGAGGAGTTAGACAAATTTTAAAAAATTTCTTGTTAAAAACCTCAGGTTTGTGGTCCCCATAATGAAGAAAGTACCTCCAATAGCTAGAGAACTAAAAAATGACAAAAATCAAACAAGTGATCTAAAAGTTACAGGCTCTTGAAGGTGCTTGGGCTTTGAAAAATGGAAAAACTTCCCTAGCATTTTAAGCAAAATGACAAAAAAAATTTCTAAGTGTTGCACAATATTTATACTATTTTTGCCATGCGTCTATGGGATCCCATCGACTAGATCATGTCAATGTAGTTAACTACATCGACAAAATCCCATCAACATGACTATTGACCAAAGTTTGACTTTGGAAAAAAAAACAAGGAATTTTTGCATCAAATTGGAGTCTTATGAAAGCCCAAGAATCCTAGGACACAATGGAATGCATGAAGAGGGTTTGATGGTCCATAAAGAAGGAGTGTTTGATTGGAAAATGATGGAGAAATACCACAAAGGAGCACAAACTAGATGCAATCAATGGGAAATGCAAAAATATTTGATTGAGAAAATGCCTAAGGATAAGGAACTTAACTAGCCTAACTAAGAGATATGCAAGTGGATCCTCCCCATAGTAGGCTTATGCCCTTTTTACCCTTTCATATCCTCAAACCAAGGAGTCCATGGATCCCATAGTTGATTAATGGTTATGAAAATTTATGGACCTAATCCGGAAGAATCTACCTACGAATTTGAATATATCAAACTAAGACATTGAATAAAACATTGAAAACTAGTAGTGAGGTGAATCATGGAAAGCATTGGTGGATGAGAGAGAAGAGTGGGATGGAGTTTTGAATCATGGACACATGAAGTCCCTTATGGATTTTGTGGTTAAATGACCTAATAAAGTTCATCCTTAGTCCAGATCAAAACCAACCACTTTTAGTGACTTTACATTGATACTCTAAGACTAGTCCACCCCATTAAGACACAAGAATGCTATGACAAATCAAGAAGTGAGAAAGGGCCTTAGTTAGAGGGAACCTTTAGGCATGGGTAACATATCTTTCTAGTCCCATAATCAATGCTTGTAGCCCATTATTTTATCGAATGGATGTGTTTTGAATTCCCATATTTTTTTTGAAGTTTTATGTTTTTATGGGTTTTTGAATGGGAACCACACCTTGCAAGGACTTATTAACTTCTTGTTATTCGTCAATAGTGGAATGGTAAGAAATCCATGAAAAAAAATCATGCACTAAAGAAAGTAGAAAGGCACAAAGAGCATTTAATCCCCTTGAATTCATACCCTTTTTAAACCATTTTAATCTTTTCCAAGTTTGGAAACTACCAAGGTCATAGGTTCGTTAAAGTTTCATTAATGAAAAAGGAACCTCATATTTCCAAGATAAGAAAGATGATAAAATTTGTTGATGGGTGGATGACACGAAATCACTGTCTATTCCATGAAAAAGAAACCATGTCTTAGTTATCAATGCCAAAATTCAAAGTTAGAAACCAGACATTAGCAATCCGAAATATTAAGTACAAACCACCATTATCAACAGCTACAGCATCACTGTGTCCTATTGGAAATAAAGAAGAGAAAAAAAAACATAATTTATTAAAAACCAATAAGAAAAACACATCAAAATAAAATAAATTAAAATATACAAGAAATTGTAGAATTTTCAAGAAAGTTAAAACATGCCAATGATGGTGTAAAACAGAAAATGGAAAAAGACAAGAAAGTGTAAGATAAAAATTGTAAAACAAAAAGTGTCAGAATTGAGAAGCCACTTGTATGATTTAACACAAATGGCGATCTCCCCCATGACTGAGTTGAAAGGAGGAGATTCAAAAAATTGAGCAAGGCTGTCCATTAAATGAGGCGTTGCATGCATTGCCTTGCTTAGGCTCATAGAAAGGATTTATTTCATGTGTGATGACTAATAATTTCTTATTTGGGCTTTCAAGTTTGTAGATCAACATGGCCCTAGAAGGAAAGATTTCATAAATGATATAAGGCCCTTCCCACAATGTTTGGAACTTAGTATTTTGAGGGACATGTGTGGGGTTCTAGTAAAGGACCTTGTCTTTAGGTTGAGATTTTACTTACTTTGAGATCATGATGTTTTTTGTTGAATGCCTTGTGTATTTCATTCTAGGATAAGGATACCAATCTATTCTCATCTAGCACATTAAGGTTGATCATCCTTTCTTTCTGTGCGAAGCTTAGGTCAAGATCAAGGTCATAAGCTCTTGAAAGTATATGGAGCTCAGATTAACCAAGAAGAGTTGGCAATTTTTTGTACACCAACTCATAGAGAGAGTAGCCTATAAGGAGTGTCCATGTTTAGTGGTATGCCTAGAGGGCATCATTAAGTTTGATGCTCTATTCTCTTATATATTTGCTAATTATTCTAGTTAAGATCTTAGTTATCTCTTTATTTGTTACTTTCGCTTGACCATTGGCTTGGGAGTAATAAGGTGTTGTTAACTTATGTTCAACCCCTAAGCATTGCATGAGCTTTTAAAAGGTAGTGCCTATAAAGTGAGTACCATTATTAGAAATTAGTGCATGTGGCACTCCAAACCTGTTTACAACATTTTGTTGTACAAACCATGTCATATTAGAAGATGTATAGTTAGTGAAAGTTGTTGCTTCTACCCATTTTGTACAATAGTCAATAGTGACTATTATGTATACCTTTCTATTCAACATGGGTGTGATGGAACCCATGAAGTCTATGCTCCAAATATCGAAGAATTTCAATGGTTAAAACCACTACTAGGAACCCTCTATTTGATCAATCATCCCACCATTACGTTGACAACATTCACAAGAGCGAATGAATTGGTGGGTGTCCCTAAAGATTATTGATCAATAATACCCTACCATTAGAATATTAATGACCATGCATCTCTTAACATAGTGGCCCCCACAAGGACCCTCATGAGTGTCTTGAAGAACACATAGTTAGTCAGCATCAAGAACACACCATCGAACTAGGCCATTGGTGCACACCTTGTAAAGGTGTCTATTGATTTCCATGAAGTGTTTCACTTGATGAAGAAACTATTGTTTCTTCCTGTGTTCCAACTCTTGTGGCATCTCCTTAGTGAGAACATAAGTGAGGATGTCATCGTACTAGTATGGTTCAATGGGCACTTGTTCATTTATAGCACCAACAAAGAGAAGTTCATTAGGAAATTGATCAAAGAGTGAACTTTCCTCTTCTTTGTTATCCCATTGTAACTAAGATAGGTGGTTAAAAATTACATTTTTAGTTCCCTTTTGATCTACCATTGTGCGATCAAGCTTCTATAAGATCACAAGCCACCATATGACACGAGGGCTCACCATCAATTTATTCATTAGAAAGTAAATGACACTGTGGTCTGTGTGCACAAACACCTTGTATCCAAGCACACATTGCCTAAACTTCTTCAAGGCATACACCACCTCCATGATCTCTTTCTTCATTGTGGTGTAGTTTAGTTGTGCACCCACAATGCTTCTACTCATGTAGTGGATGTAGTAAGGACATTTTTGATCATTTAATTACATAAGCATTACTCCCAAGGAATAGTTTGATGTGTTTGTCATGATGTGAAATAGCCAAGACCAATCAATTGCTCATAGAATTGGAGTTTCTACAAGATTTTCTTTGAGTTGTTGGAATGCTTTTTCACATTCCTTAGTCCATATGAATGAAACATCTTTCTTTGTCAACTTTACCAACAGTTTAGCAATCTTAGAGAAATTCTCTATGAATCACCAGTAGTAGCTAGTGTGTCTAAGAAATGATAGAATATCTTTAATGGTTTTTGGCTAATGGGTTATTTCTTAGATGATCCTAATCTTTTTAGGGTCCACTTCAATCCCTGCTTGTGAGATTTTGTGCCCCAACACAATGCCCTGCTAGACAATCAAATGGATATTCTACTAATTGATCCAAAGATTGATCTCCAAACATCTTTTAAGCACTTACTCAAGGTTGTCTAAGGCTTGCTTGAATGTAGTGCCATAGGTGGAGAAGTCATCCATGAAGACGTCCACCCCACTACCAATTTTCTGCTTATAAATGCTCAGGAAAGGGCATTGAAAGGTTGTACAGGCATTACACAGACCAAATGGCATCTTTCTATATGCAAAAGTCCCTGAGAAACTTGTAAATTTAGTTTTGGCTTGATCTTCTAGTGTGATTAGCATTTAGTTATAGCCACTATGATCATCCATAAAGTTGTAGAAACAATGTCTAAAAATAGTTTTCAACACCTGGTCCACAAATGGTAATGAAAAATGATCTTTGTAGGTTATCATGTTCAACAACCTGAAATAAATACACACCCTCCACTTGCCATCTTTCTTTGGCATGATTACAAGTGGGCTAATCCACTCACTATCCACAATTAGATAAATAAACCTCACATTAATGAGTTGTTTAATTTACTCCTTGATGATCTGCTTCAATTTGGGATTCAGCTATCACTATAGCTGCCTCTTTGGCTTGATGGAAGGATCAGTATAGATGTGATGCTGGCATATCTTAGGATCAATCCTAGTGAGTTCGAGATATGACTAAGAAAAGGTTAATGACCATTTATTAACCACATTCAATAGCTTCTCTTTCTGCTTAGGAGCAAGGTTGGCATTGATTATCACCACCTTTCCATTTTTCAAAAATGCATACTTCATGTTAGCAAGTAGAATTTTCAACTTTAAAGACTCTTGTTTGAAATTTTTAGGGATTTCCAACTCTTTCCAATAAGTATCATTAGTTTCATCATCGGAGAATTGGTGATGAACCTATTCCAGTTCTTTCATTCCTTTAACATAGGCACTAGTTAAGCTCTTAGTTGGTTCCATGCAAAGTGTGTTGGTTTTATGGATATTACTCTTCTTGAGTGGAGGCATGTTCTAGGCTTTATACATCTCATGATAAATCAGATTAACACTAGAACCTCAATCCATAAGAGCTTTGCAAGGCTCATACCCAATGATTTCAAGATAGATTAAGGGACTCCTAGGATCAAATATTTTCTTAGGAATGTGGCCAACCTTTATCCAATTAGTTATTACATGGGTTAACATGACACTATGCACTTTGGGAGGTGATTGGTTTGAAGGGAACATGAACATATTAGATGTAGAGAATGAGGAAGAAGCAAGATTATCTGTTGCATGAGTCTACAAGGGCATTGTAGGACTGTTGGTTCAAAAGAATGGTCCTTTTTGAGACCTAGGTTTCAAACCACTTGATGGAGGAGTTAAGGTAAGTTAATAGCCCTAATAGCATTATGTTGCTACAGTTGGGCTGGAATTTCACCTTGCATTGATGGAGTAGGTGGTAAATTGGTTTAGGATGGAGGGACATGCACAGAAGGATGAGGAGAGTGATAAGGATATGAGGACTTTCCTCTTGAAGATGGAGAATGAGCTCTGTAATACTCAAGAGGGTGGTAGTGATGTTGGAATTAGGTGTGACTAGAAGAATCATGTGGAGACATTGGTTGTTAAACATAGTACCCATATATATCAAGCTATCTATATGGGTACTCCTACCTTGGTCGTGGCATCCCCCATGATTGTGGATGCTACCACTGATGATACTACTCAAACAATTATGGTGGGGCTTCACTTGGATAGTAGGCTTGTTGTTTATGGAACTACATTGGATTTCCTTGAGGATAAGATAATATTCTAGGTGTTTTCCTTCTTACCAATCTAGGATTTAGAGTGTACAACCTAGATTCCTACAAGTGTGCCATAATAGGGTAACATCCCTTAGAATGTTTGTATTGGTAGATGTCATGTCCACCATCATCATTTGATTTGAACTCCACAACCTCCTCTATGGCAGCAACTTTTCCCTTGCTCTTTTGGTGGACACATTTAGCTTCCTTCCTTCTCCTGTGATCATGATCATTACTTTTCTCTTTAGATGCCTCTGCTATTTTTAGAGCTACTTAGAACTTTTCATCCAAAGAGTTCCACATTTTATCTACCTTAGCTAAAATTTTAGAGATAGATTTCTAAATCAAAAAGGTCTTTCGTTGCACCATCTCATTAACTGGTGCCTCCTCATTGTTAATGAACTAGACTTCCCTTTTTCTAATGGAAGGGTCTCAATTGTACTCCTCTACACTTTCTCTTTTTTGAGCTCTTTCTTCTTTAGCAACTTGCTTAATGAGCCTTTAGATCTGATGGGCTCTAAGTTCTAACAATCTCCCTTGAGCATAGACCTAAGCGGTTCTCCTCATTTCTAATCAAAGCCCATCTATGATATGATGAAGTTGCTTCCTTTGAGAATAACCATGGCCAAGACATTTGTGCAAAAGAGAATAGTACTTGTTCATGGTTGCATCCAAGGGTTCATGTGTTCCTTATCTTTAACCTTGGATCTACTTTCTTAAATTGAACACTTGAGAGTATATCTGGTATTTATCATTGAACAACTCAAGCATTGTACTTCATCTATGGATTGATTCCAGCTCCAAGGACTAATATCAACTTTCTGCTTCTTTTATTAGTGTCCTGTGGAATAGCTTAAGTTTTTTACATTCATTCTCTATGTTTTGCAAGGCACAAGCATAGTGAAAAGCTTACAAATGGTTATGTGGATTTGATTTGTATCCCCGTTTGAACTTGGGGATATTGTTCATATCCAACTGCTTTATTTGGCTATCTTTCACATACCTTGTTGGAATTTTTATTTCCAATATGATGTTCAACATGTTTCGAGTAGCAAGTAAAGGCTTATCATAATCATGGCCTCTGTGATGGCCATGATGCCTATGATGCCCTCTATTGTCCTTTCTCTCATGATGGTGGGCTTCCCTTGAGTTCCCATGCCCCTAATCTCAATCATCCGAGTGGGCCCTACAATCATGATCATTTCTATCCCACCAGTCACCTCCATCACAATCATGCCCTCTATGGCTTTGGTTGGATCTCGAGGAAGAAGAGGATGATGAAGGAGAAGAGGAACGAGGACTAGCACCATGGTGCTTGCCACCTCCTCTTCAATGGTCATGGCCATGATCATCATCATGATGCTTGTCCTTGTCCCTGTCATCACTCCTATCTTTGGATCCCCCATGATCATGGGATCCATTCTCACCTAAACCAGGATTGTTTACAATGGATTGTAAATTTTAGTTCAAGCCTCCTTCATCGAAACTAAGGGAAGGAGAGTTAGTGAAATGAGAATCCTCAAAGAAGGAATCTTCACTATCTTTTTGGCCCAATAGGAACAAGGGGTTATTGAATCGTTTCCCCTTTGTAGCTTCATAGCACTTCTCCTGCTATCGATCAATTTTACATTGTGCTTTAGTGGGATGGTAATTCCCAGAGTCGTGATCTTGCACAATGTATTTAGCATGGAGCCCTTGGATGACCACCCTCATAAGAGTTTGTTGGAGCATCATAGGAATTGATCAATTAGGCAACAACACAATGTTGCCCTCCATGTCTCTCCACCACATTTGATCATCCTAATGTAAGACAAAGGTCAAATTGGGCACATCCTCATTGGGATGAGTATATACCACATGACATTGTTGGGGCATTGGCTAGTTTGATCGTTCATTTCATGGATTCAATGTGCGCTCACATTTCCGCAAAGAATCATCCTTGTGAGAAGAAGACATTTTAGATTAGAAGAAAACTAATAGTGTGCACTTTACAATTGTTAATAGTGTTAGAATGATTGCAACTTTAAGGTTTGATCCAATGATGTTGAATGATTTTTCACTAAGTCCTAGATAACGCATGAAACTAGCTAAAGTCCTTGACAATGGCACCAATGATTAGCAACAAATATATCATATGCCCAACCATACCAATCACTAGCATTCGCTAGTAATCCAATCAAATTCCAAGGACTTTAGGTTCCTAAGTACACTAATAATAGAAGGTGAATCTAATCATGGCAATCATTGTCTTCCCAGTTACACTTGTGAAGTGCAAGTGTATGGTTAAGTGTAAGTAAGGTGTATGATTTTTATCATTTTATCTATTATGAATTAAGCCACTAAAAAATAAGGAGTAAAGAAATTTTAATGTTTGATTAACTAATTAATCTAATAATTAACTAATATATAACTATTCCTAACATTATCATCCATTCCCACATGTCATACAAATCCTAAATACATTTAACACTACTGGGTTATCAAACATTAAGTGTTACTAGGATTACCAAGCATCAAGCATATGCTTGAAGTGGTCATACTTATGTGCTTAATTAATTTCTATTTAATCTATCTTAATTACTCACTTAATTGCTTAATTACTTAAAAATTAAAGGAAATTACTTAAATATTAAATTCTTAAGGAAAATATTAAGCTATTCCAAGTGTTGCAAGGTTTATGAAGAAACCTCACCTTTATTGCTAGTCACATTGAAGTGCTCAAGTACATCAATGTTCGAATAAAGATTCGTACACTTCTAATTCCTACTATAGGCACTTAGAAAAATATTCTAATTGTTGGGAAGAAAAAAATGCAAGAGCTTCACTATAATCTAACTTAAAAATGTCATAAATGTGGTTGGCTCATGCATTTCTATAGGTGAAAACAAACACTACGTTGATGCATATGTGTCAACATGTCAAAACATGCATCAACGAGATCATGTCAATAGGCTCATGTTGATGGGCACGTGTTGAAGGGATTGCATCGATGCAACCAAAAGAGACACACTTCATCAAACATTAACCCCTAGTTCATCCTCTTTAGCTTTAGCTAGTTTCAACTTTCCATCAAGCTACTTCATGAAAGAAGCTACCAAAGTCATTTAAAGTGAAAGAGAAAGAAGGAAAAATTATTCTAAGTCAAAAACATCCTATGTAGCTGGAGATCAAATCAAGTTTCATCTTCCCTTATAAAGAAGAGAATCCATTAATAGGTTAATAGACGCTAGTGATCCCACATAAGGATATGTCTAAGACTATAGTTGTGCTTATCAAAGGTATGGATTACTTGGAGAACAATAATATAATGAAGCTAAAGAAATATTTAGAACAACAAAACAAAGCTATTAAGAAGTTGAAGGAAGAACTAAAAGTTTCTAGAGCTCAAACAAAAGAAATAAAAAAATCACTTACCATCAAATAATCTCTACTTGAAAATAAGGACCACATGTATAAGTAGTTGGGATATCAAATGGCTATAATGCAACAAGACTTCGAAGAAGCCAAACAAGAAAAACCTCTAATTCAGTGCTTCATGCAACTACCCAGTTTCTAGGAATTAATTTCTAAGCTTTAATACCAAAAAGACTAGGCTACTAATGGGTAACAAGTATTCCATACACCCAACCATACAAATCACAAGCGTGTATGCACAATACGGTCAACGTCCGTGTATGCCTTCTATTTAAGTGTCCTATGTCCTAGATAGTAAAATATGAGGTTATTATTCATTGTATTCCCAATCATCACTTATGTTAACTTCGTCTATATGGCTAAGTGTGATTGAGGTGTAAGATATTTATATTTATCATATTTATTATTTTTTATCTGTAATAGTATTAAGGTAGAAAGTAGTTGAAATATTAAGCTTCAACTAATTAATGCCTAAACTATCCTCAACATAAAGTATCCATTCCCACTTTCTGTGCACATCCTAAACTTACACTAACACTACTAGGTTACAAAGTATTTATTGTTGGGCATACCAAGCATTCACTAATATGATTACTAAGCATTAGTATATTATGTTTGAAGTGGTTGTACTCATGTTACTATAGAGTACAATATTAAGTATTTAAGCGTAGAAACATAAATTGCATGTGAAATAAAATGCTTAAAAGTAAACTTCAACTAATCGATATGTTGCAATGGAGAGACAAAATCTTGATTTTATTTTCATTCATCTAAACGTGTCCAAGTACATCTTACAGTCAAATAAAATTCTATACAATTAATTCAATCTATGTTTTAAGCACTTAAAGAAAAATTTCACGAAGTCCAACGAAAGAAAACTACAAGAGTTTGGCTACTAGACTGATCAAAGATGCTTTAAATGTGACCACTGTATGCATTTATATAAGCTTTGATAAGATGAGCATCGATGCAGATGCATTAACGTATCTAAGGATGCACCAATGGGATGCACTGATGGGGCATGTATCAATGCAACTAGCTTATTGATACTTCATTAGCCCCCAAAGTTGGTGTTCAGATTGTAGAGATTAAGTAATAGAACACTACATACAATGTAGTTAATGTAAGAGCTCATAAATTGTTGATGACAAGTATGAGCATTAGGGAAGCTTTAGCTTAATATATGAGAGATTCTCTTAACAACACTATGATGGTAGGTTTAAAAATTATGATAGACATAGATCAATAGAAGAAGGAATAAGAAAAAAGCTACACAATTATAAGAGAAACCTTAGAAGAATTAATTAAGTTCATGACAGAGCAAGGTGTAGAGAACTTGAGTGTCAAGCAAGTAATATTAAAAGCAAGTCAAACTGAGCAATTGAATCAAGTCTTAAAATCCATATCCAATTTTGGAAAAATGTTATAGTAGTTGTTAGTTGAGGTCTAATTGATTCATAAAATGCAATATTACTTTAATTCATTTAAGTAGCTTTCCAATGGTTTAGGCCTTTATGAAAAAACCATCAATATACTTTGTTTTTAATAAATGTTTATTGTTGTAATTGCTATAACTATCCAAGATTTGCTATAAAAAAAGAGAAGTTTAAGACAATTGAAAAGAAGGAATGGGAACTAGGATTATAAAAATGTTGTGGACTGCATTCTATCAACAATAACATTTTAAATAAGTTTAGGCTCTTTTAGTTTCAATTCTTTGAGTTGATATTTGGGTTGCTTCTATTTTATTCTATCAATTATTTAGTTTAATATCTAATCATTCAAAATAGGATTTGATAGCTTTGAAATAAGTTATTTTCTCTCTAATGATCACAGAGGTTTGAAATAGTGGCTTAAATCACTAATAAATTTCAAATTTCTTTAAAATTATGGCTTTGTTTATAACTCTACTTACAAATTAATTAGTTTGAGGAAGAACATAATAAAATGATCTAAGCCCCTTTTCAACATCATTCTGAAAGCTATTATTTTGTTATTTAAGGATGATTCAATGTTTAAGAACTCAATAATTATAATGCTATTAAAGGCCCAACTCTTCTCACAGGTTAAAGCTGAAAGGATCATTTTGAAGATAAATAGACTTCATTTTAGCATCTTATATTAAGCAAGCACTTAGATTTTTTTCAAGCAAGTTTCAATTTAGTATTTTAGCAAATCTATAACTAGACCAAATATACACACATTAAGTGATTAGTTCTTAGATACTAGTTGTAGCTATTTAGAGGTATTTGTGCATGGGTGAAGCCAAAAATTAGCAGCTACCTAAAACGAGTCTTATCAAGAATTGTTTGGGAAGTTAAGTCCCTTGACAACCAGCATGCTGCTCCATGTCAAATTCATACCTTGAATATGCCTACATATTTATAGATTTAACTTAAAGAGAAAAGGCTATCCTCATCATAATTAAGCATGAATAATGAGCTTTCTTGATGTTTGCGGCTTTTTCACATGATGTCCATCCATGTACAAATTTAAATTTTTTTTAATAAAATAAAATGACTCTTGGGCTTGCTATTTTATGAAAATTCTAGTTTTCAAGGTTTAACAAGGTTGTGTGTGACCTCAGTAAAAATATTCTAAGTAATTAATGACATTAATAAGGGATAAATGGCTTAGATTCATGAATTTAACGTGTCTTCATTATAGAACATCATAGGGAATTAATATTTTTATGGTATTTACAATATTTCCTTCTTTAGTGTAGAATTTGACATCTTTGTCATTACATTTTTTATTTTTCATTACTTCATTTGATCTTCCTCCATCTTGGAAACCTTAATTGTTCTATTCAAATATTCAAAGTCTATCTATTTAAGGGTATTGGAATCGAAGTTATTGCGATATAGGTACATCCCAACACCTATAGTCAAATTAGAACTTTATAATTTAAACTGGCAACCTCTTACTTAATAAGATAACAAGCTAATCACTTAAGCCACCAATCACTAGCCAATATTCAACTCTATATGTTAAAAGACTCTTAGTTATTAAATTACTAATTTGATCACTTGAGTCTACATGTCTAGGCTTGATAGTGCCCTCCTTCACCTCTTTTTTGACAAAATAGTACTTATTGTCTATGTGCTTTGATCTTTTGTATAACACATGTTTCTTAGAAAGCAATATTGTTGTTGTATTTTGACATAACATGGATATATTGACTTCAAATCCTCTTTGTTCAAATAAAATTTTCAACTATAATAAGTTTAACCATAGCAATAAACTTAGCCTTGCATGAAGAAATACTAAGTGCACTTTATTTTTAAAACTTTCAATGTATAGACTTTGGATTATTGATGAGCCATGATATCGCGTAAGCGATATCGTAGCTGTGATATCATGTCTGTCCTTGTGATATCGCATACGCGATATTGCAACCCTCTGCAATGCCTATAAATAAGAGGCAGCTTTCCATGCTTTAGGCATCTAGAGTCAGTCCCTTAGCCAAACTATAGTAGTTTTACCATTCTAGAGTTAGAATAATTTCCATGTGCCCGTGGTAGGAGTCTCAAAGTGAATGGATCTTTATTCGAGCAAATTGTACCTGAGCACACATTTGTGTACAGCAATAAAGACAAACTTTTTGATAAACCTTGCAGCATATGGACTAAGCTAAATAGGATTTAATTATTGTTAAATGTTTAAATGCTTTCCTAGATAGTTAATCTCTCTCAACCCTTGACTCTCCTAGTTAAGTGCATTCAGTACGACCGCTTTGAGCACATGTGTAATGCTTGGTAACCTAGTAACTAGTAGCGTTTGGTAATCCCAGTAGCCTTGCACTAGTTTAGGGTGTGTGCGGCAAGTGGGAATAGATACTAATGCTAGGATAATTAAAACTTAGTTAGTGAATAGTTAATGAAAATTAGTTATTTAGTTCTCTTCACCTTTCCCTACTAGCATAGGCATTAAAAAGATAAAAGTTATAAAAATCACATACCTCAAACTTACTTAACTATACAACCGTGAAAATACAAGTAATTTTGGGAGGATAACGATTGATTAACCTTAAGTGTTCCATTAAGGTGCGTAAGCACTTAGTCCTTGGAGTTTGACCAGATCACATGTGAGATGCTCATATTTGTATGGTTGAGTGTAGGGGTACCTCACCACTCATCATTGGCACCGTTACCGGGGACTTAGTTGTTTGTGTGCTACGTAGAACATAGGAGATCATTCATATCGTTGCGATGCTAGAACGAACCTTTAGGGTTGATCAAAATAAATAAAATATAATAAGATAATGGTAAAAAACACACTGAACAAGACAAAAATGTCTTCTTCTTCACACAAAAGCGCTTCACCACCTAGGAACAACACTAGAGACAATTGGCGGCACAACACATATAACCAAAATCCACTAGTTCCTCAACAATTCTATGTGGTATATATTCATCATGATGAATATATACCTGACTTTACCTTTATTCTCCATCAAGATGAACAATTGCATTGAAGAGACTTGAAGGGTAACATAGTGTTGCCTCCAGACCGAGCAATCCCCAACATGCTCCTTCGTGCTCTTGAACAAATAGGCATGTCACAATTATGCACAAAGTACGTTGCATGTGATTATGACACAAGGGACTACCATCCCATAGAAGCACAACGTCAACAAGACTTGCGTCAGGAGAGTTACCACACATCTTTGAAGGACAAAGAACCCCATAATGCTCCACCCATCTTAAGCGAAATTGAGAGTGATGAACCTATTTTAATTTGTTCTCCACAAAACGATGTTCCCCCTCCTAACGATGGTGAGGAGGTGGTGTATCAAAACCTTCACTCCATGATTCACAACCCTGGTTCTGATCCCCATGAACACCAAATGTTCAACGAGGGAACACAAACACATGATAAGGGTAGACATTCTGATCGTCATCATGATCGGGGCTAGGACCACCGAAGAGAAGGTAGNAGTAGGGAACCACGTAGACATCACAGACGCTATGAAAGAAATGACCACAAAGAACCCCTACTTGCAACCCAAAGCATGTTAGACATCACGGAGGCCGTTAGAATTCCTACAAGGCACCAAAAAAATAGTAGGATCAAGAGATTAGACATGAATAACATCCCACAATTTGAGGGGGGATACAACACTGATCCTCAGAACCATTTACAAGCATTTCATGATGCATGTGCCTTGTAGAACATTGAGAACGAATGGCAAAAGCTAAAGTTGTTCCCAAGGACACTAGTAAAAGAAGCGGAAAGCTAGTACTGGTTCTTAGAACCGAAATCCATTCGAAGGTGGAGTATGATGCTAGAACTGTTTAACGATAAGTATCAAATGTACTCCTAGGTGTAAGCAAATCCAAGGATGGAAGCAAGGAACTCATGAACCCTTGGATGTTGCCATGGGCCGATACTATGCACTGTTACATCGTTGCCCGGGCCATGGTTACTCGTAGCAGGATCAACTACGCCATCTCATAGATGGACTTAGGCATGAAACCAGGAGAACCCTTGGAATGTATGCCCAAGGGAGATTATCAAAGCTTAGGTTCCATCAGGTCCATAGATTGTTGGAGCAAGTAGCTAAGGAAGAAGAAGAGCTATGTAAGAGAGAAAGAGTGGAAGAGTAAAACTACGATCCTTCCCTCCAAAAAAGGGGAGTGAGATTCTGTGAGATGGAGAAAGAGTCACCACTCGAAGAGATGGTGAATAGGAAAACCTTGCTGCTCCAAAAAGTAACAACAGAAGTGTTGGTAAAGGTAGACCAAATGTGGGACTCCTTAGATAGTAGATTTGAAATCGTTCTCAAAATCGTAGAGAAGTCTAAGCAGCGAAGTAGTGACTATGACAAACAAAAAAAAAGGGATTTGGACAATGCACGTAACAAAGGTAAGGGTAAAACGACCATCATCAAAGAGGTTGTGGATTCTGATATGAAAAATGATGGTGGATGTGAGATATGCCAGTATGACCATCCTAAGGGATGTTGCCCAGTAATCTCACATCTGCAAGAGTCCAGGGTGTATGCACTTAACCCACGACTTAACAAACGGCAAGCACCCCGACGGTTACCTTATTCCCAAGGTAACCCAAGTAAATTCCACCAACCATTAATGTATTATCCAAGTGGAACTCTGCCACAACCTATTGAGTAACACCAGTAGTGGCAATACCCACATTCATGGGGGATGCCACCACCAAGGCAACAATACCCTTATCGGCAATCGGATCCATATGGCTACTATGTGCAGCAGCCAATCTCTCCACATGACTCGGTTGGTCACATGACCCCACAACATCACTACCAATCTCGGGAGTATTATAGGACTCCTTCTCCTAGGGGAGACACACCACATACATACCATCCTCCAAATCCATCCACAACTCTCACACCGATAGCTCCATTACCACCTACTCCAGCAATGCAAGGGGAACTCCCCACTCAACCGCAATAACACAATGCTACGAGAGTTGTAAACCTTCAACTCACTACTGGTTCTGACAACCGCACAAAGAGAAGACCTTTCTTTAGAACCAACAGCCCAAACAAGCTCTCACAACCACAAGTGATTGAGCCTCCGAATGCTTCTTCATAAAATAAGGCTTCAGAGCTCCCTTCAAATCAAAAATAGAGCTCAACGCACACAGTTATGTTAACACATACCTTCATTGACTAGATTAAGGAGGGTCACCTTCCCAGGAAATTTGTAGACCCCAAAAGTCCTTTAATCTATCTCCAAGTCACTAGGAATGAACCATGTAAAGCTCTTCTGGACTCAGGTTACGGAGTCAACTTAATATCACAAGAGATGTATAAAGCTTGGAACCTACCTCCACTAAAGAAGAGCAATATTTGCTTAGAGCTGGCTAACCAGTCCATCACTGTTCCCTTAGGACTAGTGGAGGACATTGTTACCATTGTGTGTGTGTGGTCATACCCAGTTGACTTCCTAGTGATACAAGTAAACAATGACAAAGAGGACTTCCCAATAATAATGGGAAGGGCATGGCTAAGTACCATAAATGCATGCCGAGGAGTATGTGATCTTTCCCTAGAAATATCTAAGGAAAACACTTTTGGAAAGATCGAGAGGAAGAAAGTTTCATGCATCACATACAGTGATACAGGGTGTGATTGCGTACAAGAATGTTCAACATTACTTGCATGCAACCGGTGTGCTCAAGAAATTAACATACACAAGTGCTTGTATGTAGCAACCACACAATGAGAAAACACATAGTGGTTGATAGCTGATCAGGAGAGCAACTCACCAACATGCATGGAACTAACTAGGGAACCAACTTGCACCCACGTAGAAGGCATAAATGCATTGAAGCAAGAGTGTCGCCAACTTCCAACCCTTAACCTGAAAACATTAATAAGGGGAAACTAGAAATTCCTAAAAAATAACTTCAAGCACTCCAATCGGATCTCCCCCTTCCAACTCAGTCATGGGGGAGATGGCCACCTATGCTAATCAATGAAGACCCTCAGTTCCTTTTTAAGTTTTTGTTTTACACATTTTTATTTTACAAATTTCTTTAACTTTCCTTATTTTTGTTTTGCAACATCGTTTATACTCTTTCATTTATTTTTGTGATTATTTATTTTGTTAAGGTTTGTAACCTAATAAGTGCTCCTGATGATGGTATGAACTGTATTCTATTGATTGCTAATGTTTGGTTTTTACCTTTAAGTTATGATGTTGATACTAAGGTATGGTTCTTTTTATATAATAGGCAATGAGTCCACATCATCCATGCATCCATGAATTTCTATGGTCCCTCTTGGCTTGGAACTATACAGTCCCCTTTCCTTCAATAATAAGAACTATCAACGAATTGGTGACTGGGTATTTCTCAAACTAAGGAAGGACTCAAGGATTGAAAAGGGTGTGACTTCAAGGAAACTTGATGCATTTGTGCTAGTCATTCTCTTGGGTGCTTGAATGTTTTCTTCTTCATTTTTCCTTACCATTCAGATGTTGCTCCATTATCGGGAAGCTGAGCTAATAAAAATAATAAGTCTTTGCATGGTGTGGTTCTCACGCAAAACACAAAAAAAAAATAGTGAGAATTCAAAGCACATCCCTTAGAAGAAATAATCATATGGGCTACAAGCACTAGTTATGGAACTAAACAAACATGTTCCCTCTAACTAAGGCCCTTTCTTGCTTCCTACTTTCCACTTTCTCGTTTCGTCGGAATGGTGGTGACTCTTTGGCGGAAGCATTCTTGTTACTTCAGGTGGATGGATTGGCTGAATGTATTAATGCAAAGTCACTGGATGTGGTTTTTTTGAAGTTGGATTTGGAATGAGATCTACTAAGTCACATTAACCATTAATACACAAGGGGTTGTACATCACCTTGTTCTTGAGACTCCATTCCATTCTCTTCTTTCCATCCTTCTTTCTCCATCTTTCACCTCATTGCCGGTTGTATCAATAGTCTATATTTTGGGTGATGCATTGTTTTCTTTTTGGTAAACTCTTGTGGTTAAGACTTTAACTCTTGGTTCCATATGGCATTTTCAAAGCCTACAAACTCTTCAAATGCAGGATTGTTAGGGCATTAAGGGCATGAACCTACTTTGGGGAGGACCCACTGGCATTCCTATTTGGTGCATCCGTTAATTTCTTTCCCCTAAACATTTCCGCAATCACAATTTATTTTGTTCATCTCCATCTTTGACATCCATTTTATCGACGTTGTTGTTGTTTCTTTTTCTCCATCTTTCTTATTCCTTATCTTTTTCCATTTTATCACTACCAAAGGTTCGCTCTCAGTCATGGGGGTCCTGGTCCAATTTTTTGATTTTCTCTTAACCCCTACACCTCGAGTAGTCACCAGTTGTATATCTCCAAATCTGCATTAGCCATATCACAACTCATCTAATGGACCTTACACTGAGATAAGGTATCAATTGCATTGTAATTCATTTACCCTTGCTAATATAAGACTGTGTTGTATGTGCAGATGGCAATCATACACCAATGGATTAGATCTAGAGGAAACACTTGGAATGGACTAATGCTGGAGCAGTTATGCAAGGAACAAGATTGATGGCACACTTATGGATGAACAACGAAAGGCACAATCTTAGCATCGGCAACCATAGACTTCTTCTTTTCTCTCTCTCTCTTCTCTCTCCTCTCTCAACTGCCAAATAAGGTTGGATTTCAAATGTGTATAGTGTTCACTCTTGTTGTCATGAACACTAATTTTGTCATGTATTGTAATGATGATCCATTCACATGTCACCCCATTTACCATTAGTGTTATTCAAGTCAATAATCCCATACCTTCCTAATATTTTGTAAGGAACTCAAGGATGAGTTTTCATTCAGTCATAGGGGTATGATGAGCCACGATATCGCGTCTACCCCTACGATATCGCGTACGCGATATCACAACCTACCACAATGCATATAAATAAGAGGCGGCTTTCCATGCTTTAGGCATCTAGAGTCAGTCCCTTAGCCAAACTATAGCAGTTTTACCATTCTAAAGTTAGAATAATTTCCATGTGCCGGTAGTAGGAGTCTCAAAGTGAACGGATCTTTATTCAAGAAAATTGTACCTGAGCACACATTTCTGTACAGCAATAAAGACAAACTAAGCTAAATAGGATTTAATTATTGTTAAATGTTTAAATGCTTTTCTAGATAATTAATCTCTCTCAACCCTTGACTCTCCTAGTTAAGTGCATTCAATACGACCGCTTCGAGCACGTGTGTAACACTTGGTAACCCAGTAACGAGTAGTGTTTGGTAATCCCAGTAGCGTTGCACTGGTTCAGGGTGTGTGCGGCAAGTGCGAACAGATACTGATGTTAGGATAATTAAAACTTAGTTAGTGAATAGTTAAAGAAAATTAGTTATTTAGTTCTGTTCACCTTTCCCTACTAGCATAGGTGTAAAAAAGATAAAAGTTATAAAAATCACATACCTCAAACTTACTTAACCATATAACCGTGACAATACAAGTCAGTTTGGGAGGACAATGATTGATTAACCTTAAGTGTTCCATTAAGGCACGTAAGCACTTAGTCCTTGGAGTTTGACCGGATCGCACATGAGACGCTCGTATTCATATGGTTGAGTGTAGGGGTACCTCGCCACTCATCAATCATGAAAGGACTCTCTTGGTTCTTGCATAAATCTAGATAGGAATGACATGGCAAACTCCCAATCAAATCTTGTTTGACAAAGAAACCTCAAAGATCTAATGGTACTCTTGTAGTTTGATACATTTAACCCATAATTTTTAATCTAGTCACTATACTTGTTAATACCCTCTAAAAAAATAAATGCATATACTAAAATTATCATTTATCTAGGATATGTAGTATTCAAATTCAAAACCATTGACAAAGACTAATAAATGTACTTAAAAGCATAATCTCAATCATCATTTTTCATTTTACCTTCAATTCAAGTCATTCTTGTTTCACCATTTTGCTAATAATATCCTTTAAAACTTTACTTTTAGAACAAAGCTAATAAACGAAAGAATCCTTATATATCATTGTTACATATATTTGACATCAGAGATATTAAACTATTGATTTAGAAACTCTTTCCCAAGGTCTAACTTTAAAGGTTAAATACTAAATAAGTAAAAGTAAGAATACTTTTCACTCAATAAATTAAACCACATATTTAACTATATGCTAACTAACTATGGGCCATTGTTACCGAGTACTCGCCAATTTTAGTATCAACTTGGACACTTTTCCTTTCACGGTGTCAACATACGCATCGGTCTCTTTTTTTACTTTCTTTTTACTTTTTTTAAAAAAATTTATTAACGTTGAAAATGACCAACGGAACTACAGACCCCAAGAACTAGTTAGGCCATTGCCACTCCCAAAATTAACGGTTTAATACGAACTCACTATTTTAGTATTACAGAGTTGATTACTTTAGCAGTAAGAATTACCATTCCGTTATTTTAATATCGCATTCTACACAACGGCCCAGCGAAACTTTCAAATATATCGTCAATGAACATAGGCAGCACCGTTTATGTTAAAAGATGTACAGAACTGTGTCGTATTTTGTTTCAGACAATACCCGGAATGAAGCAATCGGATCCTTTAACAGGAAAAATCCGAGAGAAGAAAAACCAGATGCAAGCATTCGGCAGTCGATTTCTGGTGGTTTTCTACCGAGATAAAGCCACACAATGTCAGAAATAAATAAATAAATAAAAATTACAATGCCGACCTTGTTTAGAGTTTAGACAAACACTGCAGAGCGGCTGCTGAACAGTTATACGAAGGCCTTTAAAGACTTAACAGAGTAAAGCTACACATAGGCAGGCTTGCTTCCCTTCCTTGTGTCGAAATTGATTTCAGTGATGCTGTAACTTATAAATGAGAAAGTACGATGACAATTTTCTTAGGTTATTTTTCAGGTCTGCAAGACTTGATTTACTTGCGGCATCCATCATCCAACGCAGACCTGATTTTCAGTGCGGCATCCATCGTCAACGTTGGATGATGACTTCGTTTTCTCTGGCTTTGAAGGCTTTGTCAGTCTCATGTGGCTCTTCAGCCGCCTCACGTCTGCAAGTTGCATCGGCTTTATTATGAAGTCTTTCGCTCCTTCTTCCATGCATCTGTAAGTTCATTTATGTTTTTAATTTTCCAAATTCCGCTTCAGTTCTCAGACTTAAAAGATCAAACAATGAGTAATTTCCTGCAGACTGCTCCGTTCAGCTTTGCAGTGTTTTGAATAAACATATTTAACTCTTTCCTACAAGTACGATTTGATCATAAACTAGTTTTAGTTCCTAGATGTACCTCGGCAGAACGGTGGATTTCCAAGAAGGTAAAGTTGCAAGTTATTTTTAAAAAATTTAGAAAAAGCGAAAAGGAAAAAGCTCTAGTCGAAAACGAGCGACAATGACCTGAAAAAGTAGAAACGAGAACGGACAAAATTCACGGAAAACATGAGTGCTGGTAGAAAGCAAGTTGCCGTAGCAGCGTCACATCTCATAGGTATAGCTTTATCTGGATGCTTCTTCAAATATCCGCTCATGCTTTGTTAGTGCTTACGTGAGAAATCATTTTATTTATCCTTTAAAAAAAACATCTTACTTAGTTTAGCTGCATCGTTTCTGAATTTTCTTGCCTCTTTAAGCATGTGCGTTTTCTGGATAAATCATTTTAGTTGTCTTTTGAAGATCATTCTTCTTTAGTTTGGCTGTATTCATTCCGGAATTTCTACTTAATTTTGTCGTAATTTAAAACATTGCGACATTTTCTTGCCTCTGTATGTAGCCGATGCCGATTTATCTTTAAAACAGATAGGTTACCTTTCGATACGGCCTGGATCATTCTCTGAAGACATCACGACCACAGGTATTTCCTTAAGCCATTTTATTTCCTGCAAAAGAAATTTAACTAACCATCACCTTAAAACGCTAATACAAATAACAAGTATTTCAACAAATAATTTTGATTTACTAAACTATTTGTTCTTTTACCTTAATCTTCCTTAGAAGGTCGTAGCCGGTAACTTCCGGCATACAATAGTCTGTAATTATCATGTTGAATTTGAAACCCTGGATACATGAAGTTGCAAAATTACAGACGCGTTAAAATGCCTTCAGAGTTGCTCTTGTTTGTTTTTGCGTTTCCTAGGAAAGTAGGAAACAAAACGATCTTGCACATATACTGACCCTAGGGTCGGAAGCTGACGCCGCCTTTTCTTCATTATCTACTCCAAGAATCTCCAAAGCCTTGGCTGCGCTGTCAGCCGAGGTAACTGCAACAAAAATTACAAAACGACGATGTTTTAGACTTTTAGCTTAACTCTGCGATTTCCTTGAACCTAACAGCGGATTCCGATGCAAAGACACCCAACGATCTTCACGAAATAAAATGAGTAAAGCTACTGTAAGATCGACTACTTGCATGGAAACGAACATCGTCACATCAACTGGAATTGATATCTGATATTCATATGATCATATCCAACAAGGAACAACCTCAGGAATTAAAAAAAAAAGCCCACACAACTCATGATAAAATCGCTCTTTCAAGTCACCAGTTCTCGACTGTTTGCGATGATGTTCTTAAATGGAGTACTTGAAAAGTGATAAAATAGCGAGTGAACTTCCCGTAAAATTATGGCTTCTTCACGGGAACCGCATCGCAGTTATTAAGCATCACAGAAGCTAGGTTTAAAAAGAAAAAAGAAAAACCAAAAATAACAAGTTCTGTTGAAACCTTTGATGGAAACTCTCGCCAGAAGGCGCTCAACTATTCTGAGATCAATAGAGCAGTCATCCACGGCAAGAACATGAGCGTTTTCGCCTTTTGCAGCCCTGTTGCCTTTGCTGCCTCCCATTTCCTGTGGGTTGGGTTACTCGAAGCAAACGCATACATGGGGAGCCGATGATGAAGAAGAAGAGGTCGATTTGGGTATGTAATTAAAACGGATTTCATAGCGTGCAAGAGAGAGAGAGAGAGGGAGGAACAGGAACCTGGCTTCGGTCAAAAACCACAAGGAATATAGATCTGCAAAGCGTACGGGGAGCATCAGGCGTCGATCTTGGCGAACATCGGCAACCATAGGAGAGGAGGTTCACGCTTTCTTACACTGGTAGCATTTGTGGGGTCGAAAAGAGTCGCACGTCCAATGGCTTTTTAAAGTGCCCTCTCAGAATCTCTCCATCAAAGGCCAAGTATACAGTACATGTCTCCGACAATGGCCACACAGTTTCTCTGGAGGTCATTGGCTTTGATTGCAGCTCTTTTGATTTGCCGGAGATTTTATCGATCTTTTTTCTTTTATAATTCCGGGGTGGGTACCCGCCCCTCCGCGTTCCATATAAAGCAAAATCGGGAACCAACTCTAGGAAAACTGTCAACAACGTCATCGAGCTTTTCGGGAAGGGTTTTCAAATAATTGATTCACAAAAAGAGCGTGGGCTGGCTGGCTGAAACTGAAATGCGTACATCATTTGAAATGGATTTTATAAAAACCAGCGTGCTCTGAAATACACGCATCATCGAGCTTTGCATGGAGGGAGGGTTTTGAGATCGCCGGATGAAAAAGCGTGCTCTGAAATGCACACATAATTCATAAAAAGTGCGTGTTCTGAAATGCAAAAATAAAAGAAGAATGAACGGTTTTGAAATTGTGATTCAAAGAAGGAGCGTGTTCTGAGATGCGCACGTAAGGAGAGGACTTTGAAGCATCTTGACATGGATTCATGAGAAGGTTGCGTTCTGACAAAGCATGCATGGAGGGATAAAAGTTTTGACACAGTCTACGTGTTGTAAACTGCCTCAACAAATTGTGAATGGATGAATAAATGATAATATATAACATAGCATCCTAAGATTTTTATGGTTGTATCCCACCTAGGAGTGCGTCGAACAACTTGGAAGAAGTGCACTCTCTTTCCCCGCTGGGTCGTGATTTGACAAACATATTAACCTTCTTAGATGGGACAACTGACACCTGGTTTGGTTTAGATTGTTAGTTCATTGTCCTCCTACGTGAGAGGTTATCTAGTCAATACTAATTTATGAAGGATTGTATTAAAGAAAACTTTATGAAGGTTTAGAGCTACATCTGTTGGATAGTAGAAATATATGTTGTATGAGTTTTGGAGTCATTATTAAAAAATTTACTGAGAGTTTTTTGGTAACATGTAGAATAAATCAACTAAATTTGTAGCGCTAATATCTTATCTATGTCTAATGTGCTTAAATATGGGACATTGCAATATATTCATCTTCAATGTTATTTGTACTACATCACATTAGTTCGTTTTCGTAATTCACCACTATGAAGAGCTAAATTTTTTTTTATTTGCAATTTTTTTAGATTCTCTTTAATTGTGTTTTACCATGTCTTTCTTCGTCTTCCTTTTGGTGGTTTTCCTCAAGCTTTCTTTATAGGCTTGATGTTTGACCTTCTTTGAACATGCCTAAACCATCTAAAACACAACTCTTACAACTTATCTAAAATAGAAGCCACTCCAAGTCTTCATTGAATGTCTGTTATGTAGTTTATCTCTTCCAATACCATTCAATATCCATCTAAGTATTCACATTTTTGCCAAACTAACTTAAATTTCATGCCCCTTTTGTATTGCTCAACATTTAGCACTATATGAGTTAGCAGGTCTCATTATTTTCCTATAAAATTTTTTACTTTAGTTTTATTGGGATTCTTTTATTACATAGAACACCACTAGCATGTTTTCATTTTGACCATCTTGCCTCAATCCTATTTCTTATATCTTTATCAATTTCACCATTTGACTAGAGCATTAGTCCTAGGTGTTACTTGTACTACAAAGTCAACATATTCATTCTTCACAAGAAATTTTGAGTCATTTACCTATTTCAACTCTTAGACGATAAGATCTCATTTACGCTCTACTAATTGTCAAACAAATCAACCAAATCTGTAGCTATCATATCCCATCTATATCTAATGTGCCTAAATGTAGGACATTGTAGAAAAATGTTATATTCATCTTCAATGTTAGCTGTACTAAACACTCAACATATTCATTTTTTACAAGGAATTTTAAACCATCTACTAATTTCAATTCTTCCATGATGAGATCTCATTCATATATGGTTAATTGTGTATCAAAAATCATAAGGAATAGTAGAAAATAAATAGTATGCCTTTGAATTAAGGTTTTACTAATACTATTCAAATATACGTGTTTCTTTTTTCTTTTACATTTCGCAAAATTTTAGAAATGCTAAGTGTTTTGCCAATTTGTGAATTTCCTTAGGATTAGAATCAAGTATGTACTCTTGGATTTTCCATTTATCAAGCCATAGAACTTTCACATGAAGCCATCCTTTATCATGAGTTTCCATCATTAGTTTTTAGAGTAGTTATCCAATGAGGATTTAGAAAGATTATGAGTGATGGGACGCGATATCGCATGGCCCGCGATATCGCATCCTTCCCTGTGATATCGCGTACGCAATATCGCAACCCATCGCTAGTTCTATAAATAAGAGGCGACTCTTCCTTGTTTCTCCATCTAGATCTAGACCTTAGCCAAACTCGTCATTTTTCCATTCCAGAGTTAGAATAATTTCCATGTGCCCGCAGTAGAAGTCCCAAAGTGAACGGATCTTTATTCGAGCAATTCTGTACCTGAGCACACAATTGTGTATGGCAATAAAGACAAACTTTTGGATAAACCTTGCAGTGCATGGACTAAGCTAAATAGGACTTTAATTACTGTTAATTTTTTAAATGCTTTCTTAAGGACTTAATCTCTCTCAACCCTCAACTCTCATAGTTAAGTGCATATAGTACGACTGCTTCGAGCACGTGCGTCATGCTTGGTAATCCCAGTAACGAATAGCATTTGGTAATCCCAGCAGCATTGCATTGGTTCAGGGTGTGAAACGGAAAGTTGGAACTGATACTGATGCTAGGGTAATTAAGGCTTAGTTAGTTAAAGATAGTTACGTAGTCTCTTCACCCTTTCCCTCATTAGCATAGGCGATAAAAACATAAAAGATATAAAAATCACATGCCTCAAGCTTACTTAACCATACAACTGTGACAAATACAAGTAACCTTGGGAGGACAATGATTGATTAACCTTAGGTGTTCCATAAGGCGTGTAGGCACTTAGTCTGCGGAGTTTGACCAAATCGCATGTGTAACGCTCGTATTTGTATGGTTGAGTGTAGGAGTACCTCGCCACTCATCATTGGCGTCGTTGCCAGGGACTAATTTGTTTGTGTGCTAAGTAGAACATAGGAAATCATCCACATCTTTGGGAAGCTTAAATGAACCTTTAGGGTTAATTAGAAGAAAATTTAAACAACGGTCAATAGCACACCAACAAGATAACAATGTCTTCTTCTTCTCATAAAAGCACTTCATCACCTAGGGATCACACAATAGACAGTCGACAGCACAACATACATAACCAAGAACCACCAGTTCCTCGACAATTCAGTGTGGTATATATTCATCATGATGAATATATACCTAACTTTACCTTTGTCTTCCATCAAGATGAACAATTGCAATGGAGAGACTTGGAGGGTAACATAGTGTTGCCTCTAGATAGAGCCACCCCCAACATGCTCCTTCGTGCCCTTGCACGAATTGACATGTTGCAATTATACGCTGAGTACGTTACATGCGATTACGACATGAGGGACTACCATGCCACAAAAGCGCAACGTCAACGGGACTTACGGCAGGAGAGTCACCACACATCATTGAAGGGCAAAGGCCTCCATAATGCCTCACCCATTATAAGAGAAATTAAGGGTGGTAAACCTATCTTAATAGGTTCTCCATGAAATGATGTTCGCCCTCCTAACGATAGTAAGGAGGTGGTGTATCAGAACCTATGCTCCATGATTCACAACCATGGTTCTGATTCCCATGAACACCAAGTGTTCACTAAGGGAACACAAGCACAAGATAAGGGTAAGCATTCTGATCGTCATCACGATCGAGGCTGTAGCCATTGAAGAGAAGGTAAGAAACATCGTCATGGTGATTTTCCCCTTCTTCTTCACCTTCATTACGTCATTCACCCTCTCCTTCCACATTAGGATGCAATCACAAAGAGCCCAACCATGAAGATAAGGGTAAGGATAAGCAAAATAAGAGACCTCGATGAGAGAGTCGAGAGCAAGGACGAGGGCATTCTAGAGAGTCAAGGCATAGAAGGAAAAGTAGGGAACCGCGTAGGCATCATAGACGCCATGAAAGAAATGACAACGATGAACCTCTACTTGCCACCCGAAGTATGTTAGATATTATGAAGGCCATTAGAATACCTACAAGGCACCAAAAAGATAGCTGAATTAAGAGACTAGACATGAATAATATCCCACGGTTTGAGGGGGGATACAATGTTGATCCGCAGAATCACTTACAGGCATTCCATGATGCTTGTGCCTTGCAGGCTATTGAAAACAAGTGGCAAAAGTTAAAGTTGTTTCCAAGGACACTCATAAAAGAAGCAGAAAGTTGGTACTGATCCTTAGAATCGAAATCCATTAGACGGTGGAGTACGATGTTAGAATTGTTTAACGATAAATATCAAACGTACTCCAGAGTGTCCAACTTGCATAAGAAGATCCAAGGATGGAAGCAGGGTAATCACAAACCCTTGGATGCTGCCATGGGTCAATATTATGCATTGCTACATCGTTTCCTGGGCCATGGTTATGCACAATGGGATCAACTACGCCATCTCGTAGATGGGCTAAGACACGAAACTAGGAGAACCCTTGGAACATATGTCCAAGGGAGATTATCTGAACTTAGGTCCATTGAAGTTCATAGATTGTTGGAGCAAGTAGCTAAGGAAGAAGGAGAGCTATGGAAAAGAGAAAGCGCAGAAGAATATAACTGCGATCCTTCCCTCCGAAAGAGGGGAGGAAGATTCTGTGAGGAAGAGGATGAGTCACCACTCGAAGAGTTGGTGAATAGAAAAACCTTACCGCTTCAAAAGTTAACAACCAAAGTGTTGGCTAATGGAGATCAAATGTGGGACTCCTTAGATAGTAGATTCGAAACCATTTTAAAAATCATAGAGGAGTCTAAGGAGCAAAGTACTGACATGATAAGAAAAAGAGGAGAGATTCAGACCATGCACGTAACAAGGGTAAGGGAAAAATGACTATCACCGATGAGGTTGTGAACTCTGACACGAACAATAACAGTGGATGTGAGATCTACCAATATGACCATCCTAAGGGATGTTACCCGATAATCTCACATCTGCAAGAGTCCGAGGTGTATGTAATCAACCCAAGACTTAATAAACAGCAAGCACCCCCGAAGGTTACCTTATCCCCAAGGCAACCCAAGGCAGTTCCACCAACCCTTAATGTATTATCCAAGTGGAACTCTACCACAACCTATCAAGCAACACCAGAAGTGGCAATACTCATTATCATGGAAAATTCCACCACCTAGGCAACAATACCCTTACCGACAACCAGATCCATATGGCTATTACGTGCAACAGCCAGTTTCTCCAAGTGACTCTATCAATCACATGACCCCACAACGTCACTACCAAGCTCAGGAGTACTATAAGACTCCTTCTCCTAGGAGAGACACACCACATGCATACCATCCTCCAAATCCGTCCACCACTCTTACACCAATAGCTCCACTATCAACTGCTCCAACAATGTAAGGGATATTTCCCACTCAACCGCAACAACCCAATGTCATGAGGGCTTCAAATCCTCAAACCACAGTTGGTTCTGAAAATCTTATGTCGAAAAGACCTTTCTTCAAAACCAATAATCCAACTAAGCCCTCACCATCACAAGTGGTTGAACATCTACACACCTCCGTACCAAATAAAGTTTCAGGACCCCCTTCAAACCAACAATAGAGCTCAACGCATACGATTATGTTAACACATACTCTCACTGACTGGATCAAGGTGGGCCACCTTTCCAAGAAATTCTCTGATCTTGGAAGTCCTCTAATCTACCTCCAAGTCGCTGGGAATGAACCATGTAAGGCTCTCCTAGACTCAGGTTCCGGAGTCAACTTAATATCGCAAAAGATGTACAAGGCCTGAAACCTGCCTCCACTAAGGAAGAGTAATATTCGACTAGAGCTGGCTGACCAGTCCAACACTGTCCCTTTGGGACTAGTGGAAGATATTTTTACCAATATAAGTGGTTGGTCATATCCATCTAATTTCCTAGTGATCCAAGTAAACAATGGTAAGGGGGACTTCCCAATAATAATGGGAAGAGCATGGCTAAGCACTATAGATGCATGCCTAGGGATCTGCGATCTTTCCCTAGAAATATCCAAGAAGAACCCTTTTGGAAAGATCGAGAAGAAGAAAATTTCATGCATCGCATACAGTGACACCGGGTGCCATTGCGTGCAAAAATCATGGGTTATGCAAAGTTTAACATTGCCTGCATGCGATCAGTGTGCACAAGAAGTTAATATACAAAGGTGCCTAGATGCAATAGCCACACAACAAGAGGACACCCTGTGGCTAATGGCTGATCAATAGAGTGACTCAATAACATGCATGGAATTAACTGAGGAAATAACTAGTGCTTACATTAGAAGCACAGACACACTTGAGCAAGTCTGTTGCCAACTTCCCAACCTTAGCCCCAAAAACATCAACTGGGGAAAGTTGGAAATTCCTGAGATTTAAATAAGAGCCCCTTGATCTGAAACCATTGCCCACTAATCTGGAGAATATGACTCTTGAAAATGAAAAACTGGTAACTATCAACACAAAACTTGTTCCCAACCAAAAAGAAAGACTGTTAAAGGTGATAAATAAGTAGTCAAAAGCCTTTGCCTAGTCATATCCTGAGTTAACCAGAATAGATCCTAGGATATGCCAACATAGGATTTACATGGACCCCTCCATGAAACCTCGAAAACAACCATAGAGGTGATTGAACCCGAAATTGAAAAAAAATAGTAAAAGAAGAGATAGAACAGCTCCTCAAGGCTGGGTTCATATATCCCATTGCTGATAGTGAATGGGTTAGTCCTCTAGTAATCGTGCCTAAGAAGGGAGGAAAATGGAGGGTGTGTATATATTTTAGGCTGCTGAACATGGCAACGTTCAAGGATCATTTCTCGTTGTCATTCATTGACCAAGTCTTAGACACTATAGCAAGGCATCGCTATTATAGTTTTCTGGATGGGTATAGCGGATATAATCAAATACGAATAGCACCAAAAGATCAAGCCAAAACAATGTTTACCAATCCCTGGGGAACGTTTGCATAAAAAAATTCCATTTGGCTTGTGCAATGCTCCTGCCACATTCCAACGTTTAGTTCTAAGCATATTTCAACAATAGATAGGGAATGGAGTGGAAGTCTTTATGGACGACTTCTCCACTTATGGAACAAGCTTTGATCAAGCCTTAGACCAATTAGAGCAAGTGCTAAAATGATGTGTAGAAACCAACCTAAAGCTCAACTGGTAGAAAAGCCATCCGATGGTTCAAGAGGACATAGTACTAGGGCATAAGATTTCACAGTCAGGAATAGAGGTAGACCTGAAAAAGGTTAAAGTCATCCAAGGAATCACCTGACAACCAAAAACTATCAAAGACATTCAATCATTCCTTGGACACATTGGCTACTACAGGAGATTCATTGAGATCTTCTCCAAGATTGCCAAACCATTGGTAGAATTAACGAAGAAGGATGCACCATTTGAATGGACCAGGGAATGTGAACGAGCATTCCAAACCCTAAAAAAAGGCTTATGGAAACTCCCATTCTACAAGCCCCTGAATGGTCCAAACCATTCCATATAATGACCAACACATCTAATTATGCCTTAGGAGCCATATTGACATAGTTAGATGAACAAAAATGCCCTTATTACATCCACTATGTGAGTAAGAGTATTGTCGGTGCACAACTCAACTACACAACTACAGAAAAGGAATTAATGGTTGTAGTGTTTGCACTGGATAAATTTAGGCACTATGTGTTAGGCTCCAAAGTGTACATTTATATGGATCATAGTGCAATTAGGTTCCTCATGAACAAGCCAACGGTTAGCCCTTGTATTATATGTTGGTTGGTAATCCTTTAGAAGTTCGATTTAACGATAGTAGATTGAAAGGGCATTGAGAACATAGTTGCAGATCACTTATCTCAGTTGCGCTGGGATAGCAAAGAGGAAGAATATGTCATATCTGATCATTTTCCTGACGAAACCCTCTTTGCTAGTGTAGTGAATAACCAACCCATGGGCACGAATTGGTATAGTAGCATTCTCACCTATCTCCTTTCCCAAAAAACACCACAAGTGTTGGACTTTAGGAAGAAGCAAAAGTTTCTTCACAAAACCAAGTACTTCATGGAGATCAAAGGATAACTTTACAAAGTTTGTCCTGACAGCTTGGTTCGATGGTGTGTACCTGATGTGGACCAACTAAGAGTTCTCCAGGATGCTCATGAGGGCCCTTGTGGGGGTCACTATGCAAGAAGACGAATATCTATCAAGATCCTTCTTGCAAGATATTACTGGCCAACACTATTTTGGGACACCCATCATTTTGTCCAATCCTGTGAGCACTGTCAACGTGATGGTGCAATGACTGCTAGAATGGAGGGTCCACAACAATGAATTCAACCTTTGAAACCCTTCGACATTTGGGGAATAGACTTTATGGGGCCCTTTACACCAATGTTCAATGGAAAAGCTTATATCATTGTTGTTGTTGACTATCTAACAAAATGGACCGAAGCAGCTACTATAACAGACTACACATCGTCTACAGCTGCACGATTTGTACAACAACAAGTTGTAAATAGGATTGGTGTGTCACGTGCACTTATCTCAGATAATAGAACACATTTCACAAGTGCAACCTTTCGAAAATTAATGCAACGCTTAGGGGTTGAACATAAATTGACTACACCTTATCACCCCCAAGATAATGGCCATGCTGAGGTTACTAATCAGGAGATTACTAGAATATAAGCAAGGACAATTAGCAAATATAGGTGAGATTGGAGCACTAAACTGAACGATGCTCTCTAGGCATACCGCTCCACTTGGAAACTCCCTACAGGCTACTCTCCTTATCAGTTAGTGTACGGAAAACTCCCAAAGCTTCCAATTCAAACCGAGCTCTGTACACTATCCATGGCATGTGACCTCCACCTTGATCTTGATCTAGCACAAAAACAAAGATTGGAAACTTTAAATGTGCTAGACGAGAATCGATTGGTTGCCCTGTCATCAAACGAGTTACAAAAGGCACACAACAAGCAATGTCATGACTTAAGAATTAAGGTTTTACTAATACTATTCAAATATAAGTGTTTCTTTTTTCTTTTACATTTCGCAAAATTTTAGAAATGCTAAGTGTTTTGCCAATTTGTGAATTACCTTAGGATTAGAATCAAGAATGTACTCTTGGATTTTCCATTTATCAAGCCATAGAACTTTCACATGAAGCCATCCTTTATCATGAGTTTCCATCATTAGTTTTTAGAGTAGTTATCCAATGAGGATTTAGAAAGATTATGAGTGATGGGACGTGATATCGCGTCCTTCCCTGCGATATCGTGTATGCAATATCGCAGCCCGCTTCCAGTTCTATAAATAAGAGGCGGCTCTCCCTTATTTCTCCATCTAGATCTAGACCTTAGCCAAACTCTTGCCATTTTTCCATTTCAGAGTTAGTATAATTTCCATGTGCCCGCAGTAGGAGTCCCAAAGTGAACGGATCTTTATTCGAGCAATTCTATACCTAAGCACATAATTGTGTACGGCAATAAAGACAAACTTTTGGATAAACCTTGCAGTGCATGAACTTAAGCTAAATAGCAATGCATGCTTTCTTAAGGACTTAATCTCTCTCAACCCTCAACTCTCATAGTTAAGTGCATACAGTACGACCGCTTCGAGCACATGCGTTATGCTTGGTAATCCCAGTAACGAATAGCGTTTGGTAATCCCAGCAGCATTGCATTGGTTCAGGGTATGAAACGGTAAGTGGAAATGGATACTAATGCTAGGGTAATTAAGGCTTAGTTAGTTAAAGATAGTTACATAGTCTCTTCACCCTTTCCCTCATTAGCATAGGTGATAAAAACATAAAAGATATAAAAATCACATGCCTCAAGCTTACTTAACCATACAACCATGACAAATACAAGTAATCTTGGGAGGACAACGATTGATTAACCTTAGGTGTTCCATAAGGCGTGTAGGCACTTAGTTTGCGGAGTTCGACTGTATCACGCGTGTAACGCTCGTATTCGTATGGTTGAGTGTAGGGGTACCTCGCCACTCATCAATGAGTATAGGCTATAAATAGTTAAATAGCTTATAAATAGGCTATAGAAAAATTTATAAATTTCTTCTATCTATTTCCAATATTTATTTGATAGAACATGATCCCATACAATGCACTCATAAAGAATAGTTGGTTGAATAATGACATGATAGAGTTATTTCTAGATTTTCCAAGACAAAATAGATTTCTTATTATATATTTTTTAAAGTAAATAAAGTTTTTATATCATTTTCCACTCTTTGAGTAATGCATAATCTCATTTGTAATTGCTAAAGCAATCTAGGCCAAGCTACTTATAAGAAAAATTTATGTCCACATGTTCATTTCTTATAGTAAAATTATACATTTTATTATGTATTTCACAAATCATAATTTTAGTTTTTTTTTTTTAATATTAACTTTCATTCTTGAATTTTGACAAAAATCATTAAGAGTAGTAAGCATTTATTCCAATGCTTCCATTCAATTTCAAATTAGGACAACATAATTAGCATAAAGCAAGAGCATGGTAGAACTACTTTCTATTGGGATTGTAAATTGAGTTGGTATAATTATACATCCACTCTTCAAGTTCATCAATCCTAGATAAAGCTGGGGAAGGAGGATATCCTTATTTAATACCAACAAAACTATTAAATAAAAATCCTTCTTGCTCATTTGTAAACTAAATGTATACCTTTTTGTAAAGTTTCTAGATAGAAAATAACAATGTGTTGGGAACTTCTAACTTTTTCAAATACCTCTATAACTTGCTTTAAATGAATCATAGGCTTTAGAAAAATCTAAGAAACAAATAAATGATTTCTTATGCAAAGCTTTACTTTATCAATAAGATATTTTTAAGTAATAAGATTATCTATAGTAGAATGCTATCCTTAAATTCTGCTTGTGAAGTTTCATATATCCTCTTTGACCTATCTTTCAAGCCTAAATTCTAGAATAATACCTAAAAGCTTCATAGAAATATTAAAAATAAAGTTAGAAAATATAACATAGTTTCCAAATCAAACTCATAACTTCAAGTTTCCAAATCAAGAGTCTTACCACTAGACTAATATATCATTGTTTTACTTCTTTAGTCATCCAAAAGCCTAAAATATTGGTTGTCACTTTTTCACTTTGGTTTATTTTATCTCTAAAAGTGCATGAAAAAGCCATGGAAGATGCAATAAGGGCACAATTATCTTCACTTATCTTTGAAGAGTCTTAGATAGTAAAAGTTGAAAAGCCAATCTTCCATAAACAATTTTCTTTATTAAGTCATACTTTCTAATGATGAGAACATTAGAGGTTGTTACTATTTTAATTATTATTATTTATATACCTTTGATTATAGCCTTGGTATCTTCCTCTTGTGTTGTTGCTTCTTCCCCTTCTAAAGCCTATTCCTCTTGAAAAAGAAGCCTCTTGAATTCTAATTTTGAGATAAATGTTAACTTAAATATGCTTCTCTTTGCTTATTCTTTTGAAATTTTGACCTTTTTTCTAATTTAATTTAATTCCTTTTTCTATCTCTTTGTGATTTTCTAATTTGGCTTAATTAATGTTTAAATTATTAAAATTTAAATTATCAAGGATTTTCATGTATATCACTAAGGTACATTGAAAAAGTTGAAATTACCTTCTCTACTATCTTAAAGTTACTTATGTCATAATTGTAGTATTTAAGATTTCCTACTATTATGAGTATTCTATTGAAAAATTCATCTATAGAATCACCTCTCATCATGTGTCAATTGTCAAAATCCTTTATGGCTTATAGTTACCTTATAAGAAGACTTCCTTAAGATTCATGAAAATAAATGAATAATACTTCTTAGAAATTTTTTTATTTTATTTGTTATCATACCTTTAATATTTTTTGAAATATAATTACATGTTATCATCTTTACAAGTACATTGAACTTTTTAACATTTATTAACTTTCAATGAGTTTCTCATTAGTGAGCACTAATATGAAAAGCATGTATGCTTATTAAATATCATTGAAAAACTTGAAATTTTCTTTATCAATGTAAAATGGAAGATCTAACTTTTAAATAATAACTTTATAAGAATGATAAAAGAAGTCTTTCATCTAAACTTAGACCTTTGAATGAAAACTACATAATTTGGGAACTTTGAAAACTTAAAATGATTAAACATAGTACTTTGATGCTAGCTGTCAATGTGTAGTTATTCCAATGAGTCTTGATAATTACATTTTCCTACTTGAACTTAGAGAATTAACATTTTAAAACAATTGCAAGTAGGATCATCACATGCAATTCAAGTGTCAATTTTCAAAGTTAGATTATGATGATTTTTCACAAGTCAATTTCTACGTCATAATGATTGTTGCATACATTTTGATAATTGTTATAAACAAAATAAAGAGGTTGTGATGATTACAATATTACATTAAGAACACTTGGTAATTTTTTAAATGATAATTTCGAAACTCATAACATGTATATTTCTATTATCTAACAGATCTTAAAGATCTACATACATAATAAAATTTAATTTTAGTTTCAAAATTGCTTATATTTTGAGTGTGATTATAAGCAATATAAAGTTCCCAACGAAAATCACAACTGATGAGTGGTGAGGTACCCCTACACTCAACCATACGAAACTAGCGTAGCACGTGCGATCTGGTCGAACTCTGCAAACTAAGTGCCTACATGCCCCATGGAACACTTGGGGTTAATCATTCATTGTCTTCCCAGACTTACTTGTAGTTGCCACGGTGTATGGTTACGTAAGTCCAAGGTATATCATTTTTATATCTTTTTATGTTTTATGTCTCCTATGCTAACAAGGTTAAGGGTTGAGAAACTAAGTACTAATTCTAACTAATGACTAAGTCTAAATTAACCTAGCGTCAACATCCATTCCCACTTACCGTACACACCCTAAACTGATGCAACCATAGCTACCAAATGCTAATCGTTGCTGGGATCACTGCACGTAACGCACGTGCTCGAAGTGGTCGTACTGAGGCACTTAACTAGGAGGAAAGGGTTGAGAAAGCTAATCTAGCCTAAGTGTGATGCACAGCCGATTCCTTAACTAACCATACACATCTTCATGCATGACTACCACTGGGATTACCAAGCGCAGATCCTGAATACACCACTGGGTTACCAAGTAGTTACACTAGATGCTCGTAATCAAGTCATACTCATACCATGTTACGATGAGCAGCTGATTCCTTGACTATCCGTACACATCCTTAGATGCTCGTAATCAAGTCATACTCATACTACATTCTAGGATTTTTTAAGGGTGAGAGAGAAAGCAATAAATAAAATCCTATTCCATGCACTGCAAGGTTTATCTAGGAAGTTCATCTTTATTGTCATACACAACTTGTGTTTAGGTACAATGTTGCTAGAATAAAGATCCGTTCACTTTAGGACTCCTACTGCAGGCACATGGAAAATATTCTATCTCTGGAGTGATCAAACTACCATAGTTTCCCTACTTCTAACTCAGGATGAGGAAACAAGGGAGAAATGGTGGCGGACCGTGATATCACGTATGCGATATCGCAGGGGACAACGCGATATCGGGGCGGCCACGATATCGCGTATGCGATATCGTGGCCTATGAAAATCGCGTCTTATCAACAATTAATAAAAAAAATGAAAAGGAAGAAGTGTTTAAACGCTTACTCAAGTCTTAATTAGATTTAATTTATTTACACTCAAATTTATTTTTCAACATATTCTAAATTTGTATCATCCATAGTTTGCAGTTCATGATATTTTGAAATAATGATAATAGTAAAGAAACATGAAACATTGCAAAGAAAGAAATAATAAAAGCCTAAATCAAATTATAAATGAATTTGCACTCAAAAATTTAAATTTAGACAAATTTTGAGCAATTAAAACATCAAAATTCATAGCAATAATTATTCAAATTCTAACTTCATCATTTTAAATCCAAATGCATCATACTTTGAGATAACTTGTAGATATGTTAATATAAAATTTAGATATACTAAAAGCCAAACTATTTCTACTAAATCATCAATTTATTTGAATGACCTTATTTATTTGATTTTATGCTTACAATGACATTATAACCATTGAAAAAGCCTTATAGCGAAATCATAAAAATGAAACATTTAAGGAATAATCATAAAAAGAGAGAAATACATGAAAGTATCATAAAAGCTTGATGGAATATTCTATAATGTTGATCTTTTTGTGTGTTTTGGTAGAATCACAATGTTAAGTAAAATGGAGACAAAAGTTGTTTGCATGGTTGTATGGTTATTGTGTTTGTAGGACTATGTACATGGGAAACCAAGATGAGCTAAAGAGGACATTGAATGAACTATCCCAAAGCTCAAAGGAGGAGGTCACCCACATGTCTTCAAATGAACATCCAAAGAATGCGGACAAGGACTTGATATTAAACAAGCAAAGTTATCATCATCTAAGGATGCAGAAGGTCAAGACTATGGACAAGGAACGATGCATTCAAAAGACAATAGAAGATGAAGAAAGATGTCTCTAGGAAGTAGGAGATGTCTTGGATGATTCGGGGTGAACTCAAAGAAAATCTAGAAAGATGTCTTTAGAAATAGCAAGATGTCTTTTCCCAAACAAAGACGTCTTTCATGAGGTAAAGACATATTTACAGAATGCTAACCCAATGCAAAAAGATGTCTTCCAGGATGGACACTTCGGAAAGATGTCTTTTAGGAAAGAAAAATGTCTTCCTAGATTTGAATCCAAATTCAGAGAGATGTCTCAAGCATGAGAAAGAAGTCCCACATGACCATTGGTGATCATTAACTGGCTATTGCACGAGTTTCAAGAAGGATTTAGTAACACGATAACTATAAGAAGACTTCATGTGCATTGGGAAATGTGCAAGAATTGTTGTATTCATTATACAATCATTTGTAATCATTGAATTCTCTATTACTCCTCATTGTTTGATCATTTTGGCTTTGTAAAGTGTGTTGTACCTAATTATGCAAGGATAAGAAAATTGAGTTGTAATCATTCCTTGCATTTCTTATTCTTGTTGCCCTGAGGGGTTGAGTTTCTTGAGCTTGTTGGGATCCTGCGAGATTGAGTTGTTGGTGTTGTAGTACAACACTTCGGTGCAAAGCTCAAGATTGTAAAGGTTGTGGAAGCCTTGAAATCACATTTCTAAGCCTGATGGAACCTTGCAAGTTTGAGTGATTAGTGCTATAGTACAACACTCCAAAGTAGGGCTTGATGACTATACAAGGTGTGGACCCTTCAACCACAATTTGAGAGCAACAAATTCTGGAGGTGTGCTTGCAATCTACCCTCCGAGTATGAAGTACCCAAGTTGGGGAACCACATAAATTTGTGTGTGTGCTTTGGTTGTTTAAGTTTTGATTTGGAGAACTTATTCATTCCCACTCTCCCTTCTAATTCAACAATCCATAAGTGGCATCAAAGCTTGGTACTCTTTGATTCATCATCAACTTCAAGAGTGAACAATGGAAGGGACTTCTAACACAAAGTCATTCATGTTCGATGGATTCAACTTTGCCTATTGGAAAGCTAGAATGTAAGGGTTCTTCAAATCCATGGAGTTTGAAGTTTGGAAGTCAATCTTGGAAGGCTACATTCCACTCATTGATGGCACCATTGGCATCATCAAGTTGTGCAACAAATGGTCACAAGAAGAAAAGGATAAGTTCATGTTTGATTCAAAAGAAAAAAATTATTTATATTATCCATTGAATAAATTTGAATTCAATAGGGTAACAGGATGTAAAAGGGCCAAAGAAATTTGGCAAAACTTTAGAAGCTACTTATGAAGGAACCTCTATCATTAAGCAATCAAAATTGTTAGTTTTGCAAAGTGAATATGATAAACTCAAAATGCAAGAACGTGAGAAAATCAAGGATTATTTTTCTAGAACTACCAATCTTGATGTAGCCATTAGAGGAATAGGGAAAGACTTTCCTGAAAGTAAGGTCATCATCAAAATGATCAAAACTCTTCAATCAAAGTTTAGGCCTAAAATCATAGCCATGGAGAAAATTAGAGATTTCTCAACTTTGAGATTTGAGGAACTTCAAAGTGCTCTTATTACCTATGAAATGAATCTCATAAGTGAAGAAGTAATTCAAGAAAAACCCATTTCCCTAAAGATTGCCTCCAAGGAGAAGAAGGCCAATGAGCATGATGAGGGCAATGAAGATGAGATTGCTCTTCTTTCAAGGAGACTACAATGTTTTCTTGCAAGAAGAAACAAAGGGACATCTTAGTAACAACAAAGACCAAATTTCTTCAAAGGTAGAAAAAGAGGTCAAAATTTTTTAACTTCTTCTAATCTAGATTTTTCTTTCATAGAGTGTTGGGTTTGTGAAGGAAGAGGCCATATGGCCCTCAAATGTCCTAGTGATTCATATGATAGCAAATTTTAGCCAAAGAATAGATCCAATGATGAGTGATGAGTGGCAAGGTACCCCTACACTCAACCATACGAACATAAGCATTTTACGCACAATCTGGTCGAACTCTGCAAACGAGCTAGTTTTGGTATCTAGATAGTTACTCGTTGATCGCAGTTCATTGTCTTCCCACCTATACTAGTATTTTCTTTGTCACGTATGGTTTAGTCCAGAGTGAGGTGTATGATATGTTCCTAACTAATGCTACTACTGAAGGTAATGGGAAATAACTTTAACTAAGCTAAGAGGAAAACGGAGAGAGGAAACTAAGCTAAGAGGAGATAGGGGAAGAGAGTCTAAACTAGCCTAAGTGCGATGAGCATCTATTCCTTAATCATCCATACACATCTTGGACTTTGTGCATGACTACCACTGGGATTACCAAGCATAGATCCTAGATACGCTATTGGGTTACCAAGTAGTCACACTTAAATGCTCATGATTAAGTCATACTCATTCAGCGTTTAAGGAGTTTAGGGTGAAGAGATATTAACTATGAAAGCAATAAATAATAATAACAATTAAATAATTAAACTAAGTGAATGCTGCAATGATGAAGTAATCTCGATCTTTATTGCCAGTCATGTGCATGTCCAAGTACATCACACTCGAATAAAGGATGTCATACAATTACAATCATCACACTACGGGCATGCACTGGGAGAAAAGAGTTGAGAGGAAAAAGTGACAAAAATACTTTACTCTAACACTAAACTAACTCACTAAAAATTGACTAAGGACTCCCCCTCTCGTGCACCTACATGTATATTTATAGGCTCACACGAGAGTCATGATATTGTGTATCCAATATCGTTGTTGGATGCGATATCGCATAGCTGATATCGCGTACCTGATATCGTGGGTCCGATATTGCAACCTAATGAATCATGATTCATCATAACCCCACAATTAAATGAAAACTTATCCTTGAGTCAAAATGAGAACAAGCCTCATTGATTACATAGTGGATAGGTATGGGATTATTGACTAATAAGGAATTTATTCATGCCGCAATGGAGAACTCAATAGAACAAAATTGGGACACAACATGAAAAATGAAAAGATGAAAAAATCACAAAAGTACAAAATTGGGTGGAACTCATGTGGTTCCTGGTGGTGGTGGCTCCTTCATGGGTTGCTTCCCCTTCTCTTACGCTCCAAGTTTTGGGATTTGATGACATTGAAGTAGTGCCTATAGTTTTTTCTCTTCAATTCAGGGATCTTGTGCCATCCATACTGATGCTCCAATGTTTGACGGAGTCAGCACCGCCTATGGGCATGGTAGTTGCAGTAACAACTATCGTTCCTCCTTGTAGGCTTTGGCTTTGTCCCTATACTCCTAAAAATTTGTAAGCCATCGAGCCAAGTCTATTGCGACATCTTTTTATCCTTGGTAGCTTTCTTTAACCAACTCCAATTCAGAATTTGTGACTTCTAGCTTCTGCAATGTTTTCTTATGTTATGAAAATTCTACTTTGTACTTGGTGTAGGTGGTGGCTACCTATTTCTCGAGCTCTGTCCTTAAGTATCTTGCTGTCAACATGGCTAGATTGGCATACCATAGGTTTTTGAACTCCATGGACTCTGTAAGATCTTGAATCTACAGGTCCCGGCTCTTAAGTTTTGCTTGGTGAGCAAATGCATATGTGTCCAATATGGCCCACCAATTAGTGTGTTGACCACTAAAAGCATTGATGTGGGCCTTGGCCATATGGATCTCCTTCTCGATGATTTTTTTGTACATTTCCACCTGGTCTGGGAAGTTCTCTTTTAATTTTTTGTGTCGCTTGGCCTCGTTCTACCACGCGCTTATTTTGATGGTCATCTTCTGATGGATGGTGCGTACCTCCTTCATTAAAAGGGTTCAATTTTCTCTAGCCAAGCAGTTCATGTCTTGGTTGATCCTAATTAGCTATTCTCGCAACCATTGAAAATGTTCTTCGAGAACGTTCTTTTGTTTCTCCGCAAAGGTTAATCGAAGATTGTCAACAGCAAGCTATTTTTTTTCTTCTTGTAAGGCCTTGAGTGCCTTGGTGTGCACATAAGTTTACGCTTGTGCCATGGAGGCATCCCAGTCAACCTTCTCTTTTTCCTCTACCATCTTTTTATTTTTCACCATAAATTTGTTGAGTTGCTCAATCCTAAAGGTGTCCAGTTGGTCTGTGGAAACAAATTGAGAGGGATCCTGTTGTGTGGCTTGCAGGGTTATGAGCCTTTCTTGCATTCTTACAACTTCTGCTTCTGCGTGCTCGGCCCTCATCTCTGTCATGACCAATTTTCCTTTGGTGGAGATGAGGTATGATTGTGCTACTATAACATCCTGTGGGATGTTAAACAAGGACGTCATTACTTTTCCTATTTGCAGCAATCGATCAAGCACATCCTCATGCTCTGTAGGAGTCAGTGAGGGACCAACAAGAGTTTGAGCATCCCATGCTCCTGTGAAATTTGCCGATGGCACAACAGGGATGTTAAAAGATTCCTTGATGTGGTCTATGACCACCTTTGCAGCTCCTGCTGCATCCTGGTGCTGCATGACCACCACTATGGCCCCTTCACCAATCTCCAATTACACCTGAAAGGATGCAACGTTCCCTGAAATTTGTTGCCACCAATAACTCTTTCCTCCTCCTAATTGAATGGACACCTCGCCTCATGCACGATCTATAGAGATAGTGGGTCATATGGTGTCATCAATGACATGAAAGAGATTTGCATCATCATGACTTCCCCAACTGACCATCTCAGCAATGGCCCTACGATGGCTCATCGACGATCAGTAATCCTGCAATGATGGTGGTGGTTTATCTCATTGGCTCATGCTAGGCCCTACTTCTTGTTGTTGACTGGGTTTCATGCTTAGAGGTTGGCTGGGCCCTGCAAGTTGAGTTGCAGTGGGCCCCACCATTTGTTATTGTCCTTGTTTTGGCCCCAATGTCTCACCAGCAACTTTCCTTGTGATTGGTGGCTTTAGCAGTTTAGCGTATGAAGCATTTTGGGCTTTTCTGAGGACATCATTGGTGTATCCCCAAATACTAGCACACTTGCACAACTTCCTAATGAGACAAGGGAAGGGTAACACAAACTTTCCTATCTTGCGTTCTTCAAATCGCCTTAAGATTTCCATGAAATATAGATGAGGCAGGTTAGAATTAACCTTTTCCATCAATATCACACTTCCTCTTGCCGCATACATTGAAATTCTATTTAATCCTTTTGTGGGAAAGATGTGATAAGTTCCAATTTTAAAGTAGATTCTCTCTTCCAACGTCAACTCTCCATAGGTCTTATCTTCTTTACTGTACACCCTATCTAACCAAACGTGTCATGCATTAGCATCAAAGCAAGTAGACAGGTGATCAACCTTTGGCCCTATATTTGGAAGGTTCAACACCTCCAAAATGGCTTTGACAAAAAAATCAACAAACACACCACAAATGTCAATTGTGGTGCCTTCTTCTTTATTACGCCAAAATTGGTACGCTTCTCTTAGGTACCAAGCACCACTTTCAAAGAGGATAGTCCATAATGGGGACCCTTTAAGGTGGTCCCTAACAACCTCAAGAGAAAATTTTGTGAAAGGTCCGAAGTTCAATTCCAAGATCACTATAGCTGATGTGGACCTTTCACAGATGGCTTGGATACATTCTGGGGGCAATGTGAGGTGTCATCCCTATTCAGGCGCTGCAGTAGCTCCTCCTTCTACTTGTCTCAATTGTACAGTGGCAGGGCCTTCTTCTTGATGGATACTAAAAAATTGTTCCTCCTACTCTACATGTTGTTCAGCAAGCATCCATCCTTTACCTCTCCTAGGTTACTTAAACACACCTTGAGAGGGACCTTCTTGTTGTCCATGCTTTGGGGCCATCTACAATCACACAGGGTCAATTATTAGTAAGGTTTCTTACCAAAGTTAAGTTATACCTTACTTCCTGCCTTAATGAGTTTATTCTAATTCCGTGTGATTTTAAAGTTAGGAAAATGTCCCTAGAAGTTTTTAATATTTGGTCCACTTTGCTTAGGTGGTTTCAAAGTTTAGTTTCCCAGATAAGGAGATGTAATTGTTTTTGGCACATGTTCATTATTTTTATAACTAATTATCCTTGATAGTGTCCTTTGGGAAATGATGAATTTCAAAACATTTATGCATAATTTGGCATGTACCCCTCCCCCATGACTAAGTTGAACACTCCAGGTTCAAGTAGGTTCAGACGAAATGAAAATTGGAGCACCAGGGAGAGAGTTATGGTTATCAAAGCAGGAGATGCGCAATCGCAAGTGGTAGAAGAAAATTTGAAAAAACTTCCCCTACGTGAATAGTTACAAATGATGTTAATGTGCATAGGGGGGTGGTCCATATATATACATTTTAAGGATGCGATATCACATACTCGCTAGTGGGGACCCGATATCACGTCCGACTCAATATTGGGGACCCGATATCACGTCCTATCAAAAATAGGGCACTTGAAAAATTTACCAAATATTTTAAAAAAAAATTAAAATTTTTTGAAACTCCAACGTATAAACTAAGGATGTGTAGGTCAATGTAAAGGGGTCCAGGGTAATACAAACTAGTTCTGAAGGCACAAAGAATATAATGGTGTAAAATCTAACAATGAAAATCATAAAGAGTAGGGGAAAAAGGACATGTGTTAGCTCATAGGAACGTTTGAACCAGAAGGATACTAAGGGAAAGAAGAACATTGGTAATACTTATAGGGTATTGAATGATGTGTGGTAGATGTGTTATAAGTGTAAATTACAAAGGTTGTGCAAGTGGGTCCTCCCCAAAGTAGGTTCCAACCTATAATGCCCTTGCATAACCACACCTTAAAATGTCTGTAGGCACTAAAAGGGTGAAATGTAATCCACACTAGTTCCACAAAACACACACATGTAGATATCACCGCAATGGGAGATGAATTCCATGCTACCTGAGTCACAAGTCATAATTACACAAATAGTGAGGTGAGATGAATTGTAGAAGGGATTGCAGAGATTGAGACATGAGGTAACAAACCTAGGGCATAATGAATCCTGCATGTAAGACATGATTAATGTGTCATTAACCTGTCACTCCAAAATCAAGACCAAGTCCATTCCTCTAATCAGTGACATCGTATTGCTTCATCCAATGATGGACCACCATAAGAGCATCATGATAGCAAGGCATACGATCACTTGGGGTTTCGTATAAGGAAGGAGTGATTTTATGTTGTGGCACTCGTTGTTGTTGTTGTTGTTGTTTTTTTTTTTTTTAAGTATTGCTTAATCTAGAGAAGTCACCTACCTTCAAGCATGGGTGCATGTCTTTCCAATGGGATCCCCTAGAATAGCATTATTATTATTTTTTCGTTGAGTGCCTTTGGATTATTCTTACTCCCATTTCTCTTTAGATCTACAAGGATCTTAGTACAACCAAGTTGCATGATAACTCCTACAAAGGCCACCAAAGAGAATCTACAAGTCCCCTTGATGTCACACCCTAACCATTCCCCCTTGGTCGATCCTTCTTTGTTCTGGGCATAATAACATAAAATTACTTTAAGTTTTAATGATTAGGGATATCATTGTACCAAAGGTAGAACCCCTTATTAATGGAACAGGTAGGTGGATGTTGTGAGCTCACTATTCAAATAATTAGTTACCCGAGACTTGATAGCATAAAACAAAATCTTAACCAATGGTTCACATGAGTGTTTTATTCCTAGATGAGATTACTCATAAAAAAGTTAAAAAGAAAAAAAGGCAAAAAGATCAAACTATAAGTTGAAATTTGAAAAACTAAAAAAACAACAATTTCAAAATTAAAGAAAATGAAAAATATTTATTAATCCTACTTGTCATTAGAATGGGGGGTATCCCCCATAACTAAATGGTTGAGCATGGCTAGGATTAATAAATGAAGAATTGGGACCCTTGCATGCTGGAAATATTGGGACTCAATGATACTTACCCCATTGGGGTTCACACACTTGATTATAGTTGGCATAATGGGGCAGGTTATAGCATGTAGTTAATTGATGAGTGGTTAACCCACTATGGCATCCTTGACTATGAGATGGTATGCAAGGATCAACCCCATGTGGCTATATTCATTGGGTTGCATGGTTGTTGGAGTATTGGTTGGTGGCCTAGAGAAGGTAACACGAGGTGTTGGATTTGAGGAGGGAGCTGCACCACAATGTTGGACTTGTGCTGGGTTGGAAGGTGCAGTGGGCTTAGAATTGTGTTTTCCCTTCTTACGGTCATGTCTAAAGAAGGGATGCCTATGATGTTATGGAGGATTCCCACTTTTGTTGATAGTAGAAGCATAAGTAACATTCGTGGGTTGATGTTGTGATGCAAATCCCTTGAGAATAACTGGTGGCAATGTAGAAGGAGGTAAAGGATGAGAATGTTGGAATTGAGGAGAAGTGTAAGGTATCCAAGGTGGTGGTTGTGTTGGAGAGGATATGGGTTGATAGTATTGAGGAGAATAATAATCATGTGGTGAGATAGAGGATGTTGAGCTAGGTGGAGAAACAGGATGTTGGACTTGATAAGCACTTAGGTTTGGATGATATGAAGGGTGTACCCAGTTTGAAGGTGGCCTCCCCCATGACTAGGATTGTTGCCACTATGATCAAACACAGTATCTCTGTATGAAATCTGGATGTAACACTTTTCCCCAATGCTCCTGTAAATGTGACAAGATTGGACATTGGCCCTTGGGGTGATCATATAAGAAAATGTTGCATTGATACATATGATTGGCAGTTAAGCTCCTATTCTCTTCTACCCTTCTTTCTGATTGTCTAAGGGTATTTTTTCCTGATTCTTGGTTTGTCATAACTCTGCCTCCAATAATGTTGGCATATTCTCCACATTTTTTATGCATCCATTCCATCATCTTATTGATCTTTGCCTTAATTTCATCCAATGATTATAGTGTTGGCAAAGATGGTTCCACCTCCTTGAGGTGAGTTGATTTCTCCTCTTTCAAATTATGGACCTTTGTTGATGTAAGATTTTGGTCTTGTTGAGATTTTTTAACATTCTCCCATCTAGCCATTTCTCCTTCTTCTTTTGCTACCCATTTGATAAGCTTCTAAAATTGATGGGTTCGTAGCTCATATAGTTGACCTCAAGCATACATCCCTAGGGTCTCCCTTGTTTCATTATGGAGCCCATCTATGATATGGTACATTAGCCTTTCCTCAGAGAACTCATGGCCTAGGTAGTTGTTTAATAATGCATAATATCTTTTCCTCAAGGTTGACACTCTCACATAGGTTTGATATCTTTTGTTGAAGAGCTCTACCATTGTTGGCAAATGTTGGATTGATTTTGGTTTTAACGACCTATACCATACTTTTTCTTGGCCAACGAGTGTTATAGGAAAGAGCTTAAGTTTTTCCCTCCATTATCAATGTTGTTCCATTCATAGGCATCGTGGAAGGCTTGTAAATGTTGTTGCAGATCTAAATCATAGCCTCTTGAAAACTTAGGAAAGTTATTTAAATCAAGCCTAGGTAGATAGCTTTTCTTGTGATGCCTGTGGGATATTCGAACAACCTCTTGTATTTTCATTAGGCTTGTAGTGGCCAATAGGGGTTCATCGTCACTAGGTATGTTATGCATTCGTGAGTTGGGATGATGTTGTCTTCATTTATGTTTATAGGAAACCCCTACATCAAATTGGGTACTCCAAAGTTCATCTTCATCATCATATAATTTGTTGGTTCTCCAATGAATTGCCTTACTAGTTGTTGCATTATCATAGTCTTGTGAGAGAGACATTGTGTGTGAATTTATGTGTGACTTAATTGAAATTATTTTCTTTTCTAAAAGATGTATCGTGAATACTTTGTTACAGCAATCTTGTATGATGTAACTAATCTAAATAACTAGGACTGTCCCTAGCAATGGTGCCAATGATGAGTGGCAAGGTACCCCTACACTCAACCATACGAATACAAGCGTTTCACGCATGATCTAGTCGAACTCCACAAACAGGCTAGTTGTGGTATCTAGATAGTTACTCATTGATCGCAGTTCATTGTCTTCCCACCTATACTAGTATTTGCTTTGTCACATATGGTTTAGTCTAGAGTGAGGTGTATGATATGTTCCTAACTAATGCTACTCCTAAAGGTAATGGAAAATAACTTTAACTAAGCTAAGGGGAAAAGGGAGAGAGGAAACTAAGCTAAGAGGAGATAGGGGAAGAGAGTCTAAACTAGCCTAAGTGTGATGAGCATCCATTCCTTAATCATCCATACACATCTTGGACTTTGTGCATGACTACCACTAGGATTACCAAGTGCAGATCCTAGGTACACTACTAGGTTACCAAGTAGTCACACTTAAATGCTTGTGATTAAGTCATACTCATTCCACGTTTAAGGAGTTTAGGGTGAAGAGATATTAACTATGAAAGCAATAAATAACAATAACAGTTAAATAATTAAACTAAGTGATTGCTACAATGATGAAGTAATCTTGATCTTTATTACCGATCATGTGCGTGTCGAAGTACATCACACTCAAATAAAGGATGCCATACAATTACAATCATCACACTGTGGGCATACACTGGGAGAAAAGAGTTGAGAGGAAAAAGTGATAAAAAGACTCTCCTCTAACACTAAACTAACTCACTAAAAATTGACTAAGGACTCCCCCTCTCGTGCGCCTACATGTGTATTTATAGGCTCACACGAGAGTCACGATATCGTTGTTGGGTGTGATATCGTGTACCCAATATTGCGGGTTTGATATCACAACCTAATGAATAATGATTCATCAATGAGGAACTAAAAAGACTACCTTTTATACAAGTTGGGATGATGGTGAGCAAAGTAAAGAAGAAGCATGCAATTTTCCTAAAGATTCTCATCTCATCTGCATGATGTTTACTGATGAATCTTCCTCACATATGGTTGAACAACATGGTAAGTGTGACGAGAGGTATAGTAAATTTAAAGAAGAAATTTTTCTCTTACATCATTTGATTAGAATGGCAAAGAAACTAGTGCTTTCTAAGTTAAATGCTATCCATGCTAAAATAAAAGAAGAGATCTTAGACATAAAAGTTGAGATTCAACCACTAACCTCTTGTAAAAAAATATTGCAACAAAATTCAAGATGAGAAGTTTCCCAAAAATCAACCAAAAAATTTAGAGGAAGAAGCACTTTAAGTTTCAAGCTCAAATTCAAGCATAGTAAGGTTTTATAATTCTGATCATAAGAATGAAACTACTTTTATATGTAAAAATTATGGTTTTATGCAAACCCCTGATTATGATCAAAATAAGAGTAATTCTTGGTCTTGTCAAAGAGGATTTGGTAAGGAAATTGTCTAGGTACCAATAAGTGATAATGAAGAAAAATGGAGTACTAATTATAATGCAAGGAGTGATCAAGGGTTCTATCACAAAAAACATGAACAAATAGAGATATCACATACAAGATCTCATGAAGGAGAACCTAAGGATGAGGAGGTACTTCATTATAGGGGGCATCATCTCAAACTCCATTAATCTTCACAGTTTATCGACAAGCAAGGTAAGTCAAGGTAAGTCTCTATCTCTTTGCTTGCTAATTAATAAAGATAGTGTATGAAAATTCCTAAATTAACTATGTATTAGATAAAAAATGTGGAATAAATGTCTAGAGCATTTCTTATATTGGTTAATTGGTTTTGCAAAGACTTATAATAGCACTTCTAATAATTTCCGTTGGTTTGATTTCTTGTCTTTCTCAATATGAAATTCTTGTGACGATATGCTTTTATGCTCATAGTCTTTGGAATGATTTTTTCCATTTATAAGATGAGACAAACCTCTATCAATATTGCTGGTTGAAGATCTAGATCTCCATAATTAAGCTTAATGTTGATCTATAGTTATAGCGTGTTTGTGATTTTTGCGCATTGATCTTAAAATCCCAAGATAAGTAGCACATATGTAAGGGAAGCCTACATCTCAATCATCTTGGAGACCATCAATGTAGGGGCAATCCATGGAGACTTCAGCCAAAATGTACAAAGAGTAAGGAAAGGTCCTCAAGAGGTATTTTCCACTTAATGGGATGGCAAAATCTTGAATGATGGTGTGTTGCATATGTGAAATTTCAAATGTATTTAATGATTAATCATATTTATATAGTCAGTTCTCTATTACCTTGAGCTATTTTTTGATGAATGGTTATGTTTGGTACATATGAGGACTTTAAAAGGTATTTAATGACATATGGATACTTAGTTCTTTATTGACATCAATTGTTTTTAAGTGGTTGTATTGCCTCATTCCAAAAGAAAATATGCATGGTTGTTATATTTAATCTAAAAATTCATGGCTTTTATATTCTATTGATGATTTCTTTTGATTGAAACTAGAATTTCTGATGCCCTTGTTTCTATTAGATCATTTTTTTGTGATGACCTATCCTTGGTATTTAGTATCAATTTATGTGTTGATCCTCATGAATTTTGAACCAACAGCCCACCTATCCAATGTTCAATCATAAGCTTAAGCATGAAGTATCTATCTTTATACAGCAAGTAGTTGATATTATGAGCAAGGCCATGATCATTTTTGGGTATTTGTGCTTTTGATTAAGTTATCCATTGAATAATTTGCTTTGAGATGTAGATTTTGGGAATTTAGCATGGCTGGTTTCAAGTTGTAGATTGTTATATGCTCATTTACCAAGATGAAGATCCATACTAATTACTTATTTTGAAGATAGATTACTTACTCCTCAATGTTCACACTTCACTTCAAGCTTAAATATTGATTGAAAAACTTAGATCAATTCTTGACATATGTGAGGCATCCCTTGTTACTTTCCTATTTGTGTAATGCATGCTCTATCTTTGATATTTTGTATTAATTGACTATTTTTTACATATTTACATTAGTAGAAAATTTAAGGAAATGTATGAATGTATATTTATCAGCATGTTTTATCTTTGATTAATGGTTTTGGATGTTGCATTGCCTTGAACATACAATGGAGTATGCATGTCTCACTCATAGCTTTGATCTTTAAAATTGAATGTTAATGGTTCTTATTGAATTAATTGTAGCTCCTTGTTTTGACCTCAATAGAGCAATTCTCAATTTTCACTACATTGTGAGCAATAACACGATTACTTTATGGGATTCCATTGTGAAGTTGTATGGCTATATTTACTTCACCATAATGATATGCCAATTTGCTAAAAATGAAGATTATCTAAATTCCAAGCACCTTGCACTACTAATGTCTTATTTTTTTAAAGACAAGTTTCTTAAGCCTTTGCTTCCAGGATGAATTTCACTTGGAAAATTTATTTTGCTCTTACCAACTTTGGGACACCTATTCATGGACTTGATAAATACATACTCCCTATATCTTTTTAGGATTATATCTATCTATCTTTCCTATCCAAGTTTGTGAATCTTATCCTTTTTATTGTTGTTGAAAAATGGGGAGAGTAGTATGGTTATATTTGTATGATCACTAACCCATTTTCTTAAGTTTTGAACATCACCAAAAAGGGGGATATTTTTGACCTTTTGGTGTGTTTTGGTATGCTCAAAACGTTAAGTAAAATGGAGACAAAAGTTGTTTGCATGGTTGTATGGTTATTGTGTTTGTAGGACTACATACACAGGAAACAAAGATGAGCTAAAGAGGAGATCAAACAAACTATCCCAAAGTTTAAAGGAGGAGGTCACCCACATGTCTTCAAATGAACACCCAAAGAACATGGACAAGGGCTTGATATTGAACAAGCAAAGTTATCATCATCCAAGTATTCAGAAGGTCAAGAATATGGACAAGGAATGATGCATTCAAAAGATAAAGGAAGATGAAGAAAGCATCTCTGGGAAGTAGGAGTTGTCTTGGCAAATTTGGGGTGAACTCAGAGAAAATCCAGAAAGACATCTTTAGAAATAGCAAGACATCTTTCCTCAGCCAAAGATGCCTTTACAGAATGCAGACCAAATGCAGAAATATGTCTTCCATTGAGCAAAGACATCTTCTAGGATGGAGACTTCAAAAAGATGTCTTTTCGGAAAGAAATATTTCTTCCCAGATTTCAAGCCAAATTTAGAGAGACGTCTCAGGCATGAGAAAGATGTTTCCTACAATGGTTGGTAACTGTTAGCTAGTTTTTAGACGAGTTTTGAGAAGGATTTAGCAACATGATAGCTATAAGAAGAATTCATGTGCATTGGGAAATGTGAAAGCATTGTTGTATTCATTGTACAATCATTTGTAATCATTGAATTTTCTATTGCTCCTCATTGGCTAATCATTTTGGCTTTGTAAAGTGTGTTGTACCTAACTGTACAAGGATCAACAAATTGAGTTGAAATCATTCATTGTATTCTTGTTCTTGTTGCCCTGAGGGTTTGAGTTCTTTAAGCTTATTGGGATCCTATGAGATTAAGTTGTTGGTGTTGTAGTACAACACTCCGGTGCAGAACTCAAGATTATAAAGGTTGTGGAAGCCTTGAAACCACATTTCCAAGCCTGATGAGACTTTGTAGGGTTGAGAGATTGGTGTTGTGGTACAACACTTCAGAGCAAGGCTTGACAACTATACAGGTTATGGACCCTTCAACCATAATTTGAGAGCAACAAAGTCTAGAGGTGTGCCTGTGATCTACCCTCTAAGTGTGGAGTACACAAGTTGGAAAACCATGTAGATTTGTGTGTGTGCTTTGGTTATTTAAGTTTTGATTTGAGGAACTTATTCATCCCTCATCATCCCCTCCCCCCACCCTCTTAAGTTCAACATTCCATATATAATAGTATGGATTAGAAGAGTTAGAAGTATTGAAATTTTTTTTGACCTTGATTCAATGTGTTTTTTCTTAAAGTGTTAGATCATGTGGTAGCTGTGAGTTAATCATGATCTTGTAGATTGTGATGGACAAAAATAATTAAATAATTTTGAAATTTTTAAACAACTTTTAGATCTCCTTGAACACTTTTTCACAAGTGATGTTGACCATTTCATTATTCACGTGAATCTATCAATGACTTATCAATAGATAAAGTGGTATAATATTGTATAGTAACTAGGTTATGACTTACAATGAGGGTTGCAATGAAATAGAAATCAAACCTAATAGTAGCATGAATGGATTGGAGTATTTCTAAAAATAATTATAGAGTTGTGGTACACATTTATTCATATTGAATATGAGGCCTTCTAATCAACTGTGCATTCTTGTCAACTAATTTTTTATATTTAATAAATCTTTAAATTAAATTTTTAAAGATAAAAATTAAATCTTTAATAATATGAAAATGTTGTAAATGAGTGGAATAGAATGAATAAGAGTAAATTTGAGAAATAAGTGTTTGAGGGTTTTTGAGAATCATGAGTGTTGGAATAAGAAAATTAAGAGATTAAGAGTTGGAAGAATCAAAATTTCTCTCTTAAAATCTTATTGTCTTCAATAAATTTCATAAGTTCCATGATGAGGAAAGATCCTTATATTTACAAACCTTTTATGGGATTAATATTGAACCATTGGGGCAATTTTTTTATGTCCATCAATATACATGTGACAAAGCCCTAAATATTTGTTTGTTTTTTCCCCCACCTAATAAACTCTTCAACTTCTAAACTTTTACTTTTTTTTTTTTAATTTTCTTTTACATGGCTTCTCCTAAAATACATTTTTCTAAACTAATAATACAACAAAATGGAACATAAAATACCTTAGAAAATGGCTCCATATTTTACACTATTACTTATACTATGTCCTTCAAGATATCAAGTGGAGTCATGACCATTCATCTTGATGTTTGTTCGTTTTCTTCTTCAATAAATTTGGATATGCCAATCTATCCAAAAATGAATTTTATATAGTGAACGGTTCTTGGTCATAATGAATGTGCTTCTTTTGTCCATAACATCTTGTCACTAACCTTGCTTTTTGTGAATTAATATTTCCTTTTTCATTATATATTTTTAAAAAAATTATTTGTTTTCTATGATTTTCTTACCCTTTTATTTGTTAACTAACTTATATTTTTCATTTTTCATAATTACATCTTATTCTTTTTGTATTGTATCTTTCTAAAATTTGTATTTTAAAACTTCTTGGATAGTTTGTAGTCTATGGGTTAATGTTGAACATGGCATGTATGATGTGGTTAAATATCGAGTCATTCTTCTTTTAGAATTTGTATCAATAGGGACAAGGTTCATACAATAGTAATCAAACAAATGACCAAATAAAATAGATAAATATAGGTATGAACAAAACTAAAGTAAAAAACATAAAAAGAAATAGATTAAATAATTTTAAAAATTATATTTTTATTTAAAGATAAAAAACAAAAAAAAATCAAATGAACATTATATAATTTAAGAAAATGTCATGGAAAATCTCTAGATTTCTTAATTGCTTTAAAGATAGGTCAATAAATTAAGTGGATAAAAGAACCTTGATCTCTATTAGCATAATTAGAGTATATTCTAATTTGAAGAATTTTTCTAGTTTTTTATCAATAAGGTTTTTCATGATGCAAACAAACTTGAGCCTCAATTCCACCATTTTTTATTAAACATTTATGATTTTTAGAGGATTGTCTTTTTCTTTAAGTTACAATATCTCAATGTGTTGTACTAAGATCTAGTAGCATTGTCCAAAAAGACAATAGTTAAAACTAAATTGATCTAGCTAATCCCTTTAGTATCCAAATGGATGTGATAAAAAAACTAATTCAATTCAAAAAATGATCTATCACTACAAATAAAGAAGATGTATAACCAATGCCCTTATTATATTTAATGGCACTTTTTTTTCCCTCTACCTCTACCACAATTGGTTATGCTAGCTATTTTCTAGTTGTGGTATTTCTTTTGGTTGCCTTACATTTTTTTTTATCAAGAAAGCCTTCTTGAAAAGCAATCTCAAAAGCAATGTTATAGTTCATGTAAGGTTTTGTTTCTAAGATCATCCATAGATAGATCTTTCTATGATATGCGAGATTGTTCATTGTAAGAGATTTACAGAAACACTTAGTTTAGAGCATACATTTTCAAATTTCAAATATGGCTAATATACTTTTTCCATCATGAGTCTAAGGTATTTTTAAGTTCTACATCATATGTTTTTAAAAAATTACAATTAATATTATAATTCATTCAAATATAAATTAAATATGGACACAATAAAAAGATACGTCATTCATCCTTAATACTTCATTTACATAATCTATAAATAGGCTCTTCTCTCAATAAATCTTTTGGGTGTTTACCTTTTTACTAGTTGTGGATTTAGAGCATATGCCCCAAACTCCTGTAAGTACAACACGATGGAGCAACATCCCTTAGGATGTTCATATTGGAAAATGTCACACCCACCATCATCATCTAATTCACTTTTTATAACTTCCCCTACTACGGAAATTTTTTCATTATGCATTTGATTGACACATTTTGCTTCCTTTTGCCTCCTGCAATCATGATTACTACCTTATTTTTTGGACTCTTTAGCAATATTTAGGACAACTTGAAATCTACTATCCATAAATTCCCATAACTTATCAAACTTGGCTAAGATTTTAGAGGTAAATTTTTGAAGCAACAAGGTTTTCTAGTTCACCACCTCATCAAGTGATAATTCATCCTCACTATCACAAAATTGAACCTCCCTCTTGAAAATGGAAGGATTGCGATTGTATTCTTCTACACTTTCGCGTTTCCTCAACTCTCCTTCTTCTTTCACTACCTACTAAATCAACTATTAAATTTGATGGACCCTTAATTCTAACAATCACGCTTTGGCATAGATGCCAAGAGTTCTCCATGTTTCTAATTGGAGCCCATCTATGATGTGGCAAAGTTGCTCTTGTTAAGAATAATCATGCCAGGACATCTATGTAATAAAGAATAATATCAACCCATGACAGCATCCAAGGGTTCATGTGTCCCTTGTTTCCATCCTTAGATCTACCTCCTCAAGTTGGACACTTGAAAGTACATTTGATATTTATCATTGAGTAGTTTGAGCATTGTACTCCACTGTCTAATGAATTTTGGTTCTAAGGATCAGTACCAGCTTTCTGCTTCTTTAATGAGTGTCCTAGGGAACAACTTAAGCTTTTGCCAATTTTTTTCTATATTTTGGAAGGTGAAAGCATCATGGAAAGATTGAAGATGGTTCTATGGATCTGAGTTATATCCCCCTTCGAATGTAGGGATATTATTCATGTCTAGCCTCTTGATCCGACTATCCTTAATGTGCCTTGTAGGAATTCTCACTACCTCTGGAATGTTTAGCATGCTTCAAGTAGCAAGAAAAGTCTCATCAAGGCCATGATTCTAGTGCCTACGATGTCCTCTACTACCCCTTCGTTCATGGTGGCAAGTCTCTCTTGAATGCCTGCACCTTGGATCTTGACTTGCCTGACAATCCCTTTAATCATCTCAATCCCATCGGTCACCTCCATCACGATCATGCCCCCTGAGGTTGCATTCAAAGCCAAAAGAGGAAGAAGATGATGATGAAGGTGAAGAGGAAGAAGGACTAGCATCATCATGGTGCCTATCACCCCTTCTTCAATGATCATGGCCACGATCATGATTAGGTTTCTTGTCTACATCCCTTCTATGAGTCTCCTCCTTAGATCCCCCTTTGTCATTGGATTCATTCTTGCTAGAACTTGGATTATGGATCATGGATTGTAGGTTTTGGTTTTGACCTCCTTCATCGAAGTTAAAGAAAGAAGTTTTGCTAAATGAAAAACCCTTAGAGGAGGGTTATCTACCATCTTTTTGGTATGAAAAGTATGGAAAACCATTAAACCACTTTCCCTTTGTAGATTTGTAATGTTTCTATAGCTGTCGATCCCTTAGATGTTGTGCATCAATGGGATGATAATCCCTAGTGTTACTATCCTACACAACATACTCAGCTTGAAGTCCCTAGAGGCCCAATCACATAAGAGTTTATTGGAGCATCGCAGGAATAGATCAATCAGGCGGCAACACAATGTTGCCCTCCATGTCGCACCACCATAGCAACTCATCTTGGTGTAGGATGAATGTGAAATTGGATACATACTCATCAAGATGAGCATATACTACTTTGTATTGTTAGGGCATCTACTGATTTACTCCGTCAGACTTGGGTAGAGAATCACTCCTATGAGAAGAAAACATCTTGTGTTAGAAAACAAGAAATGCAGTGTGCTTCTTAAAATTTTTGTAGTCATTTTAATGTATGATATGACTTTAGGATTCATTCCAATGATCTTGAATAATTTCTCACTAAGTCCTAGATAGTGCATGTAACAGCAAAAGGTCCCTAACAATGGCGCCAATGATAAGCAGCGAGGTACCCTTACAACCAACCATATAATTCACAAGCGTTTATGTGTGATTCGGTCAAATTCCATAGACCTTAAGTTCCTAAGTACACCAATTCTAGGATGGGAAATCTAATCGTGATGATCGTTGTCTTTCCAACTACACTTATAAAGCTTAGTTGTTGTTTAAGTGTAATTGAGACACATAAGTTTTATTATTTTTATATTTTATTCATCTATGGTTATCAACAAGTTGAAACTTAATTTATGAATCACTTTAATTAATCTAATTACTAATCAATAACTAACTATCCTAACATAAGCATCTAGTCCCACTTTCCATGCACATCCTGAACATGTATAACGCTGCTCAGTTACCAAATGTTAAGCATTGCTAGGATTACCAAGAGTCATATGCATGCTCAAAGAAATTGTACTTATGTGCTTAATTAACCACTATTTAATCTAGTTAGCTCACTTTAGCTTAATTACTTGGTAGTATTAAATGAAATTTCACAAAACGTTAAATGCATGAATAAAATATTTAAGCTAGCCAAGGTGCTACAAGGTTTGATTAGAAAGCTCATCTTTATTGCTACACACACTGTTGTGCTCGGGTACATTAGTGCTCGAATAAAGATCTGTACACTCAATGACTCTAGTTGCGGCCACTTTGGAAAATATTCTAACTCTGGAGAAAAGAAACTACAAGAGCTTTGCTATGCTATGACAAAAACTATCTAGAAACCATGTGCCTAAGCACTATATTTATAGGCTAGCACATACTCCATAATATTGGATATCCAACATCGCATATTAGGGTCTAATATTGGATACTTGACATTGTGGCTCCAATATCAGAGCCCTACAAAATATGATTCATCACACATATTAGAATCTTAGTCTTATCAATATTGACTTTCATATGAGAAGGATTGTAGTAATCATGAAGGATTTAAAACATGTAATTTAATCTTGTGGCAAATTTTACAATCAAAGGCCACATCATTGCAAAGAGAACCATGTTCAAAAATAATCCATTCATTAATACAATATGTTAATCCAAGGAAAACTTACCTAAGAAAATTATTCATAACCAACTTTTAATTGTATTAGAAGTTGATTGATGTCTATAGGATAAATAGATGGAGTTAAGGCCTTGTCCTTTTCTTGTTTATAGAAAAATCCTACATGCACTAACTTTACAACAACTCTATGTAATGAGTGAAAAAAATACTTGGATTAACATATTGTTTTTTATATGCTTTGTTAAACTTTTTATGGGTGACTCATCCTTCAAGAAAAGTAGGCATATGAATAGTAACTTTTCTCAGCAAAGCTAATAATAAGAATCTAAGGCAAATGTCATAGATGCATAAGGATAGAGCTACTACTTGCATCTCTCACAAACAATATAAAATTGATGATTGCACCTTCTTCCTTTCCTATTTGATAATATATAAACTACGATATGATCAATGTTAATCAATGATCCTTGGGAAAAATCTTACATGTCATTGTAATAAGATTTAGAATAATTCTCAAGTTTTTTAAGACTTGTGATGGGATGCGATATCGCATGGGCCGCGATATCGCGTACGCAATATCGCAGTGCACTGCCAAGTCTATAAATAAGAGGCAACTCTCCCTTTGTTTCTCATCTAGATCTAGACCCTTAGCGAAACTTTGGCAGTTTTACCTCTCCAGAGATAGAATATTTTCCATGTGCCTGCAGTAGGAGCTCCAAGGTGAACAGATCTTTATTCGAGCAAATATTGTACCTGAACACATGTTTGTGTAGAGAAATAAAGATGAACTTCTTGGATAAACCTTGCAGTGCATGGAATAGGCTAATTAGGATTTTATTTATTACTATTTACTATTTATTATTTTCATGCTTTATTAGTCATTAAATCTCTCTCAACCCTTCTCTCCTAATTAAGTGCCTCAGTAAAACCGCTTCGAGCATATGCGTTACGCTTGGTGATCCCAGCAAAGATTAGTGTTTGGTAACCAAGGTTGCATTGGTTCAGGGTGTGAATGGTAAGTGGGAACAGATGCTGACGCTAGGTTAATTCAGACTTAGTTAGCTAGTTAAAGTTAGTAATTAGTCTCTTCACCCTTCACCTTATCAGCATAGGAGATAAAACCGAAAAGACATAAAAATCATATACCTCAAACTTACTTAACCATACACTGTGACAACTACAAGTAAGTCTGGGAAAACAACAAATAATTAACCTTAAGTGTTCCATGAGGCGTGTAGGCACTTAGTCTGTGGAGTTCAATCGAATCGCACTTGTTACGCTTGTATTCGTATGGTTGAGTGTAGGGGTACCTCGCCACTCATCATTGGTGCCGTTACCGGGGACTAAGTGTTTGTGCGCTAAGTAGAACATAGGAGATCACTCACATCATTGGGAACTTAAACAAACCCTTAGGGTTAATTAAACAAAAATTATATAACAGTTAATCAGCACACTGAATAAGACACAATGTCTTCTTCTTCTTCTCATAAGAGCACTTCACCTAGGGATCATACAAGAAATAGTCGGCAGTCTAAAACACATAACTAAAATCAGCCAATTCCTCAACAATATAGGGTGGTATATACTCATCCCAATGAGTACATACCCAATTTTACTTTTATCCTCCATCAGGATGAACAAATGCACTGGAGAGACTTGCAAGGTAACATAGTGTTACCTCCAAATTGTGCAGTTCCCAACATGCTCCTCCGTGCTCTGGAACAGATAAGCATGATGGAATTATATGCTGAATACGTTGTGGTAGATTTTGACACAAGGGATTACCATCTCATAGAAGCACAACGTCTAAGGGACTCAAGGCAGGAGAGCCACCATACACTGTTGAAGGGCAAAGAGGTCCTGCACGTCCTAAGTGAAGTTAGAGATGGTGAACCACTCATAACGGGTTCTCCATCAAATGATGTTCCCCCTCCTAACAATAGTGAGGAGGTGGGGTATCAGAACCTACGCTCCACGATACACAACCCTGGTTCTAATCCCCGTGAATGCCAACTATTCACTGAGGGAACAACAACACATGACAAGGATGGGCACTCAGATCGTCATCACGATCGGGGCCAAGGCCACAGAAGAGAAGGTAGGAAAGATCGTCTTGGTGATGGTTCTTCTTCTTCTTCCCCTTCATCTCATCATTCACCCTTTCCTTCCACATCTGGGCGTAGTCAGAGAGAGCATAAAGGTGAGGATAGAGGTAGGAAAAATGAGAGACATCGACGAGAGAGTCAAGAGCAAGGACAAGGGCATGAAAGAAGGGAAAGTAGGGAACAATGTAGACATCATAGACATCATGAAAGAGATGATCATGACGAGCCCCTACTTGCCACCTAGAGTATGCTAGATATAACAGAGGCAGTGAAAATACCAACAAGGCATCAAAAAGATAGCCAGATCAAGCGCTTAGACATGAACAATATCCCATGTTTCTAAGGGGGATACAATGCGGATCCACAAAATCATTTACAGGCATTTTATAATGCCTACACCTTGCAAAACATAGAAAACGAGTGGCAGAAACTGAAGTTGTTTCCTAGGACACTCATAAAGGAAGCAGAGAGTTGGTACCAGTCCTTAGAACCAGAAACCATTAGGAGGTGGAGTACGATGTTAGAACTCTTCAACAATAAATATCAAACATACTCCAGAGTGTCTAATTTGCATAAGTAGATCCAAGGATGGAAGCAAGGTACTCATGAACCCTTGGATGCTGCCATGGGCCACTATTATGCATTGTTACATCATTGCTCGGGCCATGGTTATGCACAACGGGATCAACTTCGCCATCTCGTAGATGGGCTAAGGTATGAAACTAGGAGAACCCTTGGGACATATGCCCAAGGGAGACTATTAGAACTTAGATCCCATGAAATTCATCACTTGTTGGAATAAGTAGCTAAAGAAGAAGGGGAGCTACGAAAAAGAGAAAGCACAGAAGAATATAACCGCGATCCTTCCCTCCAGAAGAGGGGAGTGAGATTCTGCAATGAAGAGGATGAGTCACCACTTGAAGAACAAAACCTTGCCACTTCAAAAACTAACAACGGAAGTGGCGGCTAAGGTAGATCAGATACAGAACTCCTTCGATAGTAGACTTGAACTTGTCCTGAAAATTGTAGATGAGTCTAAGGAGGAATGAAGTAGTGACAAGGACAAGAAAAAGTGGAGAGATTCAGGCTCTGCACGTGACAAGGGTAAGGGGAAAATAACTATCTTCGATAAGGTTGTGGATTTGGACACAGAAAATGATGGTGGATGTGAGATCTGCCAATATGACCATCCTAAGGGATGTTTTCCAATCATCTCACATCTACAAGAGTCTAGGGTGTATGCACTCAACCCGAGACTTAACCAATAGTAGATACCCCGAAGGTTACCTTATCCCCAAGGTAACCCAAGACAGTTCCACCAACCATTGACGTACTATCCAAGTGGAACTCCACCACAACCCATCGGACAACATCAGCAGTGGCAATACCCACAGTCATGGGGGATGCCATCGCCGAAACAATAGTACCCTTACTAGCAACTAGACCCATATGGATACTACGTGCAACAGCCGATTTCTCCAAGTGACTCCATGGGTCACACAACTCCCCAACATCACTACCAAGTTTAGAAGTACTTTAGAAGGACTCATTCTCCTCTGGGAGACGCTTCACATCCATACCATTCTCCTAATCTGTCTGCACCTCTTCCGTTGGTAGTTCCCATACCACCCGCTCCAACAATGCAAGGGGAACTCCCCACTCAACCACAGCAATGTAACACTACGAGAGCCATAACCATTCACCTCGCTGCTAGTTCTGAAAACTGCAAAAAAAGAAGATCTTTCTTCAAAACCAAAAGACCAGGCAAGCTCTCACAACCACAAGTGGTTAAGTCTAGGTACGCTCCTCCAACACATAAGGCTTCAGAGCACCCTTCAGTCCAACAATAGAGCTTAACGCATATAGTTATGTTAACACATACCATAACCGACTAGATCAAGGTAGGCCACCTTCCCAGGAAACTATCTGACCCTTGAAGTCCCTTAATCTACCTCCAAGTCACTAGGAACAAACCACATAAGGCTCTTCTTGACTCAAGTTCCGGAATCAACTTAAAATCACGAGAAATGTATCAAGCCTAAAACCTACCCCAACTCAAGAAGAGCAACATTCAACTAGAGCTAGCTAACCAATCCATCACCATTCCCTTGGGATTGGTGGAGGACATCGTTACCACTGTGTGTGGTTGGTCATACCTAGCTAATTTCCTGGTGATAGAGGTCAACAGCAACGAAGAAAACTTCCCAATTATAATGGGAAGGGCATGGCTAAGCATAATAGATGCATGCCTAGGGATTTGTGATTTTTCCTTGGAGATATCTAAGGTAAATATTTATGGAAAGATTGAGAAGAAGAAAGTTCCATGCATCACATACAGTGATTCATCAGGTGATGAAATGGAGGAATGCTCGGCATCTGCTCCATGCAACAAGTGTGCCCTTGAAACTCTGAGACAAAGATGCCTGTATGTAGCAACCACACAAGTAGTGGAAGCCCCGTGGTTGATAGCTAGTCGAAAGAGCAATTAACCAACATGCATGGAATGAACTGGGGGAATAACTCATGCCCACAGCAAAGGCATAGATACATTGTAGTATGAGCGTCGCCAACTTCCACCCCTTAATCTAAGAACATCAATTGGGATAAGTTGGACACTTCTAAGAAATTCAAATAGACATTCATTATTTCGAATCTCTCCCTTTCCATTCAGTCATGGGGGAGATGACCACCTATGCTAATCATTTGGGGCCCTCAATTCTTTTTAAATTTTTGTTTTACACATTTTTGTTTTACACATTTTTGTTTTACAAATTTCTTTACCTTTTCTTTTTTTTTTTTACAACATCGTTATACTTTTTCATTTTGTGTGTGGGTGTGTGTGTGTGTGTGTGTGTGTTATCCACCTTATAAGTTTTTCACCAATAAGTGTTCTTCATGATGGTATGAACTATTTTTCTATTGATTGCTAATGTTTGGTTTTTACCTTTGAGTTATGATGTTGATACTAAGGTATGGTTCTTTTGATATGGTAGGCAATGAGTTCACTTCATCCATCCATCCATGAATTTCTATGGTCTCTCTCGGCTTGGAAATGTACAGTCCTTTTCTAAATAAGAACTATAATGAATCGGTCACTGGGCATTTCTCAAACTAAGGAAGGACTCAAGGCTTGAAAAGGGTGTGACTTCAAGGGAACTTGATGCATTTGTGTTGGCCATTCTCTTGGGTGCTTGGATGTTTTCTTCTTGAGTTTTCCTACCGCTTTGACGTTACCCAATTATTGGGAAGCTGAGCAAATAAAAATAACAAAGTCTTTGCATGGTGTGGTTCTCACGTATAAACACATAAACAAAAAGAAAAAAAATAAACTGTGAGAATTCGAAGCACAACCCTTAGACAACATAACCATTTGGGCTACAAGCCCTCATTATGGAACTAAAATAAAAATGTTCCCTCTAACTAAGGCCCTTATCGCTTCCCATTCTCTCCTCCTTTGTTTCGTCGAAATGGTGGTGGCTCTTGGGTGAAGGCATTCTTGTTACTTCAAGAGGATGGATTGGCCGAATGCATTAATGTGAAGTCATTGGATGTGGTTTGTTTGAGACCAGCCTTAGAATGGGATCTACTAAGTCACATTAATCATGAAATACACAAGGGGTTGTACACCACCTTGTTCTTGAGACTCCATTCCATTCTCTCCTCTCCATCCTTCTCTCCATTGTTCACCTCATTTCCGATTATATCATTAGTGTATATTTTGGTTGATACATTGTTTTCTTTTTGGTAAATTCTTATGGTTAAGACTTTAACTCTTGTTCCAAATGACATTCCCAGAGCCTACAAACTCTTTGAATGTGGATTTTTCATGGCATTAAGGGCATGAGCCTACTTTGGGGAGGACCCACTGGCATTCCTATTTGGTGCCTCAGTTAAATTCTTTTCTCTAACATTTTTGCAATCTATATTATTTTGTTCATTTCCATCTTGACATCCATTTCATCAATGTTATAGTTGTCTCTTTTTATCCATCTTTCTTGTTCTTTCTTCTTTCTCAATTCTATCGCTACTAGAAGTTCACTATTAGTCATGGGGGTAAAGGGCCCAAATTTTTTCGATTTTCTCCTAACCCCCACACCTTCGGTAGTCACCACTATTATATCTCCAGATTTGTATCAGCCATACCACAACTCAGCCAATGGACCTTTCACTGAAGCAAGGTATCAACTGCATTGGAATTTATTTACCCTTACTAATATAAGACTATGTTGTGTGTGCAGATGGCGATCATACAACAATGGATTGGATCTGGAGGGAACACCTAAAATGGAGCGGTGCTAAAGCAGCTATGCAAGGAGCAAGATCGATGGCGCGCTTACGGATGGACAACAAAAGGCACAATCTTGGCGTTGGCAGCAACAAAACTTCTTTCTCTCTCTTTTTTTCTTAGCTGCCAAATAAGGCCTAATGTCAAATGTAATAAGGTGTTCACTCTTGTTGTCATGAACACCAGTTTTGTCATGTCTTGTAATGATGATCCATTCACATGTCATCCCATTAGTTCCATTTGAGTTAATAATCCCATACCGTCCCAATATTTTGTAAGGAACTCGAGGACGAGTTTTTATTTAGTCATGGGGGTATGATGGGACGCAATATCGCGTACGCGATATCGCGTCTGCCACGATATCGCATCCCACGCGATATCGCGGTGCATCGCCAAGTCTATAAATAAGAGGCTCTTCTTTTTTTCTCATCTAGATCTAGACCCTTAGCAAAACTCTGGCAGTTTTACCTCTCCAGAGATAGAATATTTTCCATGTGCCCGTAGTAGGAGCTCCAAAGTGAACAAATCTTTATTCGAGCAAATATTATACCTGAACACATGTTTGTGTACGGCAATAAAGATGAACTTCTTAGATAAACCTTGCAGTGCATGAAATAGGCTATTTAGGACTTTATTTTTTATTATTTACTGTTTATTATTTACATGCTTTATTAGTCATTAAATCTCTCTCAACCCTTCTCTCCTAGTTAAGTGCCTCAGTATGACTGCTTCGAGCACGTGCGTTACGCTTGGTGATCCTAGCAACTATTAGCGTTTGGTAACCAAGGTTGCATTGGTTCAGGGTGTGAACAGTAAGTGGGAACGGATGCTGACACTAGGTTAATTCAGACTTAGTTAGTTAGTTAAAGTTAGTAATTAGTCACTTCACCCTTCACCTTATCAACATAGGAGATAAAACTGAAAAGACATAAAAATCATATACATCAGACTTACTTAACCATACATCGTGACAACTACAAGTAAGTCTGGGAAAACAACAAATAATTAACCTTAAGTGTTCCATGAGGCATGTAGGCACTTAGTCTGCGGAGTTCGACCGGATCGCACGTGTTACGCTCGTATTCGTATGCTTGAGTGTAGGGGTACCTCGCCACTCATCAACTTGCATACAAAATTTTTGAAATTATGTTTAAAATAAGGTAAACCATGTAAAACATCTTGAGAATTCACACAATCAACATCTTTCCCACTTTTTTTATCTTCCTTTTTAAGAGTAGAAAAAGAGACATATATTAAATTAATATATTTCACAATTTAAAAAGTTACAAAATTTTGAAAGATTATAACATGTAATTGGTTAAGTGTAAGTCTTCTTATCTACTTCCAATATCAATTCTTTTTTATAATTAATAAGATTGATTTCAACAACAAAAAATATTCATGAGAACCAAATGGTATAAAAATAGATTCCATATATTTAACTAAACTAAGAATACTAACAATAAGCTATTCAGCTTTTATGAATAGAAAATTAAAATGTTCAACAAAGCATGAAATTTTACAATATTCTTCAAAAGCATGAAGCTTTAAAATATTCTTCAAATTCGACATCAAAATCTAGAGCTCATTGATAAATGACAAACATTACATGTTTATATATAAATGATTCTATATCTATGACTTATAGGAAAAATGACAAACAATGAGCATTACCTAACTCAACAAGTAGGAAAAGTAAAAGCTAGCTCATTGTCTGAGAAGGACCTGTAAGCATGAGGTTGTCATTTCAAGTAATATTTAAGGTATCCTTTTATTCCTCCATAATTCTTCTAAACTATTGTGTTGACTAAATGTCTTGGGGTATACTTACAATTAAATTATTTTGAGTTCCAACACCCTACCCTACCCCACTTCCCCAAATTAAAAAAAATGCATAGCACCTAGTATGAGTGACTTAAATATTATGCTTTTACATAGCATCATTTGGTTGTGAAAAAAATCTCCTATTATGAAGCTTACGTAACACAAAATTTGAATAAAAATATATTATTAGCATTAGTAGAAGAAGCTTGGTGTAATTCAAAATCTTCATCAAGTAAAGGTAATTCTAGAGAAACTAAATCCTTGTAGGTGTTTTCTATGTCATAATGCATATTTATAAAAAGGTTTGCTAATGAGAGCATAGCTCAACTAATGAACCTATTGCTTTGTTTGTCATTGGTTTCAAGTTATGCCTAAGGCACTATTATGCTATAATAAAGTATTATGTTGACTCTATATCTTAGAGTACAAATTGTCAAAGTTTTAATCAAACCTTATTTTTCAAAATGTCAAATCTTATTGGAAAAAAACTAACAATGTCTATTTTATGATATCCATGGATCTAGAACTGCTATAGAAAACATGAGATAAGATATATAATAATTAAGAGGGGGGTGAGGGTGTGTGCCAAAGCTAGATAGGAGTATATAAAATGAGAAGAAAAAAATAGAGTGCATCATATGTTTAACACTGAGTAACAAATAGGAAAAATAACATGGAAGCGATATCTACTCAAGTATACAAACTTAGAATTGAATTAATGCTTTGAAAAATCAAGAGGAAAAAATCAATTGTTAGCAAGGAAAATGATCACAGTCCTAACAACATTTGCATCACTTTCAACATCCATGGTTGAACTTAAAACAACAAAAGAATTCATGGTAGTAATAGAAAGCTTTGGCAAAATACCAACTTTTGTAGAAAAAGATTTAATAGAAAATGATGGTATAAATTATCCATCACAATTGACCCTATGTTGAAATTCTTTATCGTTAGTGTTATGCCACTTCTTAATATAAGGTTTAATCTTTTAGTTAACAATATTCTTGTCAAATAAGCTTCCTCTAGAAAAAAATATTTACATAAGCTTCTATCTATTTTGGTTTCTTAATTGTCATTTAATCATTCTTATCATTAATAGTATATTTTTTGTATTTTCAATTTTAGATTATTTTTCCTATCCTCAACTTCAACACATTTTTTCTTTTTCCCAACATCTTTTTCTTGAGCAAAAAAGAACAAGCATTAACTAATTGTTCTTCATGATGATAAAAGTTACAAAAATTAGGAAGATTATAATATGTGATTGGCTAAATATATATCTTCTTGTTTGCTTATAATACTAATTCCTTTTTATAGTTACCAAGATTGATTTCAACCAAAAAAATGTCTATGAGAATCAAATAGTGTGAGAGTAGATTCTATGTGGTTGATGAGAATAAAACGATTAACAATCTCTTGCTTAATTTTTTGAAAATCCAATGAAACATTAAATAACTCAACAAAACATAGAACTTTAAAATATTTGTCACATTTGACATCAACTTTAAAATCCACTTAAGAATGATTAACCCACAGGCCACATTTTGGTAACACCAACTTTGTGCATAACGCTCATGTGTTATGTGTTATGAAAGGTTACGTCAGTTGCAAAATAGAAATACAAACGTGAAAATAGTAGTGCACGGAAGAAATACAAACGTGAAAATAGTAGTGCACGGAAGAGGAGGAGGAGAGCTCGAGTTCTGCGTAGAAGCAAATGCAGCAGCCAAAGATAGAAACGATGCGCGGATCGGGACGCAAAACAGGATCGGAGCACGGATCGGGTGCGAAACAGGAGGCGGAGGCCAAAGGGGACGTGCGCCCTGCGTAGAGGGCAGGAAGTGGACGGATCGCCCAGATCCAGAACGCGAAGGAAGGGCCACCAGGGTCGAAAATTTCAGATCTGCGGCTGAAATCCTACATCTGTTAGAACCGCGGCCTCTGCTGCGACCACGACCAGCAGATCTGCTAAAGCCATGGCTTGACTGTGGCTGCGATCGCGACTGCATCCGTTGGAAATATGACCGTCGACGCCCACGGTAGGGCAGGTGCCAGCCGGAAAAGCGTCGAATTATTTTCATCAAAATTTTTGAATGAATACGAGGGGTCCAACCATTGATGCCAGAACTGTTCTCGGATATAACTGCTATTGCATAGCGTTTTGTTTTAATGTTTTTTGCACCTTCAAATCCTTCCACTTTCTGATGATTTTGACCTATGCATTGGAGATTCGCGATTCGGATAAATTTTGATGAACTGTTCACGTTGGATTCGGAGGGCGGGAGCGCATACAGAAGCGCATTAAATTCTGGGTACGTATTTCATAATTTCCAATAAAATTTTATCTAGATTTGTACATATACATTGAAATGGTCCAGGTCCAGTAGTAGAGCAGACGGCTTTCCTATTTGGGGGAAGAAATTGGAATTCAAGTTGTTTCTATGGGGTCGGCCATGGTCGCTGGCCCCTTCATCACCGACACGTTTCCATTCAGCTGTCTGATCATGCTATCTCCACTGACTGGTGCAAAAGAAATAAATCTTCATCTGTTTACATTTCTTTTGCAGACCTTTATTTTTATCTGGGCTTGCATCGAATTTGGTGGATCTGTGTTGAATTTTGGCAGGCAACAGAAGCATATTCCAGCGAGCAACATTCCAGAGGAAGAATACGAGATCGATATCAGTGGTGCACATTGATGATGTTTGCAATGCTCATGTGTTTTTAATGGAGCAGCCCTCTGCAAGTGGACGGCACATTTGTCCTGCTGTTTCCACAACTCTTACAGACTACTTTGGCTTTCTGCGAAATAGATACCCACATCTTCCATTGAAGATTGAGTGAGTACTGTGATTCTTTTTCGGAGTTGATTATTTGGTTTGGTAAAGAGGGGAGAGAAACATGTCATGGGTGTTTGTGTTTCAGGTTCCAGCCGGAAGAGGATGATTATCCATTTTCAGAGGCTTCTTCAAAGAAATTGACGAAGATGGGTTTTGTGTTTAAACACGGATTTGTGGATGCTGTTGATGCTTGCATCAGTGCTGGCCAACAGCATGGCTTCTTACGCTGAATTTGGGCATAATTATTTAGCCCAATTCACATCTCATTCTATATTTATGTATTTGAGTGTAAACTTTCTTTAAACTATGTTGAGCCTGAGCATTCATGCCTGCTCTGTTCTACGGATTGCTTTTATACATTTTGTTGTATCAACGCAATTGGTTGTTCCGTCGATGAAGTTAAGCTGAAAGTTTACATGAATTTGTTTTTGAAGAAAATCAAAATTTTAGTTAATTGACATTTTCATGAAAATAATACAAAGGATGGTGAAATTAATGGGTTAAAAGAGCAGGAACATTATCAAAGCACTATGCATTCACTGAACCTCATCATGACTGCATCCAAACTGAGTTATTTAAAACAAGCTTTCCAATTGAAGAACATTTTCATGAGGAGAATTCATGTAAGTAGTTCATAATTTTGTGGTGTGTACCCTCAACTCTTATTTTGAAGAAAGCTAATTTAATAGAATTAGTGTAGGATGAATTGAATTTGTAATAAAACCTCATGCCATTGAACAACCGTAAATAATTTGCATTTTCATTCATTTAAAAACATGAAATTTAAGTCATTTACTTATTTTATTTATTTGAAGATGAAATCCTCTTTATGTTTGCGAATGATGCATTGCAAATGATGATGAATAATAAAAGAAAAATAGGTTGCCTTTGAATTAAGGCCTCTCTTGATGCTGTTCAAATATAAATATTTTTATCTTCTCCATTTTTCCAAAGTTTCTAAAATAGTGCTTGGATTAAGATATTGAGATAGACAGAACGAATGGTCAACCAGCTATCCTGGAGAGGAAGTTGTAAAGATTGCTACATCTTTTGTTCATGGTCATAGATCACATGGGATAATAACATATTCAAGAAATAACGACAATCAGGTGGACATATCTTCTCTAGGAGTTCAATAGAAGAAATGCTACAAGATTATCACTGGTCATCTATATATGCAACAATTCGAAATGGATGAAGTTTCTCCTCTATTATTCAAGATACAGCAAGCACAGGAAAATCGTATCTCATTGATACGATTTGTAAAGAATTTAGTCGAACTTGCTCATCCGGAAAGAATAGTTTATTGGTGCTCGCCCCTATTACGTGAAGGACTACAAAATGCACCATCAGATAATTTTGTTGATAATTTGATGAGATTTGGAACAACGATACGAGGAACGTCTTCGTAGTGGATAAAATGCAAAGCGCAGTTGTTTGATTTGATAAATGAGTTGGGTGCATCAACTATTTTTTTTACTCTGGAGTATCTCGCCAACCTCCACTTAGATTAGCATGGGCTTTAACGATACATAAGTCATAGGGAATGACATTGGAGAAAGCGTGTATAGATGTTGGTAGCAAAGAAACAACAAGTCTTACATTTGTGGCACTATCTCGAGTGAGGAGTATTGACAGTTTGAAGATATTCCTTCCGATCTCCAAAGAAAGATATATCAAGATATTTAAGGCTTCGCACCTTCAAAGTAGATTGGATGAAAAGCAACGCATTAAATCTAATGAAGAATAATCTCATTCTTATATTCATTCAATAAAGCATTCCATGGTCTTATAATATTTTTATCTATTATGTTTAAATCATCACTGCACCAGACGACTGGCGATCACTAGCTTAGTTATATATTTACAATATATATCTATAAATTGGCCGAGAGAATCTTATTTTTTTACAAGTAAAAAGTTCTTTGAGTAAACAATTTCACAACTTCTGGACGAAGAACAAGATTTAAAAACCCAAATTTTCATGCCTTCTGGATGAAGAACAAGAGTTTTGTACCTTATTTTTCCTAAGGATGGTGATGAGTGACGAGGTACCCCTACATTCAACCATACGAAACGAGCGTAGCACGCGCGATCCAGTCGAACTCCGCAGACTAAATGCCTAAACGCCCCATGGAACACTTGGGGTTAATCATTCGTTGTCTTCCCAAACTTACTTGTTGTTGTCATGGTGTATGGTTAAGTAAGTTCGAGGTATATGATTTTT